>CM076576.1:892366273-892866053 GCA_034641835.2 Pinus albicaulis
ACTTGAAATCCATGTTGTTAGGTCCCTATATTACTAGTATAGTACCTTATTGTTGTTAGTGTAACCCCCTTATTGTTATTATTGTACCCTTGTAACCCCCATATTGTTATTATTGTGCCCTTAAATTATTATTGTTAGGTCAGATAGGATTACATTGTGGCCCCACTAGGATTACATTGTGGCCCCATGGACTCCTATATATAGAAAGGAGGTTTTATAATTTGTATCATCCAAGAATTGTTCATTCATGTAATGTATTGGAGGTTTCCCCCTCGAAGTGGCTTATTTCTAAGGCATTGATATCTCTTTTCTTCTCTTTTTGGAGCTAGTTTCACAACATTTGGTATCAGAGCTTTGAGATTATAGGGTTTCGCTACTCCAAACAGGTCATCGTGGAATTTTAACTATAACTTTGTTTCTACGAAGGTTCAGAATCTGAAATTTTTAGAGTGCGAAGCCTAAATCCTAAGGAACATCGTCACAAAATTTTAGAGCTTGGTTTGCAACATTTTTGGAGATATGATCTATGCAAGTTAGGTCATTTTGCAGGCTCCTGAATTTAACCTAAACAGGTCATCGTCGTATTTTTGTAATAAATTTGTTTCTACGAAGGTTAAAAAGCTGAAATTTTTAGAGTGCGAAGCTGCAATCCTGAGGAACATCGTCGCAAAATTTCAGATATTGGTTCGCAATATTTTCGGAGATATGATCTATGGAAGTTAGGGCTTTTTGAGGCTTCTGAATTTTATCTCAAAGAGGTGATCGTGGGAAAATATTCATAGCTCTCTCTCTGAGCATCAAATTGGAATGCTGTAAAAAGTGGCCGTAATCACACAGACTGTAGTTTTTGGTCTATCAATTTCAGAACCAAAGGAGGAAACAGTGACACGTGGCAAGTCATACAAGTTCGTTCTACTGAACTAGTCCAAAATTGGGTCATTGTGGGAGATTGGACATAACTTTGCCTTGAAGAATCCAAATCAGATCAGACATGTGGCATTTGAAAGAAGCTTCATAGGGCTACTACAGGGCTAAATTTTAGATATTGAGGATCCACAATTATAGAGATAATTCAATTTCAATATCGAGCTCCTTAAAAGCAAGTAAAAGGTGTGTATTTTTTTTCCGAATTGCATAAGTCTTGTTTGAAGATTCAAGTTGAGTTGATTCCAAGGGCATATTGTAGAATAGATATCGGTATTGGATTCTAAAATGGCCCCTAAAAATAATTCAGCACCCATTAAGCCTTTAGAAAGCTCTACTATGACTCATGAAGACGAAGAATGGCAACATGACATATCAAAATTACAAGAGCAAGTGCAAAAAATTTCGCTCTCGCAAAGAGCAACAAAAAATGACATGGAAGTTTTGAAGAAAGGCGTGGAAGCAAAGATGGATGGTTTGAAGAAAGGCGTGGAAGTTAAGATGGATGGCATGGAAGCTGGCATGGAAGCTAAGATGGATGACATGAAAGACAACATGGAAAACATGAAGAATGATCTAAAAGCAGACATCGAAGGTTTGACAAAGTTGACACAAGAAATGTTTCCTAATGGTGAAAAGATAGTAGAAGAACCTCATGATGAGAACAAAATAAATGTTAATCGTTATTTCATAAACTCTAATGTTGGCGGGAAGAACCACCATATTCCAAAAATGATAATATGTTTCATGAAAGGATCCTATAATACAGATAATAACTTACGAGAAATATTTTGATCTCCATAATGTGAAAAACACACAAAAGGTATGCATTGCAACTTTACATTTAGAAAATAATACATTTGTATGGTATCGATGGATTTGCTCCCGTAAAAAAATTGTCACTTGGTCAATTTTTACGGAGGAAATGATAGCACATTATGAGGATACAAAGAGCAACACCTTCTTTAGCCAATTGATAAAAATCAAACAAAAGGGTTTAATGGGGGAGCACATTGAGGACTTCCAAAAATTGAATATAAGGGTAACTGATATTCCAGACGAACACAGGATTGATCTCTTCATAAGTAATTTAAAGGATAACATCCAACATGAAGTTCGTGTTTTGGAACCTGATTCATTGGAGAAGGCATTCAGGTTAGCAAGAAAAATTGAATGTAAAATTATGGTGACAAGGAAGCCTACCACTCACTTCTATAAAGAGGGAAGTGTTGCTACTCCTAGATTTCCACAACCTACAAGGTTGACACCACAACAATTGGAAGAAAAAAGAGCAAAAGGGCTTTGCTACAGTTGTGATAGCAAATACACTAAAGGTCATAAGTGTGCTGAGAAGAAATTATTTTACGTAGATTGTGAAGAGGAAGAAGAAAATGAACAAGAAGAGGATATACACCAGGAACCAACCCTAGAAGAGGAAGAAATGAATCCGACCATATCGTGTAATGCACTGGTAGGAATTACCACTCCTCAAACTCTCAAGATAGAAGGACAAATCAAGAAGAAAAAGGTAATAGTGTTGATTAATTCAGGTAGCACCCATAATTTTATTCATTGTAAGGTAGCCAAGGAATTAAATTGTTTCCTATACCCAGCACCAGAATGTCAAGTGATGGTTGCAAATGGAGGAACTATAAATTTCTCTGGAAAATGCCATAATATCAAGCTAACAATGGGGGAATATGTATTGAATAGTCCAATGCTTTACATTCCTATGGGAGGTGCTAATGTTGTACTAGGAGTACAATGGTTACAATATTTGGGGACGGTAGCTTTTAATTTTCAAGAACTTTTCTTGAAATTTTTTTCAGAAGGAAAGGAGGTCGAATTACGGGGTATTGCGGGGAAGCTGGGAAAGATAATAAGCTCTAATTTCATGACAAATATTCTAAAGAAAGAACAACGAGGCATAATTTCACAATTATTCTCACTAGAAGTTCCAACATCAAAATCATCTATTTCTGCAGATCTCCAAAAAGTCTTGGACAATCATTCCACGTTTTTTGAAACTCCAAAGGACTCTCAACTATTCGTGATCATGATCATGCTATTCATTTGATTCCAGGAAGTGTTCCTCTAGACATCAGGCCTTATAGATATCCTTATGTCCAAAAGAGCGAAATTGAACGTATGATTGCAAAAATGTTAGAGGCGGGTATAATTCAACCTAGTCAAAGTTCTTTCTCTGCTCCTGTAGTATTGGTACACAAGAAGGATGGATCATGGTGAATGTGTCCGGATTATAGGGAGCTCAATCAGCTCACCATTAAAGACAAATTTCCCATTCCTGTGATTGATGAATTATTGGATGAATTACATGGAGCAATTTATTTTACCAAGTTGGATCTTCGTTCAGGATATCATCAAATTAGAATGAAGACTGAAGATATTCCAAAAACAGCATTTCGAATTCATGAGGGTCATTATGAATTTTTGGTCATGCCTTTTGCCTTACCAATGCACCTTCTACATTTCAAGGGTTGATGAATTCCATTTTCAAACCCTTCCTTAGAAAATTTGTGCTAGTATTTTTTGATGATATACTAATCTACAGCAGGTCTTGGAAGGATCATGTTGAACATGTTGACAGGGTGCTCAAACTATTGCGGGAGAAACAATTATATGCAAAAACATCCAAATGTTTCTTTGGAGTACAAGAGGTGGAATATCTGGGTCATATTGTATATCACGAGGGTGTTAAAGTAGACCCTAACAAAATTAAAGCCATTAAGGAATGGAAAGTCCTGACAACCATAAAGCAGTTGCGAGGATTTCTCGGGTTAACAGGGTATTATCGCAAGTTTGTTAAGAATTATGGGAGAATAGCAGCACCTCTAACAACATTATTGAAGAAAGATGCATTTTCATGGACTCCTGAAGCAACTAAGGCCTTTGAACATCTTAAAGAGGCAATGTGCCTAGCACCGATCTTAGCTACGCCAGACTTCACAAAAACCTTTATTGTGAAATGTGATGCCTCAGGAAATGGAATTGGTGCAGTTTTAATGCAGGAAGGAAGACCCATTGCTTTTGAAAGTCGTCCAATCAAAGGAAAGTATTTACAGAAACCTATTTATGAGAAGGAAATGTTAGAAATAATGCATGCACTAAATAAATGGAGAACTTACCTAATGGGAAGACACTTCAAGGTAAAAACAGATCATGATAGTCTTAAACACTTTTTGGAACAAAGACTATCTTCAGAAGAGCAGCAAAAATGGGTCACAAAGATGTTGGGCTATGACTTTGAAATAATATACAAAAAAGGGAAGCTAAATGTTTTTGCAGATGCACTCTCAAGAAAGAATGAAGAGCTGGAAGCATTGCTTTGTGCCATTTCTATTATCCAACCAGATTGGATAACCGAAGAAAGAGATGAATGGAAGAAGGACGAAGAAGTGTGGACACTCATTCAAAATTTGCAGCAAGATCCTAGTACATCTGATACATTTAGTTGGAAAAATGATTCCTTATGGTACAAAGATCGCTTATATCTTTGTGAGAATTCCCAACTAAAACAAAATATTGTTTTGGAATTGCACACTTCTCCTTTAGGAGGACACTCAGGATTTTTAAAAACTTACCACAGGGTGAAGAAAGAATTTTTTTGGGATGGCCTTAAATCTGATATTCAAAATTTTGTGGTAGAATGTTTGGTTTGCCAGCAGAATAAAGTAAAAACAATTAAGACCCCGAGACTTCTACAACCTTTATCCATTCCAAGTCAACGTTGGGAGGAGATTTCAATGGATTTTATCACAGGTTTACCTAACTCCGAAGGAAAGAGTGTCATCATGGTGGTAGTTGATAGACTTACCAAGTATGCACACTTTTGTGCATTATCTCATCCATTTAAAGCAAGTACAGTTGCTACTACATTTATGGACACAATTCAAAAGCTACATGGAAACCAAGGGTTATTGTGAGCAACAAAGATCCCATTTTTACTGGAATTTTTTGGACGGAGTTATTTTCTTGTTTGGGTACTCAATTAGCTCATAGCTCATCTTATCATCCTCAATCTGATGGTCAAACTGAGATAGTAAATAAATGATTGGAAGGATATCTTCGTTGTTTTGTATCTGATAAACAAACACAATGGGTCAAGTGGTTACCTCTCGCTGAATGGTGGTATAACACTTCCTTCCATACTACAGCAAAAATGACCCCATTTATGGCACTTTATGGATATCATCCACCATCGATCACATCATCTTTAAGGGAAAATTCGAAGGTTCAAGCAGTGGAAGATCACATCGAGCATTAGTAAGAAGTTCTCCAACTCTTAAAGGATAACCTGAATTTGGCATAAAATCAAATGAAACAACAGGCAGATCAACATCGCAGCGAGAGAAGTTTTGATGTAGGAGATTGGGTATTTTTACGGCTACAACCATATAAACAAATGTCCCTCAAGCAAGCTAAGAAGGATAATAAATTATCGCCAAAGTACTATGGTCCTTACGAGGTGTTGCAAAAGATTGGTACTATGGCATACAAATTGGAGCTTCCTGCTTCTTCGCGAGTACATCCAGTTTTCCATGTTTCATGCTTAAAGAAGGTTATAGGTGAAAATCTTCCAGTTCAAACAATATTTCCAGAACTTGATGAGGAAGGAAAAATCATATTGGAACTGGAAGCGGTCACGGAAACAAGAACTCGACAACTACGGAATCGATCAATTTCAGAGTATCTCATCAAGTGGAAGAACTTACCCACTGAAGATTCTACATGGGAGGATGATAATTTTATACAGAAGCACCCAGAGCTACTCAAGCATTGAGGACAACACTTTTTGAACGAGAGGGGCATGTTAGGTCCCTATATTACTAGTATAGTCCCTTATTTTTGTTAGTGTAACCCCCTTATTGTTATTATTGTACCCTTGTAACCCCATATTGTTATTATTGTGCCCTTAAATTATTATTGTTAGGTCGGCTAGGATTACATTGTGGCCCCACTAGGATTACATTGTGGCCCCATGGACTCCTATATATAGAAAGGAGGTTTTTTAATTTGTATCATCCAAGAATTTTTCATTCATGTAATGTATTGGAGGTTGCCCCCTCGAAGTGGCTTATTTCTAAGGTGTTGATATCTCTTTTCTTCTCTTTTTGGAGCTGGTTTCACAACACATGGAAGGTCACTAGAGGATATTTGAAAATAGAAAATGTAGAGAAGGTAGGTACATTTTATTTATTCATTGGTAATGTTGACCTTGTTATAGTTTTATCTTCTATAAAAGTGGATAAATAATTATGGCATCGTAGGGTTGGGAACTTAAGTGAGAAGGAAAATGTAGATTCTTTGTTCAAGGAAATTATTGCTAGATTTGAAGAAGGTTGATTTGGAATTTTGCGACCATTGTGTTTATGGAAAATATAGAAGAGTTAGATTTATCAGAGTTGGGAAGGGAAAGAAGAGTGAAAAGTTAGATCTTCTGCATACAAATGTATGGGGACTATCTCATTTATCATCTTTTGGTGGCTCTTATTATATTACTTTTAGTGATCATGCAACTAGGAAACTATTGGGTTATTGCATTATAAATAAATATAATGTCTTTGGTACCTTTAAGAAATGGAAAACTTTGGTTGAGAATGAGATAGGAAATAAGTTGAAGTGTATCATATCAAATAATATAGGTCAATATTCAAGCAAGGATTTTTATAATTAATGTTCATACCATGGGATTTGTAGAGAGAAGAAAATTCCTGGAATACCACAATAAAATTGTGTATAAAAAAGGATGAATAGTACAATCATGGAGCATGCAAGGAGTATGATATTGCATGTATGAGTTCCCTTACAATTTTTGGAATATGTTGTTGAGACTACTATTTAGTTAATAAATAGAGTGACTTCAAATTCCTTGGATAGTGGAATTCCAAAGGATGAATGGATAGGTAAAATGGTAAAATACTCATTTTTCAATATTTTTGGTTCTAAAGCATTTGTCCATATTGATAGAGAAAATAGAACAAATATTGAGGTAAAAATCCAAGAAGTGTAATTTTATTAGATGTGGAGTTAATGATTTTTCCTATCGCTAATGAGATTATGAAAATAGAAAAATAATTAGAAGTAGATATGTGGTTTTCAATGAGAATATCATGTACAATGATTAGATGCAAGGGAAGAAACAAGAAAATGAAAAAATAGAATACACATTGATTAATGAAACCATAGAAAAGTACATCCCAAAGGTACTAGAAAGTCAAAATATTCAATGGAAGAAAACAACATCAAGTACCTCAAATCCATACGTGTTGGAAGAATATAAACTATGTTTAGTAGACCCCATGAAAGATACTCTCCTTTATTATATTATGTATTGTTGATTTCTTCTGGTGAATCGGAAATATATGAAGAACCAATACATCTAAACACTGGACATAAATGGGAGCAAGCTTTATGAAAAAAGAGATTGACTCTTTGGTACATAACCATACATGGTACTTGGTCTCATTTCATATAGATAAAAGAGCATTGTACAATAACGATAAATGGATTTACAAGTTTAAGGATGAATATGGAGGAAAAAAGAGATACAAGTCTAGATTTTTTGTAAATGGGTTTGCACAAAAAATAGGTCTATATTTGATGAAATATTTTCTTCTGTTGTAAAAATGAATTCAAATAGAAATTTTTTAAGTGTAGTGGCAATATAAGATTTGAATCTTGACTAGTTACATGTAAAGACATTTTTTTCCATGGGGAATTGAAGGGAGAAATGTATATGCAATATCCATAGGGTTATGAGGTCAAAGGGAAGGAAAACTTGGTATGTAGACTGAAGAAGAGGTTGTATGGTTAAAAAAAATCTCCAAGGTAATGGTATTTGAAGTTTTAAAAGTTTATGGAATAACAAGGATATAGTAGATTTTAGTATAAACACTGTGTTTTCTTTAATAAAATATATGATGACAAATATATTATCTTTTTATTGTGTGTAGATGTCATGTTTGTTGCAGGTTATAACATGTAGGATAGAAATGTGCTCAAAATGAAATTAACTATTTATAATGCTATTAAGGATTTGGGTGTTACAAAGAAAATAATTGGAATGAGAATAATAGGAGATATGAAACTTCATAAATTAACATTTTCCTAAACTGAGTACATAGAAAAGGTGTTGGAAATATTTAAAATTAAAGATGCAAAAGTAGTTAGTACACCTTTGGCTAGCCATTTCAAATTGACTGAGGATATGTGTCCAAAAATAGAGGAGGATAAGGACTATATGTCTAAGGTTTTATACTCATAATAAGTTAGCAGTGTGATGTATGTGATGGTGTGCACAAGGTTATATATTACACATGCACTGGGAGTTTTGAGCAGGTATATGAACAATCCGGGTAAAGAGAATTGTAAGTTGGTAAAGTTGAATCTCGAGTATTTGAGAGGTACTACTACTCAAGAATTATACTTTGGATGTTTAAACACTATTCTATATGGATATATTGACTTATATATGGTAGGTTATATAGATAGTAGGAGCACCACATATTTTTTTACTATAGGTGGAACAATAGTAAGTCAGATTTAGAAATTGCAAAGGGTTGTTGCACTTTCAACAATAGAAGTAGAGTATATTGCTACTATAGAGGTTGGTAAAGAGATGACTTGGTTACATAGGTTCTTGTGGGAATTGGGAAAGAAGGAAAAGAATAGTAGGTTGTATAGAGATAGTGAGAGTGACATTCATCTTGCAAATAACTTAGACTCTAACTCTAAGACTAAGAATATATAAATTAGGTACCATTTCATATGATCATTTTTTGAAGATGGATAGTTGAAGGTGGAAAAGATAAATAATAGAAAGAATCCTACAAACATGTTGACGAATCTAGTAACCAAGGAGAAATTGATTTTTTGCTCAATTTTGGTTGGTCTTCAAGCATGATGATGAAAATGAGAAACTAGCTAGGTCCAAAGTCAAAGCATAGTCGAATACATGCATTAGCAGTGGAATTACTGTAATTAGTATTGAAGTGGGATATTGTCAGTTTTAAGGCCTAATTATCTTACTAATTTAGAAATATTGTTTTTTAGCCATGTTTGGACCCCAGTTTGTAATGGGGGGTGTAGGGAAAGGAAAATGTTAACGCTTGTAATTTAATTAAATTTTAGACAGCTTGTTGAATCTTACTAGTCCCTAATATGCAAACTATAAAATTATTAGTGATATTTTTATAAATATTTCTAATTTATAATGATTTTATATAAGTATATATACAATTTTGGTGATTTTAAAGGAAAAATAATTGTATACTACAAAATTTGGGCAATCATTTTTAAGAAAAAAATGAAAATTAGTGAATATTTTTCTTTTGAAAAAAACATGGAAAACTATCCTATTTGAAAATATTAGCCCCTAAAATTTTCCTTAATATAGGGGGGTATTTCCTCCTTTCTAGTGTCGCTAGTGTGTCCAAGGGGGTTATCAACAATTCTTTGGATCCCCCCTGCCCAGCAAGGGTTTGGGGGGAGTTCCCATAAAGAGAAATAATTAGATATATTTCCTTGTAAAATATTGTAATTTCATACTAAATATGGATCATTAGTCATCATATGACAAATCTAATTTCATATGTCATGTTAGTGTGTTTTTTCCTAGAAGGAAACCCTCTTTTATGAGGGAATTGTGTTTCCGTTGTGTATTATTAAGAGAGAATTGTAACTAAAAGTGAGTAGTCTGTGCGAGAGAGAAGAGGAGGTTTCAACATATGTGTTATGGGTTGTAAGCTCTTCTTTTCACTGGAAAAATAAAAGGAAGGATTAGCTATTTATTTGTTGACATGACCCAAATCGAGTGAACCACATATATTTGTGTCTCCTTTGTATTGTTTCATTCTATGTGTTATTTCTGAATTCATTTTGATTTATTTCCCTGTGATTTTATTCCTAAAGGTATGTTCACCTAAAGGAGTAATAAATAAATCGTTTGCAATTTTGTAGCTATTTTTGTTACATGGGTGAGAGATTTAGCCGATTCAATCATCCATACGACTCACAATTTTCCTTAGTTTAGACATATGTACCTATCATATGAACATGTTAACATAATTGTAATTGATAGAAGTAAACTTCATTCTATTATACTTTTGTTTGAAAGGGATATTTTAGAATTACTTATATTATTAGATACATATTTTAGCTCTTATTGCCATAATGAAGTAGTTATAGAATCTTCTGTTGGAACTCACTTATAGAATCCACTATTATAGCATACTTGTTTTAAAAACAAATCACAACTATAAAAGGAATATAATTTTCCTTTATATTCATCATAACAGAAGATTGTAAAACATCCTTCAATCATTTTCATTAAGGTTTAGTAATAAAAATACAGATAGCCATATTACCCTGAAATATTGTTTCAAGTAATGGAATTCCAAAACATTTCAACAACTTAACATACAAGGTTAACTACCTATGTAACTTGTTTCCAAACAACTTTTCACAGGTGGGCTCAGGGTTGTAACATAATATGACATACTATCACAATCATACACAATGGATCAACATCCACTTTCATTCGTCTTCTTATGAAAACCATTCATATGGGATAAGTAAGAAGCATTGAGGGTTTAGGCCATAATAGATTTTCAATTTCATGTCAAGGGCATGCATTTTTATAGTGCAGACATGCATTTGTCATTAATGAGGTGTTTGTATTCCTCCTCATTATGTAAACTTGCACTCAACATGAAATTTAAAGTTGAGGCATGCATTTTCCTCAACACCCTACTCTTGTGTAATTTTATAAGGTCAACATCCAATTATCAACACAAGGCATGCATTTTTATTTAAGGGCATGAATTTTTCATCATGCCTTATTTCATGCATTTTCAAGAATTTTTCCCTTTTAGGGCATGCATTTTTCACCATGTGGTGTGCATAATTTATATTAAGGACTAGATGTTTCATAAGACTACATATTCCTAATATCATCATACCAACTTCACCATTGGACATGTATTCCCCTCAAGCTATCATGAATTTTAACCAGACTAGTTTTAACAATTTCCTTTTTATTTTACAAGGTATTTTTTATCCTTTGTGCATACAACCTTTTAGCCTTTATGCATACAACCTTTTAGAATTTATGCACAGAGCCTTTTAGCCTTTATGTGCAGATCCTATGCTCTCCCAAACCACTTTGAGTGGGTCTTTTACTCAAGGATTCTAGGTAAAGAAAGTTGGTCATACCTTATTAGATATTATCCAATATGAAGGGCTATAAAGTATAATGTAGCAAAAGAATATGAATAATTTAAGTAGAGGATGATGTCAAGGAGCAGGTAGATGTGTTAGATAAAAAATTCAAAGAACATTAAGGGAATTTAGAGGTCAAAAAGTGGGCCTCAAAACAAAAAATGTACTAAAGAAATTAAATTTAAAAGATCCAATAGGAATCAAGATGTTGGTGTCATCCCCAAGGGAAAATAAGAAAACTACTTTTTTTATTGTATTTTTGACTTATCTCCATATATGTTCGCTCAAATTTCAAGAGTAGACACTCGTTTAATGCATATTTAATTTCCACATCCAACCAGTACCCACTCTCCATACTTACAAGTAGATCCACATAAAAAATAAATAAATAAAATACATGGAAAAGGCATGTTCAAACATATTTTTTTCATGTATTTTCAATTTTAACGATGTGGATCTACTCAAAGTATGCAGAGTGGGTACTCATTAGATGTGGAAATTAATTCTACATCCAATAGGTGTCTACTCTTGAAATTTGAGCGAACTTACAAGGAGAAAGTAAAAAATACAATAAAAAAGGTATTTTTCATTCTCTTTCTTTAAAAATCACAATTATTATTTTATTATTTTCCTTAGGAGGCCCATTTTAGACCTCAAAGTTCCTCTAATCATTGAAGTATATGTATATGAAAATGTTCTTAATGATGATATCAACGAGGAAATTATAAAAAATGACAATGATTATGTTGTTGCTATGGGTAATCCTTTCAACATTGATTTTAGAGCAAATGATATGGATGTGGAGTTAGATAAAAAGGTACAATGATATTGAATTGTTAAAATGTAGGAGGCATGTGATTATTTATTTTCCATTGGTTATTCTCATTAAACTATTGTCTTGTGTGGTTTAATTATTTGTTGTTAATTTTTATGAAATTTTCTTTGTTTAATTAATTGCTTACAAGTCATTAACTGTGATTCCTCTCATAAACGGGCATCCTATAACCTCCTAACCTATATTGAGCATGTGTTTATTGATTTTAGCAATAAGTTAGAATAACTCTATAAGCTTGCACTCACTAACCTTGATAACTTTCTAACCCTCCAACCTCATATGCCACAAGAATCATGTGCTTACTCCAGAACAATTACCCATGCCCTAAATGGAATCTTTGAGCTACAAGAATCATATGGTACCCATTAAAAGTTTTAACATAGAGAACCTTTTTTGGGGCTTTGGACATCGTTTAATGTGAGGGGTTAGGAACTAGGGATTAAGGAGTTATGTTGTTTAAGGGTTATGAGCTCTACTATTTAGGGGATTAGGGGGGTTTTAATGGTTAAGGAGGTTATATATAACTATGTAACACATATTATATACATTATATAAATATCAAAATATATTGCAGACAAATAAAAATAAATATAAAATATAAAAAAATTAAAAATTTCAAACATAAAAAACACTCTTGCACTAGAACCCCAACTAAATAAATCCACTCTGAAACCCATTTACCTTTGCATTAATCATCCATACCTTCCAATAAGGAGAGTTTCCATAGGAAAAACCCACTAAAATTTAGATTGTATCAACCACAATTATCGGAAGGGATAGTACGAAGAGGAGGAACCCACTGGAATTTGCATTGATTGACTCCATGTACTAGTAAGGAGAGAGCATAGATGAGTAGAAAAATCCAATGAGAGAAAATCCACGCCTACTTATCTAAGGAGGGATCGACCCAAAAATATATTTGGTATTTCTTCCACCCAATCTCTTTTCATCTTTTCTCAAATTTTAGGGTAGACAATTCCACCTCACTTGTATTTTTTGAGATTGGAAAGAACTCAAACTCTAAGCCAAGAAATTTATAAGACTTTGTAATCCTCTTGCTAGTGTCCACAAAGAGGTAGAATTTTTTTGGCCTAAAATTGGAGCAAGGATACTTATAATATTTTTGAAACTAATGCCTAATTGATACCAAACAAGACTACATGTGATAAGACTATTGTATTGACACTTCCATTCCCCTTCCTTTGACAAAAATTGTCAAAAGCTCAAAGATTTTAGGCCAAATAATAGTGAAAGTAGTGTTCAACCAAAAAATAGTGATCTTTATTACTTACAAATAGAAAATGTTGAGATCCTACAACACATGTTAAACTTTTAATTTTATTTTTTTGGGATTCTTTAAGTGCTTAACATTGCATGAAGAAACTTCCCTTCAAAACTGAAAGGAATGAATTCCATATCATCTTAATTTTCGTTCTTTCGTATCCCTAGAAATAAATGATATGGATTCCATGTTAGCTAGGGTTTTAGAGAAACTTTGAAAAAAAATTCCAAGGTACAAACTTCTAGACTTTGTTAAGAGTCCTATAGTGTATCAATTGCTCTAAAGGTTAAGAACAAAAGCATGGAATGGAAACATCACCTCAAGTTTATAGGGGCAAGGGTAGAGGCATTTGTGTATTTTTCCCTTATTGGGGCCGCTTTGGGTGTTGCATTTTTCACACAAGAAGTATGTATAGATTATTCATGGGGATAAATTAGGTATCACTCTACTGTGAGGGCTTTGACCATGAATCGAAAACTATAGTCCTTAACAAAGGTTAGGATTAATAACCATATCTCTCTCTTTCTCTCTCTATTTTCCAAAATAACTCTCTCTCTCTCTCTCTCCATCTATATATATATATATATATATATATATATATATATATATATATATATATATATATATATATATATATATATATATATCTTAGCGCGATATCCTTTATAAGTGGTTTCCAAAATAACACATACAAAATAAATGTTGTTGGTCACACTCTCAATATGATTATTTTGATATGCTTTCGTATCAATTTAAATTTAATATCTATAATATTTGTATCAAATTTTGCCAATAATTACATTACAATGTACATTTCTTAAGATATTCACTATTTTTCATAAAAAAATTTATATGTTAGTTATAATTATGAACTTTGAAGAGAGGGAAAGTTGTATTCAAGAAAATGTAAAACATTGAGAATGTGAGAATGTGCATAGATAATAACATTAATAGGATGGGTTAATGGTAAAATATACATGTTAGTTGAGGTTATAAGCATGAAATTATATATATATATATATATATATACCTATGGATGGGTTATGCTACACATTTATAAATGAATATGGAAAATAATCATTCCCAAATTTAACTTGTAAACTAGTTGAACAAACATATGTAAGTTATTTGAATCCATGCTTAAATGTTGTTTGGTAAACAAGTACTACAGTAGTTATATATTTGGTTTGATAATAAGGGAAAGGTATTAATAATATTAGTTCCATTGTTATATAGAGACCCAAATCCATTTGTTTCGAACATGCTTTATATGCTTCTTCTTATTTTTGAAGTATGCTTGGCTTACTTGTAGATGATATTTTTCAATTGATAGATGATGATATGACAAGTTTAATATTGTGTTTGTATAAAATCTCTAACATAGCTATAATACCATGTAGAAATTATATCAATGGATTCAATCCGATCATGCAATGTACTAAAACAAGATACTGAATCCTTCTACAATATTTGTGGAATATAAAACGTGATCGCTCAATCACATGCAAGTAAGAGAAAGGAAATTATCAATCACACAAAACAAGATGTATCTGGGGAAATCACCTGCTCAAAACCCCTCTATCATATATTGTACATAGTCAAAGAATCTTGAAACAATACAATGATTTATCACATCGAGAAAATCTTGCACTATCTTGACTGTCTCACCTTGGTCCTGCACAAAACTGACTAGCAATTCATAGGCAAAAATGACCAACACCTAGCCAATTCTTAGCCCCTGCTTAGCCTAGCCTTGTTTACGCAATCCCTAGGGAATTGATCCCTATTAAATAGGATAATCAACCTTCCTTGACTGCGCAATCCCTATGGAGCCTTCCTATGACTTTATAACTCCACCTGGGTAGTTCTCCAAAAATACAATTGATAGTTTACATGTCTTTAACCTTTGTCTCAATTGGGTCTCCATAAGAATTGACATGCATACAGCTACTAATAGTGAATCATCAGTTACTTGGTATATCACCACTTGTGAATTAAATCTATTTTAATTCACTTGATCTTCCACTAGATCATCAATCAGTTAGAACTAGTTAAATTGATTTTAACTCAATTAATGTGATTTAACTGATCCCACTCACACCAACTAGTGCTACAACTGCAACTGGACCATGTTAATATTATAATGACTCTACATGCCTACCCTTTGACCCTCAACTCGAAATTCTTGAGCTAACTAAGTCTATCACACTTAGTTAACTATTACAAGTTGTTATGAGATAAGATTACAATTTTCTTTTAATTTAATTTAAGGATAATTAAATCAAAAGCCTCACATGGTAACCATTTATGGATGCCATTTTCTAGATTTTTTTCTAGATGCCAATTTCACTGTTTCTTGTTGAAAATTTCAACACTCCCTCTCAACAAAAAAGGAATCAATCTTTCTCGAGCCGGTACCTTTGGAATGTTCTTGCATGCAACACTTATCTAGTGTTTTTTGCACATGCAAATCTCGTGAAACTGAATAGCCTCTAAAAAGATGAATCAGTATAATGCATCTGTCATTGGAGTCTTTTGACTACTGCTAGCTACTGCACATGTTTATTGGACTCTCTGCATTGTTGCTGACATCTGCATGCATGCACTCTGCACTGCTACCAACTCTGATCTGTGCTCTAGTATCTGACACCTGTCACTCTGATTTATGTCTTCCTAACATCTTACTGCATCAATCTAACCCATCCTTCTTGCTACTGTTGTATTTTGGGCTTCTCGTAGCTAGGTTCAATCCATGAGACACACCATCTCAATGGACCCTGCCCAAATTTCTTCTTGGGATTATATCTGCACATCACCCCACCTCTCACCTGAAGGTATAGCTGCATGTACACCGTCTACCCTTCTAGCTCAAAATTTCCCTCTTCTGGAGGTATCTACTTGAGTGGACTCTTCCATTCGGTCTCCTCTCTGCTTCTCTAATTGTGGCTGCTCCACAATATTCTGAGACTGCTTCTGAGGTTGCATCCTGAGAGATAATTTCTCCCTCTCAACCACCAAGTCATTAACCACTACTTTTCTCCTCAAATATTTGCATGCATCCTCAACCTCGATTGCATACAGGTTCTTGACTCTTGAACCGATCTGCTTCACATGTCCCGTGGCTATGTGTTTAAGGAAACTTTTTCATTTTCTAAACATCAGCTCATAACCACGGTCTTTCAATACTGCTACGGAGACAATATTCTTCCTTAGGTCTGGAACATACAAAACCTTTGCTAGTTTGAGAAGGGAGCCAGACTCCCTCTGAAAGCTAACTGTACCTATGTCAGTCGCACTATACCTCCTGTCATCTCCAAACTCTATGTTCTGCTGGAGGTCCTTCTCCTCCAAGTCACTGAAGATATCTCTATTCCTAGTCATATGGAACAAGGCACCGTTGTCTAGATACCACATGCATCCCATTGTAGTGTTGGCCATGCATGAAATGAGAGTAAAATCAAGCTCGAACTGAGAAGCCAATGCTTCACCTGCTGCAACTGCAGGCTCCTTCTTGCTTGCCTTCTTCTGTGGAAAATTAGAAGCATAATGCCCATGCTCATGATAGTGAAAACATATGATCTCGGACAAGTCTCTCTTGCCCTCTTCGCCTTGGGATTTATTTCTCTTGGCCTTCTTTGTTGGTGTTGGAGGTGTCGTCTCTAGTGCTCCGACTTATCTCTTCTATTACCAAATCTGACCATAATCATTCCCAATCTGGTAACTTCTCCCTCCCGTTCAAAAAGTCCTAGTAACTATGCCAGCTCTTAGGAAGGCCTAGAAGTGCTAGGCTCACCAATTCATCATCGTCTATGGTCACAACAACACTTCCAAGCTCATATCGACATTGAGTGAACTTCTCCAAGTATGTTGGTACCGTCTCACCCCCCTCCTTGATCTTTCTGAGTTTTTCCTTCAGCGTGAACTTCCTTTGGTCGCTGTTATTCTGAAACAGATATGTCAAGGCCTTCCACATAGCATATGGAGTCACCTTCCCTTGGAGACTCGAGATAATATGATCTCAAACTCCCTCCAACAATATCCTCCTCGCCTTTTCTACCTTCTTCTTCCATGCATCAAGAAGTTGGGCATTTGCTGCTGCGGGCTTGGGAATATCATTATCTATGAATTCCTTCAACCCATTGTCCTCCAACACTACCTCTGTCCTGTCCTTCCATGTAATATAATTTGAACTTCCCTCGAGTGAATATTCGATAATCAAGCCATTGAAAGACATCTTGAGCCGCTTCTAGCTCCAAAGAAAGTATCTACAAATTTGAATATCGTTAACACAAACTCAATTTATTCTCCACTATTGTGATTCCTGGCGCTTCGATACCATTTATTCATGCAATGTACTAAAACAAGATATTGAATCCTTCTACAACATTTGCGGAATATAAAACATGAGCGCTTAATCACATGCAAGTAACAGAAAGGAAATTATCAATCACACAACACAAGATGTATCTGGGGAAAGCACCAGCTCAAAACCCCTCTATCATATATTGCACATATTCAAATAATCATGAAAAAATACAATTATTTCTCACACTGAGAAAATCCTGCACTATGCTAACTGTCTCACCCTGATCCTGCACAAAACTAACTAGCAATTCACAGGAAAAATTGACCAACACTTGACCAATTCTCAACCCCTACTTATCCCAACCTTGCTTACGCAATCCCTAGGCAATTAATCCCTATTAAATAGGATAATCAACCTTCCTTGAATGCGCAGTCCCTATGGAGCCTTCCTCTGACTTTATAATTGCATCTGAGCAGTTCGCCAAAAATGCAACTCATAGTTTACATGTCTTTAACCTTTGTCTCAACTGGGTCTCCATCAGAATTAACATGCATGCAACTATTAATATTGAATCATCAGTTACTTGGTAGATCAATACTTGTGAATTAAATCTATTTTAATTCACTTGATCTTCCACTAGCTCATCAATCAGTTAGAACTAGTTAAACTGATTTTAACTCAATTAATGTGAGTTAACTAATCCCACTCACACCACACTAGTGCTACAATTGCAACTAGACTCTGTTAATAATAGAATCACTCTACATGCCTGTCCTTTGACCCTCAACTCGAAATTCTTGATCTAACTAAGTCTATCACACTTAGTTAACTATTACAAGTTGTTATGAGATAAGATCACAATTTTCTTTTAATTTAATTTAAGGATAATTAAATCAAAAGCCTCACATGGTAACCATTTCTGGGTGCCATTCTCTATATTTTATTTCTGGATGCCAATTTCACTTTTTCTTGTTGCAAATTTCAATAGTGTTTATGAAGTATTATTGTACATGAGCATACCCATTAGTGTATTTATGTATATGGAACAATATCATGTATGGTCTTTGTGACCTCTGATTGAAAGGTGTTATTTGGCCACATTTCTCACTTTTCAACCCATTGTGAATTTTGACTAGTTATTATGTACTCACTAATATTTATGCAACTCGAATCTATTATAAATTTTGGGCTTGTAGCATACATCTATCCATCTATATTTGAATTTAATCCCTTCATGGTGCAGGTATGACTTATACCTATGATACATATGTACCCAATGCAATAATTTTTTCACTTGTAATTGCTAATAATAGCACAATTATCAACCTATTTCCTTATTTACCATAGCCACAATTATTAAAATGTGCCAGTTCTTTTGGTCCATTTCCCATTGGATATGCTCAACTAACTACTAGGTTTATAGGATAATTTGTTATTACATAATGCCATGTGCCAAGAAATATCAACATACACATATATGCAAGTAAGTATAACTTCTACCTTTGTGCTCTTACTATTTCCTACATGAAGGTCAATGCTCCTCAAAAGGTGGTCAATGTTCTGTATTTGGTGTCCATAATGGTCATGAAATAGGTTGGACATCCTCTCTGAAGTGTTGTATAAGTATCATAAATATCTCAAACGATGATAACAATACTTGAGAGTAATCATCTGAAACATATCTCAAAATGAATTGAGGTCATCATCATAGGTAAAATAGCCATAAGACTATCACAGTGGGCCATAGCTAATGTTGATGGAATAGAATTACTTTAGACAAGTGTCATCTTCAAATGTCTTCGTAGCTTATGATTTATTAACAAATTTTGATGCTTAAATATTGAAAGATTATCAAAAATACCTATTAGGTGCTTCTAAACCTAAGGGGAGGAACAATTTCTATTTTAACCCATGAATTAGTAGGTGCAAGTGGTTAATGATATGGTAGGGGTTTATTTCATGGAGGATGCCACAAAATTTCTACCAACTTGGAATTTTATCATGATTGACCATTATAATGTGAAGAGGGATTAATCACGAGACTTGAGCTACCCCTTTCCTCATATTTTTTCCACCCCTCTTGTGGGCCTTTTTCTTCATTATTTCTCTTTTTCTCGCATAGCTTGGGTTACAATATTTCGTTTATGCATCATTGACCCCTTAAGGATGAAGTCGTTTATTGTACACCAAGGTTAAGATATTCATAATACCTTTCATTTTAATAGCTCATGCATTAGCTAGGAACATGGTGAGGGATGATGATGAGTGTAGAGCTCAATATATGCTCTTTTCCATGCACTTATTTTGTCCTAGCCAATATTTTTCATTTTTTCATTATGGTTCATGATCTTTCTTTTCTTTTTGCTTCATCAACCTATAGGGGAAAATTTTATGAGCTCCTACTCAATAATTAGGAAAATAGGGAGCCAATATTAGTGGCAAATATAAATCAATATGGAGATGGGACATGGATATAATGGAGAGATGTAAAATTTTAAGATGGGTTTCTATGTAAATGCAACATTAATTAGTTCCTCCTATTTTTATCCCTCCTAGACAATGGAAAGAAAGGCCTCAAAGAAGGTCACACAACACAAGGCGCAAAGGATAACCACCAAGGTGAAGCATGGGATAAATAACACAATCAAAATCAATCTATCATCTAATTAAAATTGCAATCTATACTAGAATTACTTTAAACATTAAATGGAAGCGCTTGATTACAAAAATGGTTAATGTACCTTTAATAGATGACCTACCTTCATCTACTGAGTAAGCTAGATGAAACAAATCATTGATTGGAGCATGGATGGAAGGCTTTTGAGGTTAGATATTTGTGGATCATCATAAAATTGTTAGTTGGCACAGTGAAAAAACAGGAGAAAAAAATTCTTTTAGTATTCTTCTTTTTTTTTGGCGGGGGGGGTAAATTTTCAACATTTTTTTAAAAATAGTAGGAAAATCCAATAAAATCCAATTTTGTTTGGTGGAAAAAACACCCTAAAAATGAAAAGTGTTGATACTATAATATTTTTTTTATTTCTTATTTTTTCTTTTTCGGGGTAAATGTTCAACATTTTTTAATAACGAGATTAAAGATCAAATATCATGCCTCTGAAAAACACTAAAATTCCAACAATTTTCAAGCATGGCATTAAAGATAAAATATCGTGTCTCTAAAAAGCCTTAAAATTCCAATGATTTTCAGACATGGCATTAAAGATAAAATATCACGTCTCTAAAAAGCATTAAAATTCCAAAAAAATTCAATCAAGGTGTTAAAGAAAAAATACTTAAAATTGTTTTCAACCATAGCATTAAAGATAGAATATCATGACTTAGAAAAATCTTAAAATTTTAACAATTTTTCAACCATGGAATTAAAACCAAATATCATGACAACAAAAAAACTTAAGTTTTCAACATATTTCAACCATGGGATTATGGAAAAATTTTATGACTAAAAGAACTTTAAAAATAAACACATGAATGAAAGAGTCATTATACAAAGAATAATTTATTTTTTAAATGCTAAAAGTATAGTGATTTTTAAATCTTAGCCTTAGACAATTTGACATGTTGCAACAAAAATTTAAAAATCAACCATCAAATTGACATGTAGTGTAGGTGAACTCGACCCATTATAATGAAAAATTAAATACCAACCATGAAATTGACACAATGTGGGGGCAGACTCGATCCATTGTAATGAAAACTTTAAAATCAACAATCAAATTGACACATAATGGGATCGGGTTGTTAGTCGAGGATAGACACGGATCTTGCGGAAAATAATAAATAATAAATAATAAATATAAATATAAATTAATAAAAATACAAAATACAAAATAAAACAAAAATTAGAACATTGAAAAAATAAAAACTAAAACTAAAAAAAAAAACAAAAAATAATTTAAAAAATAATAATAAGTAAATAATAAGTGTAATATGCAGCATTGCTACTTTTTTTTTTTAACAAAGTCGGTTATTGTGTATATTCCAAAAAAAGTGGGGAGTTAAATCTCCATTACATCCGAGTTGTAAAGTAGAATGCCAAGGAGGGGTGATGTGATAAAAACCGAACCTCTTGCATATTGACTATTGCTACTATGTTGCATATCTTATTCTTTATAAATTGTAACAAACTGAAATAATAATACAGTAAATGTAAAAGACATGGTATTTGAAATGACGATTGGAGGATTGAAGACTAGTTCCTGCTGCCTTGCCGAGCATTTGAGTTGTCTGTGGCGCCAATATCATTGTGCAGGTTGGCATTGGCTACATTGTTGGAGCTTGAGCTCTGGACAGTTCGTTTATCCACCATGTAGCGCAAGATTTCTAGGGATTCTTCTATGTGTGCACAATGATTGTTTTCTCCCCTCAACTGCTCTGTGAGAGATTGAGCTTGGTGTTTGAGGAAGTTGGTGTCCGCCTGATGCTTCTCCTGCATTATCTTCATTTGGGCTTTGATCAAGTCCATTTCCTCCTGCATGTTGGAGCAGGGGAAGCAATTATCGTTCCTCATTTTGATTGCAGAGAAGGAGGGTAGGAACGCAGTTGTGAAAGTGAGGGGTCGAGGGAGCAGAGGCGCAGATAGACAGCTAAGAACGGGGGCCCAAGGACAAAGGAACAGAGAGTTCCAGGGAGATAGCTGAGAGGCAGAATGCGCACAAAGCAGCAATGAAATATGGTATGCGTAGGAAGGGGAAGTGGGATAAATAGGAAGGGAGAGAGCAGAGGTCGAACTGAGGATGAGGGAAGGGCAAGAAGCACGGGGGAATAGGGTCATAAGATAAGTGCAGGGGAGGGGATGGGCATGACAGGCCTGCAATAATAAAATCCTGGAGGCGTAGAATATCATGATGGCAGAGAGCACGCAAAGGGGAGTATTCATGGAATAGGGGAGTAGGTGGTGCAACCTTGGGAAGACAGTTGACCAGGGGGTCTGAGGTAGGCCTTATTGGCCATAGAATCAGCTATCTTGTTGTTAGATCTGAGGATGTAATATAATGAGAGATCTCCTATTTCATTACTCAAGTTGCGGCACCTGACGATCAATATATTGACGGTAATGTTGGGAGACAGAGCAGAGTTCAGCATCATCTTGATTACAATTGTTGAGTCCCCAAAAACCATATCCTTTTTAATATTGAGTCTCTTAATAATTTGGAGGCCTTGCATTAAGGCGTATGCTTCCGCTCTATTGTTTTACAACTGAACCAATCTCCATTCGAAGGAGGCAACATTGTTGCCCTACTCATCCAAGATGTGACTTCCAGGTCCTGTTATTCTAGGATTTTATTTTGAGGCTCCATCAAAGAAGAGTGTGGGTATGTTTATCCCATCAAGCCATTCTATAAACTCCTTTTCTTTTAGTCGTACTTTCCACTGATATTTGTCGAATGGTTAGATTGTGGGAGGCTTGTTGCACCTCGGAAGGATGTCAAACACTCTTCCGAAAAGAAGTCTTTCCTCAACCTGCAAGTCATTTATTTTGATTTATCTATTATTTTTAGCTAGGATGGTCTCTGTAGTCAGGCTCCAGGTGTTTCTCTGCACTTTCCTAATGCTTGGTTTTTGCTCCTGAAATATGACGTTGTTCCACATGAGCCATATGCTCCAGAGGAGAACATAAGGTAGAGTGTCCCAAATTCTTTTGACAACACTCTTCCTTTTTTTTCACAAGCGTAAATATTTTTCCAATTATAAATCAAATCAGAGATTTTGTTGTTAGCAACAATCTTGATCTGGAGGGGATCAGAGAGGGAGTTCCAACAATTTTTTGCAAAGGAGCATTCAATGAAGAGATGTTGTATTGTCTCCTCAGCTGTGGAGCATAGAGGTCATCTAGAGGCTCCCTGAATGCCTCTTTTTTTTCAAATTGTCAGCAGTCAAAATATTTCCCTTTACCAGAGTCCAAATAAAGATTTTGATTTTAGGGAGAGCTTCAAATTTCCAAACCTTCTTCCAGATTTCCCACGAGGGAGAAGGGAAGTTCTCATTGTGAATAACCTCGTATCCCGCTTTTATGGACTAAGTAGACCCATAGGGGTCCCATCTATAGTTGTATTCTTCATCGTTTGCAAGAGGAGCACTTCCATGAAGCATTCCTTCCATTTTAGCTTTTTCGTTGAGGAGGTGGGGGGGGGGGCGAGGGGGGAGGATTTAGAAACATCAAACCCTCCCATTTGCTATTATTCTCTTCCCAACTCGAGATTTGATTCAAGGTGTTGATCCCGAGCTCTCTAAGATGCATTTGAATGCACAGAAGGCTCGGATCGTTCGAGAGAGGAGGCTTGCCCATTATTTTTTCATTCCAGATATCGATGTTGCAACCTCCATGAGGAACTTTGGAGGTGTTGTTACGAAGAAAGGGGATGTATTTCTTGCATAGAGTCCATATATGAGAGCATGGCCTATTGGGTATGAGTTGATCTAATAGATTTTACCTTGAAGTGGAGAGGTATTTCATTTCCAGAACTTGCTTCCACCATTTGTTGCCCAGTGATTAAACGCAAAACAATTTTTCCTCCGAAGGCAATGTTCAACAATTTAGGGATGGAAATAGCAAGACCACCATTTTCATACTTATTTGTTATCTGCCTCCATTTTACCATATTGAACTTCTCTTTTTCACTTTTACCACATTTCCATAAGAACTGTCTTAAGATTTCTTCCATTTTATTTTGAATACTGATAGGGGCCTAGAGTAGGGAGAAGTGGTAAAGGGGCATATCAGAGAGTACAGCCTTTAAGATAACCACACGCCCAACCAGGTTGAGCCAAGAGGCTCCCCATTATTGAACTTTCTTCTTTATATTATCTATGGTGATGCTCCAAACCTCTACCTTTAAAGGGCCATTGCTTACAGGCATCCCTATGTAATTAAAATGGTTCCAGCTCCATTTGTAAGGGACCCCGAAGATTTGGGAAATGCTATGAATGGTATTCATATTTGCATTCCATCCCTATATGCAGCTTTTGAGATAATTGATCTGACCTCCTGAATAGTGCATGAATTTTTCAAGCAGCGTTTTGAATCTCCTGGCTATTATGCAAGTAGCTCCTCCATCAGTAGGGTGTCATCAGAAAACTGTAAGTGGTTCATGTTTTTGACCCCATTACTAAATTTGATACATGTAATAAAGCCTGCTCTGCAGTTGTATTCCAATACCCGACTGAAGGATTTTTCCATGAGGATGAAAAGGAAGGGGGATAAGGGGAAGCCTTGTCTTAAGCCTCTTGTGGATTGGAAATAATGTCCAGGTCTCCCATTGACTAGAGGGCAGATCCAAGGATTTGAAATGCAGTCCTGGATGAGAAAGATGAGGTCTTCACAAAAGCCCATTTTCCTTAGGATAGAGTAAAAGAAGGCGTGCCTAACTCTGTCAAAGGCATTGGCAAGATCTAATTTCAAAGAAAATCCCTTCTCCAATCTAGTCATGCTGGAATGTATCTCTTCTTGGACCGGAAATATGGAGTCAATGATTTGCCTATTTGCTATGAACCCGCCTTGATTTTCAGAGATAAGATTGGGAAGGTAATTTTTGATGCAGGAGGCGAGGAATTTGGTGATAATTTTATAGGAAGAATTGCAAAGGGATATTGGCCTAAATCTGGAGAAGGTGGAAGGTCGGGACTCTTTTGGGATGAGGGCTAGAAATGTCGAGTTTTTGAAGCCTCCAAACTTTTTTTTCCTTTGAGCCCATCAGATCATTTTGATGAGGTCTATTTTA
Organism: Pinus albicaulis; assembly: GCA_034641835.2. Classification (NCBI taxonomy): domain Eukaryota; kingdom Viridiplantae; phylum Streptophyta; class Pinopsida; order Pinales; family Pinaceae; genus Pinus; species Pinus albicaulis. The sequence goes on from CM076576.1 coordinate 892,391,599, forward strand.
ATTACCTCCTAGAAGGTCCAATCGAATCTGATGTAGAATCCATTCAGGCTTGGAGCTTTGTCAGGGTTGAGGGTCCAAATTGCTTTGATGATTTCACCTTCATCAATGTCACTGGTTAGGAAGGCATTTATTTCTTCTATGATCATATTAGGAGTGTGGATCAAGAGATCAGTATAATCCTCCTCCTCCATAGTTTCTGTTAGGAGAATTTTATAATGGTGGTGGGCTTCTGATTTTATTTCAGCTTATTCTGTGTACATGGTGCCATCGTCATCAAATACGGTTGTGATGATAATTTTGGATATTCTGACAGTTTCCTGTTTGTGAAATAAGGAGGTATTCTTGTCCCCAACCTGAAGCCAGAGGTTCCTAGATCTAATTCTCCATTTTTATTCTTCCTTTCTATTTGAATCGTATAATTCCAAATATAGTTCCTTTTCATGCTCTTTCTTTTCTTTGGTCACCCCTTATTCATCTATGTCTTTTTGCACTTCTTCTAGCATTCTCTTCATTTCCTACTTGACAATTTCCAGTTCTCTGTAATAATCTTTAGCCCAGACTTTGAGAGTTGTGCGCACAGGATTTAATTTAGTCTCCCATATATGCATTAGGGAACCCTCAACATGCTGGCGCCAAATTCTTTCCACAATGGTTCTTGCCTCAAGGGAGTCACTCCATAAAGGGTTGTAGCGAAAGGGGAGAGGCCCAAGGTTTGTTTGCTCACCGAGGACAAGGACAAGGTAGTGGTATGAGTCCAAGAAAGGAAAAATGGAAGAGGTTGCCACATAAAATAGGTAAATGAGGGAGATAGAAACAATAAAGTGGTCTAATCTTTCCATGATGTTCCCTGGCCCAAGCCTGCGGTTACTCCATGTAAAGATTCTATTCTCAGGGATGATGTCCACCAAGTCATGATCTCTTATGATGTTCTCTAGCTGATCTCTTGAAGGGTCGGGAGTAAAAGTGCCCCCTCTTTTCTCTTTTGCATGAATCACTAGATTCAGATCACCTCCAATGATGAAGTTGATATTGTCCTCCCCTTCCGTGTCAGATTGTAGAGTTCGCCAGCAAGCTTCTTTGTCTCTATAATGATTTGGTCCATATATGTTATAAACTATTATCATGACATCCTCTTGGATGCTTTGAAGCTTAACTTTAATCCAATATTGGGCCTTTAGTTTTGAAATCTATTTCCATGAGTTTTGATTCAAAATTTTTGATATTCCTCCCGAAGCACCTCTAGAATCTACTATTGTGCCTGTGTAATTTATGATTCTATTTATGGTGTTTTCCATATCTTTTTCTCCTTTCTTGGTTTCTTGGAAAAGAATTATGTTTGGTTGTTCCTGTTTGATTAGATCTCTTAAGGTATTGTTTTTAGAGGGGTTCCCTAATCCCCTACAGTACCATGTGAGTGCTTTCATTACTTAAGGAATGCAGGTTGAGACCATGTCTTCCCTCTTGTTTCTTGTTGATTTGTTTCTTTGTTGTTTATCCCTCCAATAAAGGTTTCTATTGGATGTTGCGTTCTGAGGGCGATGTCTTTCTGAGTTGCTTCATCCCTGTGGTGTTTAGCAGATTTTCTTCCTGGTCCAAGTTTTTTAAAGGTTTCCAAAACAAGTCCCAACTCCTTTGTTTCATTTCTGGTGACTATCCGAGCAGTAGATGATTCAACTGAGGATGGGTGGGGCAGGATTTGGAAGGGGATGGCTGTGGGAGAGGTTCAGAAGGGAAGGTGGAGAGGGAGGGCTGGGGGGGTTCCTCTTCCAAATAGGCCAAAGTGGTGAAGGGGTTGGAAGATATGGGGGAGGGTTCATGAGTTTGGAAGGGGGCTAGAGGGGGATCAGGATGAGGTGGGATGCTAGGGTTTGCAGAATGAGAGGATGGGTGAATTGTTGAAGTTCCAAAATTTCTAGAATTTGGGGCAGACTTCTTTTTTTAATGACTTCCCACTGTGATTCAGGGTCATTGTTTTCGACCTCTATTTATTTTTTGTATCTATTATCAAAATGACCATATTCATGGCATACCTTTCACTTGAACGGCAGTTGGTCATAGTCCAGTTGTTGAATGTGCATCTAGTTGTCCACCTTCAACTTGATCGCCTCTGGAAGTCCTTTCCCCAAGTCTACCTCCACACAAATTCTTGCTCAGGATTGCATGTTGACCTTTGGCTCAATTCTATCAATGAACTTACCAACAGCATTTCCTATCACTCTTACAAAATCATCCCCCCAGCAGTGAAGGGGGAGATGAGGAAGTCGAACCCACACTGGGACTGCATTAGGGATGTCAAGTTCAGGATCGAATTCTGGTGTCCATTTGTTTAAATAGAGCCCCCTAGTATCCATGAAATATGGCCTGTTTCTGAAGATCAGATCTTTGTCTTCCTTTGTCTCGAAGTGAAAGGTGTAAAGACCCCTACCGCAGAATCTGATAGAGATTTTCCATTTTATTTTTTCCAACTAGTTTCCCTCTACCCATTTCTGGACTGTTTTTGGCAACAGCCAAAGAGCCGTAAATTTCCCAATGGGACCTTTCTCCGCGAGGGAAAGCACAACCATTTGAGGGATCGCAGGGGGAAGTTAAACTTCCTAGATTCCATCCAATTTTTTGACAAACTTTGAAATTGCATTCCTTGGTCGAGGTGGATGAAAAGATTTGATGAGAGTAGAGAAGGCTGAGGCGTGATCGGGAGGAGAAGTCGCCTTTGGGATGGACTCCAGAGGGGCCATGTGGCTAGGATCGAAGTAGCAGTAGGAGTCTAAAGCATGAGAAGCTACGCAGACGCTCCAGACCTAATTTCATATTATTTCCTTTATTACCTATATATATGCAGCATTGCTACTTAGTGCCTTCCTCTTATGCAAAAAATAATTGATAGCAATTATTGAATGCATGAACAAATTCATAAATCTAATAATGAAATACATTTGAATACAATGAAGGGAAGTAATAAAAGTAATTAATGGACTAAATAACCTTGAGAAAATTAGAGATAGGTGCATAGATAATTTTGGATGAAATATTAGCACCAACATTATCATTTGTTACAAAATTTAAGCATTTATTGAAATGTGCTTGTGCACATTTTATTCCATCTTTAGCTTATGGGACCAAATAAGGAGGAGAAAATACAATGTCTAGTATCTTTAAATTAACTGATGTATGTGTGTATATGTTATATTAACTGGAAACCTCATTGCCTCGCCCAGAGCCCGTGAGGTTGTGGTCCTGGGCAGGGGAGTTGCGCGCAGCTTCTCCCCACCTAGGCTAGCAGCCCCCCGGGCCTTGGGCAGGGCAAGGGCAATTTTGGTCGCCCTTGCCCTGCATAGGGCCCGTGCCATCGCTAGCCTGGGTAGGCAGGAACTACGTAGCAGGGAAGAGTTGCACGCAACTCCTCCCCGCACAAGCCAACGACCCCACAGGCAAAGTCATTTCCGATAATTGGCCTTGCCCTGCCCAAGGTCTAGTGGTCGTTGGTCTAGGCAGGGAAGAGTTGTGTGAGGGGCCTCGATTTTTTTATTTTCTTTATTTTCTTTTAATATTTATTTACTTTTATTTTTGTTTTTATTTTAATCATTATTTTTTTAATATTTATTTAATGCTTTTTTTAAATGTTTTTATTTTATTTTATTTTTAATTTAAATTTTTTTTCAAATTTTTTTTATTGTTTTTTTTTCATGTTTTATTATTTGTTATGTTTTTTTTTATTTTTTTAAATTTAATTGTGTTTTTTATTTTTGTTTTTAATTTTTTTAAGGATTTTCTTTAATTGTATGTTTTAATTTTTTTTTGTTATTTTTACTTTAAATTTTATTTGAATCATTTTTTTTTTGGGAAAAAAAAAAAAAACTTCAATTGTCATTCTTCGAATATAAAATTCATAAAACTAGCTATTTTCCAACTTTTTTATTCAATTTTTTCACAAAAATGTTGTATTTAACATGTCATTTTTAGCGAAAAAATATGTAAAATACATATTTTTGTAATTATATCTATATGCAAAATGTATATTTTTTGTCGAGTGTTTAAATTTATTATTTTTTAATGAAAATTATTTTATGTGTATTCAAGTATTAATTAATGATATATAAATATATAAAAAAATCATAACCTCAAAATATTAATGCTATTATTTTTTTAACTTTTCAAAAAAATTTAAAATTTTCATTATTAAAAATCATTACAAAGCAAAAAAAATACATGTTTGAAAAACCCTTAAAAATAAACATCTTAGGATGAAAAACAAGAAGATGAATAAGACAACTTGAAAAATGGTTAAATAATCAACATTTAAAAAAAAAATTGTGCATACTTAGGCCATAAGAATATTTAAAGTGTCAAAAATATGCCTTAAAAAATGTTGATGCTTTTCAAAATCCGCATGAAAATTACCAATATTTAAAAAAAATTATCCACGCTTAATAAATTAGAAAATCTAGAGTGTCAAAAATAAACCCTCTAAAAAAAGGTGTTGATGTTGCATCAACATTTTTCAAAATCAACATGAAAATCACTAATATTTAAAATAAATGTTCATAGTTTATACAAAAAAAATAAAAATATCAAAAATATGCTACAAAAAAAAATTGTATTTTGAATCAACACTTTTTAAAATCAAATGATTTTTTGCTACATCAAAAAAATCAGACTCGATATGGTTCTCGTTCGATAGTTTACTTTATTTTATAGAAGATAAAATGATCTTTGTTTATTTTATTTATAAAAAAAAAACAATGGATTTACCCTATAGAAATTAGCATTGTCTTTCTAATGAGATACCATTTCCTTTATTTTTAACTTGTATGGCTTGTGTATGAAGGACATAATTTATATGCCGCTTACATAGACAAATTTCATAGTCGTGATTTCCTTACCAATTTATATTATGCATTATATCTCAAAGGGAAAATCAAGGCAAGAGGTGATGTATCGCAATGTCAGAAATTTTTTGTTGTATATCACATGTTAGGTTTCAAAGCCCAATTATTGAGAACACGCCTTCACAATTTTAAGATTAGTTTTACGTGGCCAACTTGGTGACAACGGTTTAGGGTTTAAAAATTATACTAATATAGTGAACTTAGAACTATTTGATTGTGTCTCATTCACCTCATTTCAACTTCATATACTTCAATTAAAGATATAACAAATCTTTGAACTAATTGAAACAAAATTAATTAGCCACATGGTGTGGCAAACAATAACCCCCATTTTTTCATATCATGGTAAAAAATGTGGACCCTTCTAAATTTATAAGTGTAAATTTGTCTTTAAAATCCCTTCAAGAAAAAAATCTTTGATTTTACCTTGTTTATTACATATTTTCAACCTTCGGATTTATTTTTATAATAATAATAAAATATATTAATAAGGCCAAAGGGTCAGCACCATTGCAGCCGAGCAACAAATGTTAGGAAAATGACTTGATTCAATATGTGCATTTGTGTTTTCTCAGATGAAATCCATCAAAAGTTTTCTACAAGACATATCTGCTCATTTTCCCCAAGAAATATTCTGGCTAAAAATGCTCCTCGGTAATACTTTTCTCATCGTTTTCATCTCAGATATTATTCATAATTTTTTCTACACGTTACTGCTGAGAACCTTTTCCTCTCAGATTGCTCCCCGCTAAGCTCCCTCATCACGCAAACAATAATCAAAAGTTACAAATGATTTTTCCTCAAGAGTTCCTTCCAAGAAGGTTTTCTCCGAGAAACTTAAATAACTTTCCTATCTCGTGAACAATTCCCTAGACTTTATCCATGACTCCTTTTTGTGTTTCTTCTAAGAACATTTTGACCAAGAACAACTTATCTCTTACTTGCGTCACTAATCCTTGCCAAATATTAGCCTATGTGGTCCTATTTAGCTGCCGCTCTCTAGATCATCTCATATAATATGATCTCGGAAGTTATTCCCGAACACCATTATGAGTTTCTTCCAAGAAGGTTTCTTCCTAGACGATGTTGGATCCACGTCACTCCATGTATCATCCTAAAGGCTTATGAGTGCATGACACCAAGAAAATTTCACATGGTACTTGTTATAAGTTATGTTATTAGAAATTTGTGCTTATGGTTATAATTTCATGTCATTTCTCTATGATTTTCATTTACTTCAAAATCATTTAACTTTGTAGTTAATTATGTTCACGTGTTTCGGTTAAGTTTTCAAAGTTTAATATAATTTTCATATCTTCTTGTTTTCTCTTGTACAATAAGTAAGCTCTGTAAGTACCCCTAAACCAATGCAGATACATAATCCTTTGTGATCTACAAAATTAATACTCATGTGACAACCTAAGAAGATGTCACCTCCGCCTAAGCATGTTGGACCAAGTATGGAGAAAATTGATCACAAAATTATTGAAACTCTCTTATACTCTGATATAGTGAGAAATTAGGACATTGGCGTGTCAACATGGGATGAAATTTACAAAATGATGGAGGAAGAATTAGACGGTGCTTTAGAGGAAGAAATGGGTGCAATAGTTTCAAACAAGGAATCAGAAAAAGTGATAAACAAGAATAAGGCTAGTGGACGCAACAAAGCCTGGTTTACACAAAATTGCCACTAGGGCGAGAATTTTTCCATATACCAACTTAATAAGATCGGTTTTCGATCATATTCACACCTCCAGGGGACAAATTATTATGTCTTGAGGTACGGTAGTTGGCTCATTCATGACCGAGGACTTGCAAGGTATGTACAAATTGCCCATCTTTCAATTGAAGTATGAACCTACCTTTATTTCTAGTTTTATGCAAAATAAGCGTACAAATTATGATAGAACTCTTCTTGCTTTGATAAAAGACTGGAGAAGAGATCCTAGTAAACACAAGGAAGAGAAATCCGGTGAATATCCATTTGCCTCTCTTTGTTCCCCATTTTGTTATCTCACTACATTGTTGTGTAGGTTATTTATTTTTAAGAATATCAATCATTTTCCCTTTGCATGGGTTCGCATCATCCAAAGAGCAGTCGAGATTTATATTTTTAATTGGGATGAAATATTATCTAGTAATATTTCTCAACATGTCCTCACATTCTGAAAAGATAAAACATCCACTCACAATCCTCCATTCTACATGTCTACATACATTTTGGATGTCACATGTTGTTCCACAACGTTTCCAACAGTGGGATAGAAATGGACACCTACAGAGCCCATTCATATTCATATTTACCATAGTTAGCGTTGAGAAGATAATTATATCGAAATTTTTTATTCAATCAATCACAATGTGATCATCCCTTTTCATGAAGTTATTTTTCATACGAAATCCTGTAATATGTCTCAGCCATTTATGGATTGTCTGGAAATGATTGGAGAGTGGTATAAAAAAGAAAATTTTACTAATGTCAGGGTGATTGGATGTCTTGCACCACCACATTCCCTTCTCCTTTATGTCCAAGATAGAATCCTCTATAGAGAGGTAACATATCCAACATTCGGCATAGGAATAACCTATGAATTAAAAAGGGCAGGTAAGATGGTTTGGCATGAGTTTCCCATTCATGTTGGTATTTATTCAATTGCAATTTTTTACCATGGCGGGAAGGAGTTGATCCCTTTCAGTGACCTCAATTTAAACACTAATCCTCTCAAGAAACATGACCTGATAAATGTGATTGATAAAATCATCGCTTATGTTTGTATTAGAAGATATATTCATGAAAAATCTCAATTTGATGATATTTTTATGTCGGTTCCCATTTATCAAGAGGTGTTGAGGATAGCTAATGAGTTGTCACCTCATTTGTATCATGATTTTATAGTTTTTAGAGATAACAGAAAGATTGCCCTACCTTCAATATTTCAATCTCCTTTCAGTGAAAATGTTGCAACACAAGATCCTTATCCTACTATGAAGTTTGTAACATCAGATATTTCAACACAGGGAATTTCATGACAAGAAACCTCTACCAAGAAGCAACAAACACAGGAAATCGCTACTAGAAAGACTGATAAGAAGCCAATTGTCCCACATAAGAGATATTTAATTAATAAAATGAAAGAAGTTTCTACTGAGCCTCTAAAGGAAATAATTATTAAAAAATTTGTACCTCCAAAAGAAACAATTCTAGAAAAAATTGTGCTTCAAAAGGAGATTGTTCCATAAAATACCATAGAAGTTGATATAAATAAAAACTTGCAAGTATTTTAGTAGTTGATCCCTCATAATCCAACGCATAATGTAATTTATTCTATTATGGATCAAATTGTAAACTCAATCGCAAGTTTTTTTCCTAATAAAGACTAAAAAAGACAACAAACAGAGACAAAATTTCTAACTACAATAGATACTACGTTGGTTAGTCCTAATATCATTATTCATACTCCTATTAGTACATTTCCAAGTTTCGAACATATAACTAAACAAATTTCTTCACCTCGGTTCCAAATCCTAGAAATTTCCCCAATTGAAGTATTCTGCAATCCCAAACAACAAGTCATTATAAGAAAAACACAAAAATTTCAAAAGCATTGGGTTTTTCCACAAGTATTGTCTCACCGTCATCTTTGGAAATTATTTGGGAATGTTCATCCCCTACTCCTAATGAAGATTATGAAGGAATGGTTCAATACACTAGAGCTTATGTCAATGCAAGTGTTCATAAAGAATCCAAAGTCATGGAGTTCATCAAACAAAAGGATGAGAAAATCAGTGAATTAGACCGGAACTGCACACAGTTGAAGAATCAACTGCAGGATCAGGTTACTCAGGTAAGAAATAAATTTGCAATTGAAATTCGACAAAAATATATCCAAGTGAATAATCTTTTGGAAAGAATTAAAATCTCATAAGCTAATGTAATTGACCTTGCAAATTTCAAGCATGAATTACAAAGTAATAATCAAATGCTACAACATGGACAACAACAGAAGTTTTTAATAACATGGGAAAACTTCATATTATAGAGAAATAGGTCAATGCATTAATCACTTATTTCATTGGTATGGAGGATAAATCTGACAAATCAAGTAGAAGACTCAAAGAGTTGTTACAATGGAAACATGGTCCTAAAAGGAATACTCCCAATTTTCCCATTATTTCTAAGATCCATAAATTTGTTGTTTTACATGCATGAAAGAATCAATTACATTATGCCAAACCTTCAGTACAGGATACTAAAAATCTCAAAGATTCTATCATGCAGTCAATTTCTCAATCATTGAAGGACACAAATATGTTGATGGTTTATGTTAGTATCAATATGTCAATGATCAAACATACTCTTTCAGTTAATTTGATAGTAGTCATAGGTCAAAAATTTTGGTCTTTTCAAACAAGTTTCAAAATAAATTTTGGTCACTAAAGGAGTCTAGGTCAGAATTGTTGTTCCCCTCATCCCATACATGGCCATCATCAACTCAAAGGTCATCCCATTCATTTTCATTTAGAATTATTAGGTCATTTTCTCCATCTCATCTAGGTCTGTTGTCTAGGTATCATTGTTTTGCCTTTCAAAATTCCAATTTGTCATCAAACAAGGCAAACAATCCTTAATTTTCACATTATAAGTCTTCTAAAGGGAGTTAGCATACTTAGGATAATAAAGTAGGACAAGTTGTCTTATTTCAAAATTTGTCTCAATATCAAAGGATTTCAAAAAGGCAAAATTGTCTTCATAGTTATTGTTTTCACTAGAGGAAAAAAAAGTCATTTCAAAAGCTTATAAAAGGAAAAAAGAGGCTTATTCAACTCATTCTTCTCTTTTCATGTGTGATAGAGCTCCTCTATTACCTCCATTTTACTCCATAGTGATCAAGGGTTTGAACAAAGGCAAGAAAAATACTCCAAAACAAGTGTGTTACGCATCTAGAGCAATTTGTTACGCATCTAGAGCAAGTTGTTACACAAATGTAGCACGGTGTTATGCATCTGTATCCTTTGTTACACATCTTCCAGACTTTGTTACGCATCTGGAACACAGTGTTATGCATCTGGAATAGTTGTTACGAATCTAGCAAAGGTGTGTTACGCATCTAGAACAGATGTTACGCATATGGCAGAGGTGTGTTACACATTTGTAACAGTTGTTACGCATCTGGCAGAGGAGTGTTACGCATCTGGAAAGTGCTTCATTTTGGGTATGGCCCCCAAATCACTCAAACAAGATCATCTCCTTTTCCACTACATTTTCACTTCTTCTCATCATTGAAATATTTCAGTGAACCAAACCCCTACCCTCTCATCTGAAACTATCATACACCTCCCACATACATCATTCTATCATTCCCCACCATCCATACCCTTCCTAAGAATCATTTCCACCAAACCCTAATTTCTTGCCAATTTTCTAGTGTTAAACTAGGAAATTCCTGGGTTTCCCTCATTTGACCATTTTTATCACATCCACTTCACCTAATTTCACTCATATCATGGAGGCAACATACAAGCCCACCTCCTGAAATTATTTCAGAATTTTTGTTGGCTTCAAAACCCTTCATCTCACCCTCTAAGCCTACCCCATCCCTATGCTATATTTTTCCAAATTGCACTACACATACCCATTTCATTTACACACTAGGGTTTCATCTTTTCACTGATAGACAAGATACAGAGTGAGAATAAGATCCTCAAGCGAGGGCGCCACATCAGATTTAAGCCCTCCACCATGCAAGAAATCAATGCTTCACTCTTGGCTAAAAGATGCTTTGAGAGGACTGGATGTTTGAGGTTCTGTGAGAATATTATGGAGGGAGGATATCATATTCAACTTACAAGCTTATTTGCCTCTAATCTCAACATGGGAAAGGCCATAATTGCAGGTGTGTAGTTTAACAACAGATGTGATTTATTCAGCAACTAGTATACCTAGTCATGGGCAGAAGTGGTTTAAGGGCATGGACATAGACCTTGAAGATTACAAACTATTCTCAAACCTCATGCTAGAGAGAAACCAGAGTACATCCTCTCTTTGAGACACATCCTTAACAAATATGTTCCTTTGATGAGGTTAATAATGAATTATTTCAAATGTGAAGGGATATTTTCCAGGTTGTATAGGTACCATATCAGGATATTGACGCATTTCACCTCTACTAAATCACTTGACTTGCCACATTATTTGTACAAAAGTTTGGTTAGAATGACTGAGAAGGTTCAGAGCATAAACCAAGATCATTACCCAAGTCTTTTCCACCATGGTCTGGTCAAACTCATTGTGTTGCATCACCTTTCAGCCATCAACATGACTTGGGAAACCTTCATGGAGAGAGTAGCAGTAGCGCCCACCACTAGTCATCTTGTCATGAATAGCACACCATCACCATCACTGTTAGCATAGCCAATGGAGGTTGGCTCTTCCAGTATGAAAACTTAGATTTAAAAGGCTCCTGGGGTTGTTATGTTCACCACACCTATGAGAAGGGAAAGAGATGGATCTTTGCACCCAAATCTATCAGAAGTGTAACTACACTTGACACTATTGCTGAGAAAAGTGAAATAGAGGAGTAGCCTCTCATGCATCAAGATGAAACACCTTTGCACCAACATAGTGAACCAGCGCCATTGGAGATTGAGGTGGTAGAGCAGGTCAAATCAGCCGAGGAGATCATTAGGGAGAAGGATGAGGAAATAGCAGAGTTGAGGGAGACTTTTTCCATTGCAAATTCTCAAATCACTTTTCTACGGAAAGAGAATTGAAAATTAAAGGTGAAGTAGTTGATACAAAGCAAACCTAAGCCAGACTTGGTGGTAGATAAAGGTAAAGGAAAGCAAATCATATATGTTGATAAAATTCAAGACATGGAAACTGAAACATAGCCAAGAAGGCCAAAGACAAGAGGCCTTAAGAGGGCACTGGAGCTTTAAAGACAGTCAGCTCATCCACCTGAAGAGTTGACCTTTGATGAGCTAATAGCTATGGAGATCAATCAAATTAGAGAACTCTAGTTGGGAAGGGTAAATGAACATTTGGATAAGCTCTTGAATAGAGCTAAGAGAGACAACAACCTCTAAAGACACATGGAAAATCACTATTGCATCAGGAACAAAATTTCACAAATAAGGCTAAAACAGCTGAAGAAAAGGCTAAAAGAAACTCAAATGAAGCTTAAAAATAAGGATAGCTTAGATTTGTTGGTTGAAGCTTCCTTGGTCATTTAGCCCATCACTCAGAGGTGCTACAAAAACAATTTTGAGAATTTTTTAATAATTTTGGTATTTTTGTGATTTTTGCACAAATCTGGAAATTCCCTCCTCATAGATGTGTAACAAGAATTTGTTATGATTTTTTTAGGGGCATCCAAATGATTAATGGATTATATGGTTGGATGCATTTTGATGATTAAATCATAGACCAAGAACCCTTTTTGCATGAAAAACTTTAATTTTGCAGAAAAGGTCAAAAAGCCACTCATTTTCTATGCTTCTGCCACTTTTTTGGAGGCCTTGTTACGCATCTGGAGTAAGATTGGGAGAATGGACTTTTGGAGGCCTTCCCATGGTTTTTTTTTCAAAATTCATGATGTTATGGAAACTAGACACACAGGGCTATTTAACCTCTCTTCTAGAATTGGATTTGGACTCCTAAAAGTGCCTCAAAATTGGCTGCAAATGTCTGCTACGCATTTGTAAAAGTGTGTTACGCATCTGTCAAACAGTGTTACACATCTACTTAGGGTTCCTCAGGACACTTGTCAAGCCCAAAAAATGTCATAATTTAGAGGTTTTTCTATCCTATGAGTTGGCATTAGAGTAATTGAGTTGGTTTTTTCCTCTTATCGTGAGGGAACATCTAATTTAATGTGGGGGACACAAACTCCTAGTTCATAGCTGAATTTTAGGGAATGGTTTCTAACCTCCCTAGAATCTAGGAAGTGACTCATCTCATGTATTTATGATGCAATTTAGATGGGATTTCGACCCTATGAGGTATCATGGTTCATATTTTCTATAAGTAGACCCACTTTAGTCTTTTCTTGGGTTGGATAGTCTTATTTTGCAGTGGAGCTATTGTACAGCCTTTTGGAATGAAATCAAAGACAGACTTGTAAAACTTGTGTTGAAAATCTTGTGGTATGAATTGGAAAATTTTTTCTTTCTCTATATGTTTATATATTCATGTTGAATGATATATTTTCCTCTTTCAGGTACATGCTTCCATGTGTTTATTTTGTATGTTTATAAGCAAAAATCATGTTTGTTCATGCTCTATTTTAGACAAGGTTTACATGATATGTCTATGTTTTTCTAAATGAATGAATTTGCCTCAGTGCTCATTCATACTTCCTATCACTTCATCCTATACTCAATGACCAATTAAACATTCTTTCAAGCAACCTATCTAGCCTCATAGATTCTCTGCAAATTGACCTTGGAATTCAGACCTAAAAACCCTAGACCTAGCCTCCTCACTGACATTCCTATACAACACTTAAAACATCAAACAAAAATCCTATTTACTAAGCTTACATAACTATCCTAATATCAATATATATTCAGTCATTCAATTTACTTCATAGTTACAACGAGAGAGCCCTATCTAGTCCTGGTAGGGCTAGTTACCTAACTTAAAGCCTGGTTTGTGGTTACATTCCTTCAATCCCACTCTCAGCCTTGGGAAGTTGGGGGATTTATAAAAAATTTGGTATCATTGTCGGGGATAGAATGAAAAAATTTCCCTGGGAATATTTCTTTAGTCCTCTGAAGGTTAGACTTGTGGGTGAAAAGTTATAGCATTTGAAACAACCTAAACTCTTAAATTCGAGAAAAAGTCCAAAATTCCTATCTAAGTTGGCTCCTAAAAGACATACTAGATCAAATCCATACTCAAAACCCTCACCAAATGTAAACGACCCTGAGAGTCTTTTAAGAAAGCAGAAAACCAAGTCTCAGAAAATTGGAAAGGTTATTCCTCCACTTTTCAAATCAAATTCCTTGCCTACGAGATTTTCTTCAGAAGATTTGTCCTATAATTCAGAATTTGACAACATATTTGTTTAGGTCTAAGTCTGAAACCTTTCTCTTAGAAAATATCTTTGATCCTATTGATTTCAAAACCTTTGTACCATTTTCTAAGTCTTCTTATTCCGAGGTTGATAGTGAAGTCTAGTCTAATTTCTACAAACTTAAAGTCTTGGTGGATAAATTTCAAGAAACTTCAGAAAGGGCTTATTTCCAATATCAGTAGTAGGCTTTTACTTGACCACCTGTCATTACACCTTCTCATACAGCCACATCATCATCCCTTCTTTTCATTCCATCATTACCTCTACAACTTTTTAGTCCATCAACACCCTTACAACCCCCTCCATTAATCATGGTCAGATTCGCTCCACTGATTTTACCCCAAAAACTCACTGCACTTCCTCATAATTACGGTCAAATATTGCCCCTTTTTATTGGAACATCAAAGGTTAATACTTATCAATACATTGTCAAAGTGATTTATTTCATAGATCTTGAAGATATTGACAATGATGATACCAAGATGCGCATCATTGCACAGATTTTCTCAGGAGAGGTTAAGAGATGGTTTCACTCTCTCACAGTTGGTTCAGTAGGTACTTCACAACAGTTGATTGAATTTTTCATTACAAAATGGGAGGAAAATAAGAATCCATTGCAAATATCACCTGAATATAATGCCTTGAAGATGAATCCCAATGAGTTTGTCCAAGACTTTATAGCTAGATTCAATAAAACCTATGATTCAATTAAAGAGAATATCAAACCTCCTCCAGGCCTTGCTTTACTTCAATATCCTAATGGTTTCAATCCTGACATGGCTTATCAGCTGAGGGAAATAAACCCATCAACTCTTGAATAAATGCAGAAAAAACGCAGTGAGTGTGGAAGCTAATTTGATCATCAAAAATTATAAAATCAAGATGGAGAAAAGGGTCACTATCAAAGAGGAAACATCTACTTCATCAGAGGGAAAATTAGACACCTTGATCAAGACCATGGAGAAGATGATGGATAAAATTTCCATCGTTGATAGACAAGTTGAACCCTCCATTAGAAATCCTAATTTCAGGGGTCAAGATCAGCAACCTTAGTACAGGATCAAGCAAAGGGAACAGAGGGGTCAAGATCCACAAAGTTAGCATCAAATTCGCACTCTATTTCAGAATAACTACACTAAAGGTCCCAATGAAGAAGATGAAGAAGAAATTTCTGGAGAGAATCATTTATTTGAGGAAAATCAACAGCCTATTTACCTCACTGAAGAAGATCAATTTTCCGGAGAAATTTGTGCATCGGACGATCAGTAATATGTCTTGTCAAATGACAACATGCTATCAATACAGATGGAATATTATTATCGGGGATATCATAATGCTCTTTCTCAAGTATAGAGGCAGTCATGGAAAATTTTAGGGGCTAATATTCGTAGGTGGGCTAATTTTCCATGATTTTTCTAAAAAAAATATTTGCCAATTTCCATTTTTTCTAAAAATGATTCGCCCGAATTTTACAATATAAAATTATTTTACCTTAAAAATCGCCAAAATTGTATATATACTGTATATAAAATCATTATAAATTTGAATAATTTTACAAGTATATTAATAAATATATTATAATTTACATATTAGGGACTAGTGAGATTCGCCAATGTTTTAAACTTCAAGATCATTTTCCATCCTTAAAATTTTCCCTGGAGGCAGTATGGTTTGAGGAGTAGGAATGTTCCTTTAATCTCCAATAATAAAAAAAACAAAAAAACAAAAAACAAAACAAAACAAAACAAAAACAAAAACAAAAACAAAACAAAAAAACAAAAACAAAACAAAAACAAAATTCTCAAACCGATACCCTTCAAAAGGAGGCGACTACTCCAAATCAAAGCAAAGACAAGTGACCTGTTGTTCCTAGTCTTGAAAAATACAATGAAGCTTCCACCATCAGTCATAAGAAGGATAAAAAAAGTCTGATATGGAGGATAGAAGAAGGAGATTTCCCACAAATATCAGCTCGAGAAGAAAGATGCATCATTAAAAGAGGTAGAACAACATTTTTCTCTTTTTAGTCTTGAAAATGAAATTGCCAAGTTGAAAGTCTCCATTCCTCTAATTGAAATAGTCAAAAATGATCAGTACAAATTTCATGTAGCTAAGTTTCTTAGGGTGGATCAGATGTCTAACATGGTTAATGTGAGTGATGATCACCCGTAACTTCTATTTGGTCCTATTGTTGATGGTGATTTAGAAGATATTGAGGTCCCTCCATTTTATCTTAGCCTCAAAATCCATGATTTTATCCTCCATAATACCATGCTTGATTCTGGAGCCTCTTGTTGGGAAAAATACTGAGAGGGGGGGCGGGGGGGGTGAATCAGTATTTACTGCATAATCAAATCTTTTTACTTTTACATTCCTTATAACCCATACGCTACTTTCCTTCTGTAAACTAGCGTATATACGCGGATCCCCTTTATGAAACTCGCGTATACACAGAGATATAGATATGTCATTAAATCTTCATCAATCATTCCATCATTCATTCATTCGATGTTCTATAAACAGTAAACATGTGCAGTAAGAACAGAATAAACCATCACACAAAGCATCACACATGAACACCAGGATTTTTAGGTGGAAACCCAAGTCGGGAGAAAACCACCGCTGCAGTTGCTCAGCCTTCAACATTTTATTATAGAGAAAACATCTTACAACATATGTGCTGGCGCAGACTTGACCAGCATGCAGGCACCCACCTGCGCTCGTTTACCAGCCTCTCCTGGAAGGGAGCTCCAACCCCCCGACTCGTTTACCAGCCTCTCCTGGAAGGGAGCTACGACCCCCCGATCTCGTTTACCAGCCTCACCTGGAAGGGAGCTACAACCCCCTGACTGAAGGCTACAACCTTCAGCACCACCTTGGACCACGTTTCATCAATTTTCACACTAGATCCAACAACTTCAATAGAACAACACTTGCAGGCTACATTTCATCATATTTTCACACTGGACCCTTTCCATACTTTTAAGTTCAACCATACATCACCAACAGATACATATCAACACAGATCAGATAGCAGAAACACAGCAGAACAGATCAGATATTTCATACCCCTTGCTTCAGCAAACCCTAGTTTTCATACGCGCTTTCCCTTTACTGAGGTCGCGTATATACGCGCTTCCCCATCGGCGAACTAGCGTAACGCGCTTCTCGCTCACACAAACCGTCAGACACGCAGATATTTTATTGCGTATACGTCTTTCCGCGGGGCCGAAGCTCGCGCATATACGCGCTTCCTCCACTTCGGGCGAAGTAGCGTATAGATCTTCAATCATTACGAGAAAGATACTTCATCGATCGTACATTCGACCAGATTCAACCCTTTACTTCGGTATGCGTATGTTCGCCTAGATGTTCCGCCTACTGCGTATCTAATCACTCCATAAACAGATCTAGCAAATACAAGTACATTAAAGATCCCGCTTCATCATTTCTTCATAAGTGCTTCATAAATTCAGATCTATCATCAAACCTTTACCCTTTCCATACAGATATACTCCACAGAGAAGTATTCATTCAAGCTCAGACATCTTTCTCTCACTTGTGATTTGCATAATGAATTTCATCTCTTTATATAGGTTTATCCTTTTTCAATACCATGAGCCCCTTTTTCAATACCATGGACCAAAACAATACCACGAGCCCAAAACTACCTGGACGGGGTCAATTAGGCGGATCATTACCCAATACAATGGGTTAATACCATGGTGGTTACCCTTGGTTTTGCACTTTTTGAGCGCTTTAGCCCATACGCGACTTGGCACGTTCTTTTCCGCGTGCATACGCGACTTCCCCTAGGCCAATCCGCGTATACCAAGAGACATACTCTTTTTCATCATAGAATCTAGCACATGCTGAAATCCTTTCTTCATTGCCTTCTGTACTCACTGTAGATACATCAGATTTCCTTCATCAAACCATATTCTATCAAGCACAACTTCATAAAACAAGTTGTCATCATCTTCATCAAGAGGGTTGCCTTTCAAGGACAACACTTAGCATCATATTGTCAACAAACATCATATCACATCAGATTTACATCATTTACTAAGTCCATCAAGTCAAGCATAACTTCATCAGGTGGATTGCCATCAAGGACAACACATGTCAACAGTCGCATGTTTTCATCTTCATTCAGTGGGTTGCCATCAAGGACAACACTCTGCATCATATTTCCAACAATCTCCCCCTTTGGACTTGATGGAAACCACGATGGTGTTTGGTTACCACAACAGATAAGTACAGTGACACCATGTCACTCTCCCAATTCTTTGACACCATTATCTGCATTCAAACACCATTTCACTCTCCCCCTTTGACATCAAGGGCAAAGGGAAAAACCAATGTCACTCTCCCAAATATGTGACATCATTCTGTCTCTTCATTCAAAACCCCATATACACACTCTCCCCCTTTTCTCCTCATGTAGAAGAAGCGCTCTGTAGATCTGATGTGTGCTGAAGTAGCCAAGCTCCCCCTGAGTTCATGCTGAATCTTTAAACATATTTTTCAATAAAGTACATGACTCTTCCTATCACCAAAGACTCATACTTACATCAAATATCCAACCAAGTGGATTTACATATGAGACTCAAGTACCCAACCAAGTGGGTTTACAAATTTGACTCAGCTACCCAACCAAGTGGGTTTACAAAAATGACTCAGCTACCCAACCAAGTGGGTTTACAAATTGACAAGTCCTTACATGACCGAATATTACAATTTTACAACATGGGTCTCAACCAGACCTTTTCATCAAAGTACAAATATGAATTTTCATAATTAATACCAAAAAGACCTCAAGAGAGATCATATATCAGAACCACCATAATTCCAGCAATGCATTATACTCAGCAAAACTAATGCTCCCCCTGAATCTGTGCAACCAAGCAATCTTTCCAAAAGACTAAGGCTCCCCCTTAGTTTGTGCATCCTGAAAACTTCCACCAACAAATCATCAAGGAATCTTCATCAAAGCATTAGAAACAGAATTATGAGAACTGGAATACCACCAGAGATACCAAACAGTATCAGAGATACCAAACAGCATTGCAGCTGTGCTGAAGAGAGCTAAACCAAGCAAAAATTGTCAGCAACCAACCATACGCGGTTTTCTGTGCAGGAACTCGCGTACATACGCGACTGTGTTTCAGGAAACCCGCGTATCCCAAGCCATCTTATAAAAATTTATGCAGATCTAATTCTCTATGAGGAAAAGACAATGTTCAGCTTCTTTCTGAGATATTTGACTGCTTCCCTGGACTACAGATATAACATAATAGTGTAGTTGTGTCTTCAAGCGTCATCCAATGGTTGTAGCATAAGCCCATTAGTAACCAAGCCTTCAGATCCTTTGCAGCATCAATACATTCTTTCCAAAAGAGATTATCATATCAGAACAGCATCTTCAGATATGTGTCAATCATCCATGTGGTCCAAAATCACCATGATCTTCAAGATGTAACATGAAGTAACATATGTAAGCAAAAGATCTCAACCATAGCAACCAAACTCTATATGATCTGAAACAAACGATATCCAACTCATCCACACAAAGATACTTATCAGCAACCAGGGCTCAGAACCAAATCATCATCATTTGAGCATGAGTATCACCAAGACCAAAGAATAAGCAGTCATATTTACAACAATGCAACCATTAGAATTCAACCTGCTACTCCCCCTAAACCAGTGCTTCTTCCTTGACTTGTGCAATCTGAGACACCTTCAACAGCAAGTCATCAACAACAATCTCTGCATGATCTGTCCTCATCTCTGAACTATAAGACTTTCATCTCAACAACGAATGCTCTTCATCATAAAGCTACCAGGCTTCATCCATAATCTTCAACAAAAGAACCCATGTATCATTTCATTATCATGAGTATAACCAGACTAGTGCAATCATTAGCAGTCAGACTGATGCTCCCCGTGGACCTTTCCTTCAGATCTTCAGCTATCAGATAAATTTTCTTATCATCAATGCATACGCGACTGCGTCTTCTGGAACTCGCGTGTATACGCGACTTTAGTTAATGGAACCTGCGTATGGAGAGTGAAGCATAGAAAATTTCCATCTTCCTTCATTTCCTCCTGAGCTTGTACCTCCTGTACCTGTCCTTTCCACATCAGATGCGCTGTCAGAAGTAAACATAACCAGTATAATCAAATCAACCATGAGAGTCATCATGCATGGCTCCTCTTGTGACGATACATTACTAGATCTCATAATGTATCTCACATCATTCCTGCAGTCAACAAGAAAAGTCAGCTTCAGAAGCGGATGACTGCAGTAGGGTCATAATTCCCTACGTTTCTGATCGGTCCTTCATCTTGAATTGAGTGTTTTCTTCAAGAAAATCATTGTCTTCTAGAGCATCCACAAAAACATCCTTTTCTTCTCTAGATTGTTTCTTATTCCATCCCTCCATCTTCTTCCAGATTTGTTTTCTTTTTGTGTGCTGAAATTTCTCATATCTGTTCGCCCTGCATTCCTTTCTTATATGTCCATACTTGTTACAAGAATAACATCTCATGTGTCCAGAAAAATAAGTATAAGAATCATAATGAGTATTTCTATTCTTCCTCCTTTTACAATCAGCTGCTTTGTGTCCATACTTGTTACATGAAAAACAATATCCCTTGAAGAAACCAGAGTACCTTTCTATGTAGGAACTGTTTGTTTGAGGCTGAAATGATCTGCTCCTGCAATTTGCTGTAACATGTCCATAATTATGACATTTAAAACATTCAACGTTCTTGAATGAATTCCTTTGAGAATTCATGATTGTTGGTTGAGCTTTTGTCTCTTTCAATACTTCAGGTTTTGCATTGACATCCTCTGAATTTTTGGCACTTCCTTGTGAGATAGATTCTCCTTTAACAGTTTCATGGAAACCAAGACCATGTTTGATAGCAGGAGACCTTTGATTACTCAGAATATTGTCCAAAATGTTAGTACTATCATGAAACTTCAAAAGTTTAACCTTTTCTTCTAATTTACCTTTGAGAATATTTACCTCAACCTCCAAGGCTTGACATTGCTTTGTCATGCTTTCTTCTTTTCTTCTTCCATCTTCAACTTGATCCTTCAGACTTAGAATCTCTTCTTTCAACCAATCTTCATTTCCTTCACAAGTTTGTTGCAGCTCTTCATTCTTCTTGTTTGATTTTTCCAGATCTTCTTTGAGAGAGATGATTTCTGCTTCAAGGCCTTCCTTTTCAAATGATTGTAGAGGTTCCTTATTTTTCTTACTTGATGCTTCTAAATCTTCCTGAAGACAAATGATTGCAGCTTCAAGTCCTTCATTCTTCTTGCTTGATTTTTCAAGATCGGCTTCTAGATCTTTAATTCGATTGGATGCATAAGTATGAAACCTTTGATATTTGTCCACCTGTCCATTCAGCATTTCTATTTGATCTTTCATTTGTGAGATCATCTCTTTATAGATAGTTTCTTGCTTATTGTATGAACTTTGTAGTTATTTTTCTTTAATCTTGAGAGCTTCTTCTAGATCCACAACTTTACTTTCACTATCTTTACTATTGTTTGCACAAAGAAGAGTATTACAAGTGGCCTTCTCCTTTTTCTTCTTTGCCATGAGTGGTTGTAGATCTTCGTCAGAATCTGTTTCATCTTCTTCAATTTTTGCTATACATGATTTCTGAGGTATCTCCTTTCCTCGAGTAACCTTCTTCTTTTGCTTCTTAGCCATGAGCACTTTTAGATCTTGGTCAGAATCTTCTTCATCTTCACCGGACACTTCATCATCATCTTCTTTTGCATAATAACTCTTTCTCTTCTCAAATTTTTTCCCTTTACCATGCTTTTCTCTATAGGGACATTTAGCAGCATAATGACCAACTTTTCCACACTCAAAACATTTGAAGGGAAGCTTACCTTTGAATCTTCCAGTACCTAGTTGGAGCTTTCTCACGAAATTTGCTTCTTCTTCATCGGATATATAGCTAGATTCTTTGACAACTTCCTTTTCCTTTCCTTTTGTAGATGCCTTAAAAGCAGCTTCTCTTACTTGAGAAGGACCTCCTTGTCTCATTTCAAAAGCAGTCAGAGTACCATGTAATTGAACAATAGTAAGCGATTGCAGATCTTGCCTTTCTTCAATAGCCGAAACTTTAGAGTCAAATTTTGAAGTCAAGGATCTTAAGACCTTTTCCACCAGAGTAGTATCAGTTATGGTTTCACCCAAATTTCTCATCTGATTTACAATATCATCCAGACGAAGAAAGAAACTGGCAACACTCTCATCACTATGCATCTTCAAATTTTCATATTCAATTCTAAGAGTTTGGAGTTTTGCACTTTTACCTTTGTGTCTCCTTCATAGCTTAGAATGATTTTGTCCCATATGTCTTTTGCCGAATGAAATGTGATTACTGAAGCAAATTCTCGATTCGTACAAATTTCCCAATAAGAACGACTGCTGGCATTGATTTCACATTTTCTTTCACCGTACCGCAGGGAACATCCCTCGCCGGTATTGATAACCTTCTTCCACGATTGCCCATACATCTGCACCAAGACTTTGCAGATATGCTTTTGTTCGTACCTTCCAGAATATCAGACTGCTTCCATTGAATAGAGGTGGCTTTATAGACATCACTCCTTCCTGACTTCCCATTGTGACGGATCTCCTTCCAGCGATCAAGCTTCGGCAGTATGACCACGTCCGACACCAATTGTTGTAGCAACATCGAGAGGGGGGGGGTGAATCAGTATTTACTGCATAATCAAATCTTTTTACTTTTACATTCCTTATAACCCATATGCTACTTTCCTTCAGTAAACTAGCGTATATACGCGGATCCCCTTTATGAAACTCGCGTATACACAGAGATATAGATATGTCATTAAATCTTCACTTAATCATTCCATCAGTTATTCATCAGATGTTCTATAAACAGTAAACATGTGCAATAAGAACAGAAAAAACCATCACACAAAGCATCACACATGAACACCAGGATTTTTAGGTGGAAACCCAAGTCGGGAGAAAACCACCGCTGCAGTTGCTCAGCCTTCAATATTTTATTATAGAGAAAACATATTACAACATATGTGTTGGTGCAGACTCCTACCAGCACGCAGGCACCCACCTGCGCTCGTTTACCAGCCTCTCCTGGAAGGGAGCTCCAACCCCCTGACTCGTTTACCAGCCTCTCCTGGAAGGGAGCTACGACCCCCTGATCTCGTTTACCAGCCTCTCCCGGAAGGGAGCTACAACCCCCTGACTGAAGGCTACAACCCTCAGCACCACCTTGGACCACGTTTCATCAATTTTCACACTGGATCCAACAACTTCAATAGAACACCAATTGCAGGCCACGTTTCATCATATTTTCAGACTGGACCCTTTCATACTTTTAAGCACAAACATACATCACCAACAGATGCTTATCAACACAGATCAGATAGCAGAAACACAGCAGAACAGATCAGATATTTCATACCCTTTGCTTCAGCAAACCCTAGTTTGCATACGCGCTTTCACTTCACTGATGTCGCGTATATACGCGCTTCCATCCACACAAACTAGCGTATACCTCAGTGTATATTTTATTGCGCATACGCGCTTTCTCTTTGCTGAAGCCGCGTATATACGCGCTTCCTCCACGGCGAAGTAGCGTATAGATCTTCAATCATTACAGAGCAGCATACTTCATCAGATCAGATATTCAGTTCAGATCTACCCTTTTCCTTCAGACAGATGTTCGCCTAGATGTTCGCCTCATCACAGATCTAATCACTCCATAAACAAATCTAGCAAATACAAGTACATTTCAGATCTAAAGATCCCGCTTCATCATTTCTTCATAAGTGCTTCATAGATTCAGATCTATCATCAAACCTTTACCCTTTCCATACAGATATATTTCACAAAGAAGTATTCATTCAAGCTCAGACATCTTTCTCTCACACTTGTAATTTGCACAATGAATTTCTTCTCCTTATATAGGTTTATCCTTTTTCAATACCATGAGCCCCTTTCTCAATACCATGGACCAAAACAATACCATAAGCCCAAATCTACCTGGACGGGGTCAATTAGGCGGATCATTACCCAATACAATGGGTCAATACCATGGTGGTTACCCCTGGTTTTGCACTTTTTGAGCGCTTTTACCCATACGCGACTTGGCACGTTATTTTCCGCGTGCATACGCGACTTTCCCTAGGACAATCCGCGTATACCAAGAAACATACTCTTTTTCATCATAGAATTAGCACATGATGAATTCCTTTCTTCATTGCCTTCTGTTCATACTGTAGATACATCAGATTTCCTTCATCAAGGACATATTCTATCAAGCACAACTTCATCAAGCAAGTTGTCATCATCTTCATCAAGAGGGTTGCCTTTCAAGGACAACACTTAGCATCATATTGTCAACAAACATCATATCACATCAAATTTACATCATTTACTAAGTCCATCAAGTCAAGCATAACTTCATCAGGTGGATTGCCATCAAGGACAACACATGTCAACAGTCGTATGTCTTCATCTTCATTCAGTGGGTTGCCATCAAGGACAACACTCTGCATCATATTTCCAACACCTCTCATAACCTCATGCCCAAGGCCATTATGGACATATTAGGCTTGGATATCACAAGACCTTACCATGACCTTTCTTCATTCGATTTAGGGAGGGTAAAATGTCTTTGCCTCATTAAGGACCTAGTGGCGTCTTTAGAGAAAATCCTAGCCAAGAATGTCCTCATGGATGTTGTTGTGGCTGATATCCCTCCCAAATATGGAATGTTTCCCTCCTAGTCACGGGGAGAAAAGCTCAGAGGTATCTTGCAGCTTGAATTTTCATATGCTACAATTCTCATCTTTGGGAAACTCAAAAAAATCTACCGGGAAAGTAAAATGAAGTACATGATCAGTAGCAAAGAAAATCCTAATAATCATCCCATACATGTTTTCCACGTGGATTTAGAGTCCTTTATCTTATTCAATGATGAATTTTCAGCATCTTCCGAAGTTTTGATTGAATAGAAAGCAGAAAATTATCATATCCTGTTTTAGAAATTGCAAATGCAGAAATTCAAGAAAATATTCCAAGTGGTTTGGAACCAGGTGCATCATCCAAAAATGGAGATGAAACAGTGAAAGAAACAAAAAAAATTGGTACAGCAAAACCCTCTCAAGAAGCAAGTAAATTTCAATCATCTGATTTGCAACTTCCTGATGAAGAAAGTAGTTTGTGGACCATGGACCTCGATGGAGCCTTGGGAAAGGAAGGGGCTGGCATTGGAGTGTGGATTCGCAGCCCTATAAATTAGCCACTAAACATTCCTCGAAATGTTTGAATTTCCTCTTATAAGTCGGCTTTCGACTGTTCGAACAATGAAGCTGAGTATGAGGCTTTGATAGCCAGTTTGAAAATTCTCAAGAAGTTAGCTGCCAAGAAAATTTCTATGTATGGCGACTCTGAGCTAGTAATAAAACAAATCAAAGGGGAATATGAGGCCAAGAATCCAAGGATGTGAGCTTACCAATTTTTAGTGTTAGATATCCTCAAGACCTTCATCGAGTATACTTTGTCATTGATTCCAAGAGACAGCAATGTTATTGTTGATTCTCTCGCTACTTCGGCCAGCATGTTTAAAATTCCATTATATCCTAATAAGAAGTATAAGATTAACGTAAAACACTGCTATGTTGTTCCAGATAATGTTCAGTATTGGCAGGTCTTTCAAGATGATAAACAGATCAACAACTTCTTACATACGGAAGAGAAATTTGTGAATTCACAAATGGATAACTAGTGATATGAAGATGACCAAGAATTCCATGCAATATAAATGCAAGTGCTTCAGTTGAAAGGCAATTCCATTCCAAGAGGTTTAGTGCCTTTGGATGAGCTTTTTTATCAAGACAATGTTGCACGCAAACTGGCCATGCTACCAACATAAGTGGGAGTGGAATATCTCAATCTTGGCACTCCGGAAAAGACAAAGATGGTCAAGATTTCAACATCCTTGAGCGTAGAAATGAAAGGTAAATACACAGTGCTTATGTATTATTTTGCTGATGTATTTTCTTGGGAATATTATCATTTGAAAGTGTATGATAAGAGGATAATCCAGCATACAATTCTCTTAAAGCCGGATCAGAAACTTTCCCGCCAGAAGTTAAGGAGAATGAATCCCAATATGTTGCCCTCCATTCAAAAAGAGGTAAATAGATTATTTACGGCTGGTATTATAGTTCCACTTTGCTTTTCAAATTGGATTTCTAATTTAGTGCCAATGAGAAAGAAGATGGGAGAGATTCATTTGTGTATAGATTTAAGAAATCTGAATAAAGTGTCGCTGAAAGACAATTACCCATTACCAAAGACGGACCATATTCTGCAAAGGGTAGCTCAATACTCTATACTTTCATTGTTAGACGGATAATCTAGGCATAATCAAATTTTAGTCCACCGAGATGATCAAGAAAAGACAGCCTTTACAACACCATGGGGCACCTTCATGTATGCCAAAATGCCTTTCGGATTGAAGAATGCAGGGGAAACTTTTCAGCGAGCAACAGATATTGCTTTCGCCAATGAAAAGGATGCCTTTTTTATCATCTATCTTGATGACATCACTTTTTTTTCCAAGACAGATGAGCAGCACTTAAAAATAGTTTTTCAGAGATGTGGAAAGTTTGGCATATCGTTGAACCCAAAGAAGAGCCTTTTTGCTATGGAGGAAGGTAAATTGTTGGGACATATCATATCGAAATATGGAATTAGGATAGATCCTTCAAGGATTGAAGTAATTCGGACCTTGGACTATCCTAGGAGCAAAAAGGAAATCCAAACGTTCAATGGAAAAATCAATTTTCATAGAAGGTTTGTCCCCAATCTTGTTGAACACTTGAGGAAAATTACTAACATGCTGAAGAAAGATAGTGAAGTAAAATGGTCTGAAGAGGCAAAGAATTCATTCAATCAAGTTAAATTAGCTTTATCTCACGCTCCTATTCTTATTAGTCTAGATTACACACTTGATTTCATCATTTTTTTGTTTGCTTCGAAGCACACTCTAACTGTTGTCCTTATGCAAAATAAAAATCAAAACATGGAGCAGCCCATTGCCTTCTTTAGTAGAACCATAACATATGCAGCCTTGAAGTAAAACATCATTGTTAAACAGGCCTTGGCATTATTCAAAGCATTAAAGGACTTATGGGTCTATTTTCTCCACTTTCATGTCATTGTATATGTCCCAAACGTTGATGTCAAAGAAGTGCTTACGCAGAATGATCCTGAAGGGCGAAGAGGAAAATGGATCGTTGCTATGTTGGAGTATTACTTGGAGATCAAGCCTAAAATCTTATCAAGGTACAAGGCCTAAAAAAGCTTATGGAGGATCCAAATCTGCATGCTTTGGACATTAATTTTATTCATTCATTATCTAATGAGCAAGAGGCTGAAACATTACCAGAGGTATCTGAAATTTTTTCTTCATCGCCTTGGTATGCTGATATAGTTCATGTTTTGCAACACTTGAGTCATCCTTCCGGATTTCCAAGTCATAAAGCTAGATCTTTGAAGTTGAGATCTCTTAAGTATTGCATCCTTAATAGTGCCTTGTATTGGAAAGATCCGAGCAGAGTGTTGTTGAATTGTTTGGTTAAAGGAGAAGTTGAAAAAGTGATGAGTGACTTTCATAAAGGTGACTATGGCAGTCATCTTTATTGGAAGACTATAGAAAACAAGATCATGAGGGCAAGTTTTTATTAGCCAAGTATATTTTCTAATGTCTATAAAACGGTCATGAGTTGTCATTAATGTCAAATCTTTCAAGGAAAGAGAAATCTCTTGCCTTTGCCCTTAAAACCAATTGAAGTGCAAGCGTCATTCTAACAATGAGGACTTGACTTCATTGGCGAGATCCATCCTCCATCATCATCCCAGCATAAGCGGATAGTCACTTCCACTGATTACTTCACTAAATGTATTGAAGCCATTCCCATGAGGTAAGCTACTAACAATGTCATTATTCGGTTTTGAGAGAACAATATTCTATCTCTTTTTGGTTGTCCATAAAAAATCATTACTAGCAATGCAGCCGCCTTTAAGTCCAAGAAAATGATTGAATTTTGTGATAAGTGTCAGATTAGGCTTAGTTATTCTACAACATACTATCCTCAAGGAAACGGGCTAGTTGAATCGTCAAATAAATCTTTAGTGAACATAATCAAGAAGATGTTGCAAGACAACAAGAGAAATTGGAACAAAATGCTCACCAATTCTCTATGGGTGGATAGAGTTAGCACGAAGAGATCAATCAACATGTCACCTTTCCAGCTAGTGTATGGTGTTGACACATTGTTCCCTACTTTTTTAGATGTACCAATGATGAATATTCTGCAAGAGATCGACAGTGAACCAAATGATATCCAGCGAAGAATCAGCCAAATGATTCATCTACAACAGTCAAGAGATGAAGTCTTCAGTCACACTTCAAAGCTTCAAGAGAAAATAAAAAATATTTATGATAAGAAGACCAAATCTAATGATTTTAAGGTTGGAGATGTTGTTCTTCACTAGGATGCTCGTACTGAAGACAAAGGTAAGCACAACAAGTATGATAATTTATGGAAAGGTCGTTACAAGATCACTGCATTCAGAGGTAATAAGGAATTTTTACTATAGGATCTTGAAGGGGAATAAGTTCTGGGAGGACCAATCAATGGTAGGTTCCTCAAACATTACCTTACATGATCATTGAAGAAGAGGTTCACTTTCATTTTACATATCATTTTTATTTGTTGTCCAAGAATAAGGAAGTTGTTGCAGAAGTTTGAAGCCCGAGGAGAAGGCCACAAGACTTCTACATTTAGCTCATGTTTTTCTTTCAAAAAGTTTAAAAATTTTCAATCAGTTTTCAAGTCAGAGTCAAGTTAGTTTTTTTTATTCAAATTCATTTCTAAATTTATTTCATCATTTCAAGTTTGTCAAAGTTTTTCCAATTTCCATTTTTGACTCCATTGCCCAATGGTAAGGCTTTCTGATATAAGGTGTTCTTGACACCTCCCGAAGTAGATGCCATCCCCATATGGAGCCAATGTTAGTATCAATATTTTAGTGATAAAACATACACTTTCAGTTAATTTTCTAGTAGTCATAGATCAAAAAATTTGGTCTTTTCAAACAAGTTTTCAAAATAAATTTTGGTCACTAAAGGAGTCTAGGTCAGAAATGTTGCTTCCTCATCCCATCCATGGCCATCATCACCTAAAATTTCATCCCATTCATTTTCATTTATAATTCTTATTTCATTCACTCCATCTCATATAGGTCTATTGTCTAGGTATCATTTTTTTTGTCTTTGAAAAGTCCAATTTGTCATCAAACAAGGCAAACAATCCTTCATTTTCACCATATAAGTCTTCTAAAGGGAGTTAGCATACTTAGGAGTTAGACAACGAGAGAGCCCTCTCTAGTCCTGGTAGGGCTAACTACCTGACCTAAATCGTGGTCTATGGTTACCTTCCTTCAATCCCACTCTCAACCTTGGGAAGTTGGGGGGAGCGATAACAGTTTACACAGATGTTTTCGCTACTACAACACTCTCCAAAATTTTGGCATGCACCCAAATTTCAGAGCCTACCTTGATATTGCATACTGTCGTCGCAAACATTGAGTCTCATTGCATGTGTTTTCTCTAAGTGTTTTTCTCCCATTTGTAATAAAATAAAAGTGTTGTATTTTCACATGTTAAGCGTCGCACGATGTATATAAGTTTATTTTGGTGGTTTCAAGGGGTTATCTTTGTGTAAATGTTTTTTTCTTACTATGTAAACATTCTTCATACTCATTTCAAAAATTTTAACCACTATCACACAAGTGTCGTCATGGTCATCGTTAAGCACATATTTGGTGTCACACTTGTCATCGCAAAATTGTTGCAATGAAGGAAGTTTTTTGTTCATGTGTTCTGGATGATATATGTTGTGTCGTCACATGTTCTAAGTTTTAGATCATAATAAATTCTTATCACTGTTCACGGTAGCTTCATCGATCCTGTAGAAATTTATTGAAATTCTATATCAATGGATTCAATCTGATCTTGTGGTGTACTAAAACAAGATAATAAATCAATCACATGCAAGTAAAATAAAGAAGTAAATCAATCACACAACACAATATATTCTTGGGGAAAGAAACAAATAAAAACCCCGCTATCATATATTGTATAAAGTTAAGGAATCATGAAACAATAAAATGTTTTCTTGCTCACAAGAATCTCCCACACTCTACCAATTGTCTCACACTGACCAAGGAAAAATTGGACAAACACATAACCAATGCACAACCTTCCTTCAGCCTGCCTTGCTCACGCAATTCCTAAATAATTAGGCCCCTATTAAATAGGAAAATCAGCCTTCTTTGATTGCGCAATCCATCATGGCATCCTCATGACTTTATAATTGCACATGGGCAATTCTATAATAACACAACTAATAGTATGTTCTCTTTAACCTCTGTCTCAACTGGGTCTTCCTCAAAACTAACATGCATGCAACTATTAATAGTGAATCATTAGTTATCTGTTTGATCACTAATTGTGAATTAAATGTAATTTAATTCACTGGACCTCTCACTAATTCATCGCTCGGTTAGAACTAGTTAAACTAGTATTAACTCAATTAATTGAGTTGACTGATTACACCTGCACCCCACTAGTGCATTAATTGCAACCGAACCCCCAAAATATTAGAATCACTATACATGCCTCATCTTAGACCCTCAACTCGAATTTCTTGAGCTCACTTAGTCATCATGACTTATTTAACGGATACAAGTTGTTATGAGATGAAATTACAACTTATTTTCCAATTTATTTAAGGGAAAAATAAATTAGACACCACATTCCTCACCAGTGTGTAACTGAAATCCCTCACTGAATTTCCTCACTAATATGTGGGTGCATTTTCTTGTTGAATTTCAACACTCCCTCTCAACAAGAAACAGATTATCAGCTACCTCGATCATGCCTCTGTGATATTCGAATTTTCTATTTGCCAATGCCTTCGTTAAGATGTCTGCATCCTGGTCCTTTGTGGGAATGTACTGCAACAACATAATGCACCTCTGAACACAATCTCTGATATGGTGATACCATATATCAATATGCTTGTACCTGTCATGGAATACTGGATTAAACGAGATTTTAATGCAACTTTTGTTATCACAATGTATCACTGTTAGATCCATCTGATGATCAAACAAACCATCAAGTATCTTCCTCATCCAGATGGCTTTGTATGCAGCCTGAATAGCTGCCATGTACTCTGCCTCTTCTGAACTAAGTGCAACTGATCTATGTTTCTTGTTGTACCAAGAAACTATTGTTGATCCTATGTAGAAGATGCCTCCTAATGTGCCCTTCATGTCTGATGGATTGCCTACCCAATATGCCTTGGTGAAGCCTTAAAGCTTCACTCCCTCTTTCCGTTTGTACCATAATCCATACTTTGTAGTGCCCCTAAGATATATTAAGGCATGCTTCCCCGCCTTCCAAAAGAGCTTGGTTGGCTTAACCATAGCTTGAATAATTTGGTGAACTACGTAGCATATGTCTGGTCGTGTGTTCACCAAATACATAAGTGAACCCACAATCTTCCTGTAAACAATAGCATCCACTACCTCACCTAAAGTATCATCCTCCTTCCTCTAGTTTCCTGCAAGAGGAGTCTCCATGGGTTTGTTTCCCTCCATGTGGAACTTCATCAGAATCTCCTTGGCATACTTTCCCTGAGATACAAATAGCTCCCCATCTCTTTGCCATATTTCCAAACCAAGGAAATAATGCAAGATCCCCATGTCCTTCATCTCAAATTCTCTTGCAATGTCCTCTTTGCAAGAAGTTGTGAGTTTCTCATCACTTATAAGTATCATATCATCTACATAAATTACTATAATCAAAATCTTACCATCCAACATAATATGATATATGTTCGCATCCGCTTCACTCTTTGTGAAGCCCAACCCGGTGAAATAATTGTCAATCCTGGTGTACCAAGCACGAGGTGCTTGCTTCAGCCCATACAGTGCTCTCTTGAGTCTGCACACATGCAACTCCCTGTATAAGGTATCAAAACCTTATGGTTGCTCAATGTACACTTCTTTCTCAATAACTCCGTTGAGAAAGGTTGTATTTACATCCATATGATGTATCTACCATCCAATCTACACTAAGAGTGCAAGGATGGATCTAATCGATGAGTACCTTGCAACTGGTGCAAAAGTCTTCTCATAGTCAATCCCCTCTACCTGTGAGAACCCTCTGGCCATAAATCTAGTTGTGTGTTTCTCCACACTCCCATGTGTTCCTTGCTTCACCTTATAGATCCACCTGGATCCAATCACTGACTTCCCCACTAGTCTTGGGATGACTTCCCATGCATTATTTCTGATAATGGAGTCATACTCCTCAACCATGGCATAAACCCATACCGAATGATGCACTGCTTCCTCGAAAGAGTATGGTTGTCACAACACATTTTCTCATAATATCCATGTATCCAATATACCTTTCTGGGGACCTTCTCTGCATGCACTGTGATGTAGGTGCGGCTACATTCTTTGTCGCATCTAGCATTAATTTGTCAACCTCTCTGGTGCACTTCCTACCACTTCTGGTGAATGGATCTGCATGAGTGGTTTCTACCACTCTTTGTTCCTTTGCTTGTGGCTGCTCCACATCTTGAGGTTCATCTTTTGGAACTAAGAGTTCCTATGTTGCATGCAAGTCAAACTCCCTCTCAAGGGACAATCTCATGGCCTTCTCCTCATTAAAATTTCACATCTCTTTTCACAACTGTCATATTGTGTGCTGGAAAATACACCTGATAATTGTGGGGAGTATCTGTGTACCCCACAAATATCCCAACCTCTGTTGTTGGTTCCAGCTTCTTCCTGACATCTTTGGTCACATGGAAATAGATAGATGAGCCAAAAAAAAAAAAAATGAAGCATCTAGTTTCTTACCTGAAAAATCCTCCTTTGGTGTACTCATGGGAAGTATTAGATGAGGACTACGCTTTTGCACAAATACCATTGTGTTGCTGCCTCTGCCCACAGATGCAACGGTAGGCCCTAACCATGCAACATATCTTGTGTTGTCCCCACAATTTTTCCGTTCTTTCTTTCTGCATCCCCATTCTATTGTGGGTTATGAGGTGCAATCAATTCTCTCTGAATTCTTTCTTTGGCACAGAAGTTCTTGAATTCATTAGAGATATACTCACCACCATTGTTGCTCCTCAAATCCTTCACCTTCATCCATGTGGCTTTATCTACTAGTGCTTTCAACTCATAAAACTTGGAGAATGTCTAATATTTCTTCTGCATGAAGAAAATCTAACTCTTTCTAGAAAAATCATCAACAAATATCACATAATATACATGCTTTGTTATGGAAGCTGTTGAGAATGATCCACACACGTCTAAGTGAACTCTCTCAAGGATTACCACTGCTCAACTTCCCTTATCGTGAAAGGTGGCCTTTGTATACTTCCCCATAGTACAAACCTTGCATGTGTCTCTCTACGCAAGTGTGCCCTTTGGAAGCCCTGTAGAAACCTGTTGCATGAACCTCAAAGCATTGTCGTGTAAATGCCCCAACCTCCTATGCCATAACTCACCAGTATCTCGTCTCACCACCTTATCTGCTTTACTGCTTAATGTTGCGTAGCCATCTACATCAAGTTTATATAGGTTCTTCACATGAACCCCAATCTTCTTTACCTGTCCTGTGGCTTTATGATGAAGGAACACCTTTCCTTCACTGAAAACCACATCATAGCCACGATCCTCCAACATAGCAACTGAAACCAATTTCTTCTTCAAATCTGGTACATGCATGACATCTTTAGTATGAGGGGTTTACCTGAATCTCTCTAGAAAGTAACTCTACCAATCCCGATAGTGCTATACCTCCTGTCATCACCCATCTCGATGTGCATCTGAAGATCCTTCTCCTCCAAGATACTAAAGAGTTCTTTGTTGCCAGTCATGTGGAAATATGCTCCACTATCTAAGTACCACACAGATCCCATCACAGTTGACACCATGCATGCGATGAGAGAGAATTACAGCTCAAACTGTGAGGCCAAAGCTTCACTCGTTGCACCTCCCAGATCTTTCTTGTTGTTCTTCTTCTTTTGTGGACAATTTGTGGCATAGTATCCATGATCATGACAGTTGAAACATTTCACCTTTGACATGTCTCGTTTCTTTCCTTCTTTGCCGATCTCATATTTGGATTGGGACTTCTTCTCTTTCCCTTTCTTTGCCTTACCATATAAGGCACAATTTTCCTC
This sequence comes from Pinus albicaulis, assembly GCA_034641835.2. NCBI lineage: Eukaryota > Viridiplantae > Streptophyta > Pinopsida > Pinales > Pinaceae > Pinus > Pinus albicaulis. The sequence goes on from CM076576.1 coordinate 892,425,939, forward strand.
ATCATCAGTCTTGGATGAGGATCCATCCCTGGTAGTTCGTCAAAACTCTTCTTGTACCAAATCCGACCATAGTCGCTCCCACTTTGGTAACTACTCCCTCCCATTCATAGAGTTCTGGTAACTAGTACAGCTCTTGGGAAGGCTATAAGTGCTAGGCTCACCAAGTCATCATCATCCATAGTAGCCCCAACACTTCCAAGCTCATCTAGACATTGAGTGAACTTGGTCAAGTATTTATGGATTGTGTCGCCCTTATCCATTTTGATTTTCCTGAGCTTATCCTTGAGTGCCAATTTCCTATGGTCATTGTTGCTTTGAAACAGATCTATCATGGCCTTCCACATAGCATATGGAGTTGTCTTTCCATGGAGACTTGATAAAATATGATCTTGAACTCACTCTAATAAGATCGTCCTCGCCTTTGCAACATTCTTCTTCCATGCTTCATGTTGGGAAACATTTGTTGGAGCGGGCTCAGGAATATCAGCGTCAATGAATCCCTTTAGTATGTTATCCTCCAATATTGCATCCATCCTGTCCTTCCATGTAATATAATTCAAATTTCCCTTGAGTTCATATTGGAGTCTCAATCCAGTGAAAGACATCCTGGTCAGTGACTAGGTACCAAAGAATGAATCTGCAAATTTGAATCTTGTTCAACACAAACTCAATTTCTTCTCTTCTATTGTGATTCCTAGCACTTTGATACCATGTATAAATTTATAGAAATCCTATATCAATGGATTCAATTCGATCTTGTGATGTAGTAAAACAATATATTGAATCCTTCTACAATATTTGTTTAATACAAAACACGATTTCTAAATCACATGCAAGTAGGAGAAATAAGTAAATCAATTGCACAACACAAGATATTCTTGGGGAAAGAAATTACTCAAAACCCCACTATCATAAATTGTATAAAGTCAAGGAATCATGAAACATGATCAGAGACTCAGTATTTAGCTCAAAAATGAAAGTGCTCATAAATGCTCCAAACCATAACGACTGTGTAGAGCTTGTTGCCAAGATTCTGGCGCAATTCATTTTGTCCAAATCTGACTCCGGATGAAGAAGTTATGACCTGATGTCCGTTTTCCCAAATAGGTAAAAAATGTGCAGAACAGTGACAGATTGATGACTTGGTAGTCCAGTCAGCATTTTAGGAATATCCAAGGAATATTCTCCAATTTCAACCAATGACACTGTGAAAAGTGTCGCAATCAGATTCGCCAATGATACTTTGGAATTGAAATATTTTTCCTCCTATTTTAACGTTGAATGAGAATTTTTTTAGGTTGGAGTAGTCGAACCAGAGCTAGACACGTTGTGTAGCCAAAGGATGCCACGTGTCCCCTCTGGTGTGGACATGTCCAACCTTGGACTAATTTTCTAATTCTCATATTCTAATTTTTGGATATACATATATCTATGGTGTATGTATTATTTTGGACCTAAGGTTAGGACCTTAGTTTATGCATATGGCATGGCGGAGTATTTCATGGTAGAGGAATTATATACATCTGGCAGAGACTAACTGTATGGAGCTATTTGGCAGAGGTTTCTATTTATATGGCAGAATAGACATGATCTAACGGTGGCGAAGGCTTCTACATATTTAGTGGACAGATAACATAGCTAGTGGACAAGGATAATTGGTGGAGGGCTCTAGCACTAGCGGAGTGCCGTAACTACAGCGGACAGGCGTATGAATTATAAAATAAGTTTTTAAACTTTGGCTATGTGTTATTATATGGTGAAACAAAATATGGTCCAAGGGTTGGGGTCGAACCCACGACCACCCCTATGCCACTTGAGCGCGCTACAGTTCTACTGCTTTCGTGGGTCTTAACCCATATAATCTTGTGCCTATACTTAAAGTTTAAGAGTGCTGACAATGGGGGTCCGGAGGGGGCCAACCCCCTCCCATATGATCTAATGCGGAGAACCAAGGGCAAGCACCTTATGAACCAACGAGAATATTTCAAATATTAAATATGTTTATCATTGCTAATCTGAAGATTAACGCCACATAACTGTGATTATATATTAATCTAATCCGCTTTTAAGTTTTGGATAACGTGAAGTTTAATGAAGCGCTTATCCACTAAGACGTCATTAATTGTGTGTTAATCCGTAGTTAATATAGCGACAATTCTTGCGGAAGCACGTTTTTAGGGCAGAACTCCAAATTTAGCCATGTTAACTAGACAATTTCCAGATTTAGTGGAGAAAATGTAGAAAATTTGGTTTTTTCAATAACTAAGCCAATTTTCGACCAATTTTGACTCAGGAAGAGTCATTCTTGGTAGATTTTGATGTTTTGGAGGCTTGGAGCAATTTTCAGAGGCAACATGAGATTGTAAACAACATTTTTGCACAATTGAAGCTAATACAAAGGCCCATGCCATGGAAGCTAGACCAAGGAGATGTAGACCAGGAGGGGTGAACTCCTTCATCAAATAATGTGTTATTGATTCAGTTGTCATGGTTTGTTGTGTGTTTATATTCTTATGTTCAACATTTAGTTTCCATGCTTTTATGTTCGTGAAATCGACTTAATATCCACAAGTTTGTTTGTTTATCAATCATAAGAACATCAATAAACCCTTGTACAAGAAGCAAACATAAGCACCATCATTATAAATCTAAAACTAATATTAGCACGGAAATAACTAACAATCAAATTCAGATCAAATTGGTATAGAGCAAAGGTTATTTGCTTGCTTTGCTTGATATTGTATAAGAAGGGTTTTAATAGTTGCAATTTTGTGATGCTTACAAGGTTGAAGTTGCAAAGAGGAAAAGGGAAGCTATTCGTTTATAGTCCTGAGGTTAGGACCAGAAGAAGGAGAGCTGAGAGAGCATCATCTTCACCCAAAGTTCCACTCATAGCTGCATTTGAAGCACCTCAAGTTATATCTCCAAAAATTGAGATTGAAGAGGCACAAATTGCACAAGAAGCTGAGTTGATCGAAAATGTACAACCATTAGAAGTTGAGCTTGAATCCTTAGCCATCATGTCAGGTGTTGGAGAGAATCAAGGAAATTTAGAAGAGGAATATGTAAAGAGAGACTTCAATGACATTAAAAGAATGGTTAAAATCATGTGTGATGCATTCACTGTAGAAAGGGCAGGAGAAGGTTATAAGCCTCCACATGGAGAAGGATGAAGAGACGAGTTTGAAGGGCAGTGGAGGAAAACCACCTCCATCTCCATCATCCTCATCCTCATAATCTTCATCGGCATCATCTTCCACTTACACCACAAAAACAACCCACACTCATTCAAAAACCCCAAAAGGAAAAACTCCATTACTCAAGTTGCACATAAAGTTTGAACTTCCCATGTACAATGGTGATGTAAATGCAGGGAGGTTAGACAATTGGATCAATCAATTGGAGGTATACTACAGAATTCAGAATTTACAAGAGGACAACATAAAGATCCAGTTTGCTTCATTGAAGCTAGAAGGAGCAAAACTAGTTTGGTGGGAGGCAAAGACTCAAGAGGAAATTTGAATTCATGGTAAGATATTCACTTCTTGGGTTGAATTTATTTCTTCCATTAAAATAATTTTTTATCCATTAGCCTATATGCAAAAAGAAATTATGAGTTGGAAAAACTTTAGGCAACTCAAGGGCCAAATAGCTCAAGAGTATACCCAGGATTTTAGAAAGAGGGAATTTTTGTTAGGAGTAAACTTGAATTCCCAAGACACACTCTTGAAATACATTGGGGGTTTACATTCCTATTTGAAACATGCTATCCTTATGTTTAACCCAAGAAACTTGGATGAAGTATGTGTGAAATCATGTTTGCTCGAGGGGTCTTGACCCAGGTTCGGAGTTAAGGTTTTCCAACAAACCTCTATACTACTGGCCCTTTCGGCAATGACCTGCTTGCGCAGGTCAAAGTCTCACTCGAAGCAGTATGGGTGGGTGCTAGAACCAGGTTTCCGCACCCTGAGAGAGGATAGGTAAGCCAAGCAGAGCTACGTCCGGCTTGATAATGACCAGATCGCCTATCTCAGAACTGGATCTATAGATCCCCTTCGCATCCACATGTGCACGATCAACTATACTTACTGTACTTAACAAATCATATACATCTAAACCAGTAATGCAGCATTACATTTATTCTCATAAAACATAACAGAACAGAACCAGATGCAGAAGAAACACTTAACACAGTACTTTCGCAGCTTAACACAGAATATGCATAACATAGCTACTATCAAATATTCGCATCAACAGTACAAATACATTCAGTTACGCAACAACCTTTCTCATTCATTAATCCTTCAATTCCTTCTTACAATACCCAAACCCGACCTGCACACACAGCAGCAGGATCTGCACATAGCCAACAGGAGTCCTTTCCCCAAAAACCCAAATAGATCTACTAAGCCACAATTCGCATCAATATCTCCTTATCTTCTTACCTTACAATTCAAAATGTCCCTCTATTTATAACAATCTAGCCTAATCTTTCCTATGGTCCACAAACCATGGTTTGCGGACTCTAGGTCTACCCTTTGACCCATTACAATGCTTTCGGGGCTTTGACCCACCCCAAAACCCCTGCGCTAGACTAAATATAATAAAAAATATACAAAATCAAACCAGTTTCGCAGCTTGTAGGAGACCCTGTTCCAACAGTCCCCCAACACAATCTTGTGACTCGTCCCAAGTCACTGTGGTGGTGCGTTCTCTACCTGTGCACAGAAGGCATTAATGACTGCAACCATCAGAGGTAACACTTCTTGACTCTGAGCAGCAACACTCTATGAAATTTCTATAGGCTTCTGGGAGGTTGGTCCTTCAGTTGCCGCGGTGACACTCTCTAGTGTCTAAGTTAGTCGCTTCATTGCGCCATCTACATTCTGCGAAATCTGGAGGGCTACGGCAGCCCAAGGCTTCAGTCGTTCCGCAATGACATGTTGTTTGCGCCGAAGTTCCTCAATCTCATCCTAGAGATCATTGTTGGTCTTCAAACATGCCAAGCATTGTGCAGGCACCAAGGTGGGCAATGTAGCTTTGACCTGCTCGAAAGCTTCTTCCTTCTGTTGTAAAACCTGATTGATTTTACGGAGGACCGGATCGCGTTGGACCTTAGTCCAGAGTTGCATGGTTGACTCTAGCAATTGAGCGCCTTGACAAATCTGCCCTGAAATAACGTTCGTCGCTTCGGTAACTAGTGCAGCGCGCTGGGCGCGTACTTCCAGAGGCGTTTCGGGTTGTAGTTTGGCCTGTAAGTCAGTGATTTGCTACTCCAGCTACATCTTGATGACGTGCATTTCCATCCTAAATGCTTTTAGTGCCGCAACCAATTTTTCCACTTTAGCCCGAGGCGTGGCTGCGGCCGGGATCTCATCTATGACCTCCATGCAGAGCTGGTGGATCACTGTTTCGAGCTCTTCCTACTGTGACACGACGAGGAGAAAATCTGCGGCCTGTTGCATGATGGTTTGCTCAGTTGTACCAAGTTGTTGGTGCATTTGCTGGTCGTGATGGTTAATCTCCTAGAATACAGCTTTATGGAGGCCTTGTAAGGCTTCGTGTGGCAGCTTAGCCAAGTCCAGTTGGACCCCTGTTCTTGCTTGGATCTAAGTTCCTACCAGGGCAGCTCTAGGTATAGAACAAAGACGAATTTCTTCCATAGCTAGCGCTATACTACTATTTACCAAAGGATTTCGTGCCTGGTCGACGTGGGACTGTAGCGTATCCGTTTTTAACTGAAGGGCATGGAGCTCAGCCTAGATGGTGTCAAGCGCGGCCTTCTGTTGTGTCTCTATGGTTGCCCACTTATCTTATGTAGCCATCGTGACTGCGTCCGCGATTTTCTCGAGGTCACCGTCAGTTAGTGTGACCGTCGCATCATATTACGTGCGGAGGCCCCATTGTTTCTTTCGGGATTCTGGTGCCAATTCACCTGACCGCTTCATACAGTGGGGAGGGGTTGTATCTCTATCATACCCTACCTGAACCTTGGCTGCAGTGGTCTATGGCGGCTGTGTGTCCTTTTTCATGGCAATGTCTGAGCTCGTCTGGCTGGGCTCCGTGGTCTCCCCACGAATGGTTGTGAAGCCCTTTTTCCAAGCAGGGGGCCATAGCGAGATCAGCAAGTCAATTTCTTCATCTTCTACCATGTACGGAAGTGTCGTCCATGTCTTATTGTTGAGGCTGCGGATCTGAATATGGTGCATGGTAACTTGGAATGCGGAAACACTTTCGTATTTTTTATATACCATCGAGGACATCCGGGGTCGAGAATTTATGGATGCTGCCATGCTGCTCTGGAAGAGGACCCAGAAAATTTGTTTATCCTCAACACGCTGCGCATCCAGAGTCCCATAAATTAGCATACCGAGCTCCTTCACACATCCCTGGGGGGAGATCGGGGAGGACCGATTCCTCAGGGGTGTCCTAGGCGACCAACGTTATAAGGAGTAATAACCATGAATAGTAGAAGGGCGTCCCCTACTCCTGGGATTCGTGGACATTAGCCAAAAATTCGTCGCATAAATATTGAGCCTAATTGAAGGAGACTCCCTTCGTACACCGGCCAGCCAACCGAATAACATAGGCGGGGACAGTCGCAACCTAACACCTCCTCATCAGCTTGTAGGCTAAGAGCCTAGTACCCATCTGTGTAGCAGGATCATTGATAGTCTGGATCAAAAAGCCTCGCTGATTTCGACTCACCTTGTAGGTATTTCGCACAAATGTAGTGGTAGTTGTGTCTTACTTCTTGCCTACATGCTCTAGAGGGTGCGACCCTTGCATAGGAAGGCCTGTAATCTTGTGGATCAACGCAAAATCAATAGGGACTCTTTCCTGAATCCATAAGCAGCCATCGTGAATTAGGGTGAGCAACTGGCGAGCCAACCGATCTGTGACATTGTAATGGCCAAAATGGGGCATACGAAGCAAATTCAAGAGTCCAGACCCGGCCAAGCCACATACCCAGTGCTGAGGAACCACCGTGACTCCATCATTTGCATAGATCGTATCGAAGTACAATGTGGGGGCCAAATCAAGGAGGGTTTCAGAGTCCGCCAAGTCATGATCATCAAACTTGACCTCATGGAGTCTTCCATAAGCATCACTGAGGACAGGGACTTCTCCCGGGGTTAGGGGGGTTTACAGATAGGTGACCAAGCCATCCAAGTTTTTTGGCGTTCATGTGGATGGTCTACGTGGGTGAACGAAGGGAGGTAACCAATTGATCGGATTGGCAGGCAGAGCACCTTCCTGCGCATCTTGATCCAGAGGTGATGCTGGTGGGGACCTAGCGTGCCTTGGAGAAGTCTGAGGCTTCTCGGTAGCCCATCTCGCAACTTTCGGGGCTTTTCCTGAGCCTTGTGCTTCTCTTTTCCTTTCCTTGTGACCGACATAGAGGGAACTTCTTCCAATTCAGACTCCACTTTCATTATCTCCTCAACGTTAAGTCATGTCGGGGCCGAAGGTTCGGCAGGGTTAGTGGCCGACATCCTTGCGCGAAAAATGAGTCCCAACCCTGGTTGACTACTATCAGATGGAGCAGGTTGACCAGACATGAGAGGGATAGTGTAGATACAGGAAATCTGATTGCTCAAGTTCTTCCGAGCGGAGACTGATGAGTGCAAGCTATGCAAGTGAGATGGAACCTCTTGCTGAACTATCCTGCTCCTTCTATAATACTCACAATCGTGCAATGGTAAGGTAAGATTTATCTAAGATGTATCCCCCAAGAAACGGTAAAAAATCCTCAAAATTTTCTTCATTAAATGCCCGGAGGCCACTCCTTTTAACGGTAACTTTTGTTTTTTACCAATTGCCACCGTTCCAACGACTAGTTTTCCCATCCTTTGTGTGCTTGGCCTATCTGCCATGCTAGGGTAAATCATCTACATCTTTTGCGCATCCTCCCCCAACACAGGCTTGCTTCCTAGGTAACTTATGACCAATGACAAAGTTTCCTGACATTCATTATCCCAAGAGAATCTTACCATCCATGTAATTGAGGTTTTAAGAGGGGCTATAGTCAGAGCATATTTCCGAACGAACCTCCTATAATAACCTGTGTGGCCAAGGATTAGATGCAGTTGTTTTTTTATTGTAGGGGTTGCCTTATAGATGAGAGCTCTGCTTTCTGTACCTATAGCCAGTGTAGAGTACATTTTAGTGCTACTTGCTGTGGCCGAATCAGTATGGTTCCCGTGCGCAGCCCTCATTTGGAAGTAGCTCGTGGGTCAGCCTGACCTTCTTCTAGGGTTAGGCCACAGTAGTCGATTATTCCTGGCCCCTCCAAGTCCCTCACCTCTGAGGAAACGCAACAGAAGTATTTTGTGACCCGAAGACAACGCAGCGCAGAGAAATCATGTAACTGGTTCTACCAATTCTCTATCTCCTCATCGGGATCAGATAAGCATTCATTATCCTCCTCCCAACAAATTACTTCATCCACTGTTGGGTTGACCACGTCTCATGCAGTTAACTTATAGATATAGTCCACATCTTCCTTCTTGGGTACTGATTCAGTGTAGTGTTTACCCTCTGCGGGGTCTAATGGTACTATCACCCTTGTGCCATTATTTTTGAACACCATGCTTCTTCTTTTTAAGTTAATGATACCGCCCATGTCGATGGCCCAATCCAATCCTAGTAGGGCAGGGTAGGGGTCCGCATCTTCTACAATTTGGATGACTTCAAAGTCAGACGGACCTTAACCCCTGCGATATCTATCATAATCCCTGATAGCCTCCCTAAAGGTACGATCTTTTGTTGATTAGCCATGCATAGCTGGATAGTGGGCCATTCCAACTTTGGTTCACCCATTCATTGCCAATTTTGTTTAGATAATACATTGGCATCCGATCCGAGGTCCAAAATAACCCGGTATATCTTGTAATCGTCGATTTGTGCTGTTAGCCGCATCTCCTTCCCAGTGTGTTTCTTATATCTGTATAGTTTGTGTACATCCTTAATATCGGGGGACATGGTAGGGCGCATTGTGCAGCTATCTATTAATGCTTGAAGATTTTGCACAGATTTTGGGTTGCGCAGCAACTTCATACATGCCTGCAAGAAAGGTTTGACCTCCTCATCTGCTTTAAGGTGCGCAGGGAGTAGGGACGTAGATGCCTCTTTCCCGATAAAGTCCCTACAAGCTACTATAAACGTTTCTCTTTCTTTGTCTAGGTCCAGCCCTTCTTGTTTGCTATCTGCCTTGCGGATCAGAGGTTCAGTTTCAACCTTCTCCTCAATCCCTCTAGTAGCCAATCCACTGCGTGTAACAACATTCACGCTTGGATCCTTATCCTGCAGCTCAGTCTTAACCCTCTGCACATTTTGTGTAGGTGGTAGCTGCTTCTCCCGTATTTTTTCTATCAAGACTGGACGGTCTTCAAGCGTATGGTCCAACTGTCTACAATACCTGCAGGACTATCTTATAGGGTTCGGACAATCCCTCGCAAAGTGCCATGTGTCTCCACAGTTATAGCAGATCAATTTCCCCCGGCCCCGACCTGCACTTCCACTTCGGCCTCCTCCCCTGCCCCCGGAGGGGGAGCTGACAAGCCTATAGGGGTTTTTGGTGACGCGGGGTCTGACTGTACCCTATACCAGTTCCCCCGATCTATCAGTAGATCATAGGTTCAACAGTTCTGCTCATCGTTCCCTACTGACCAACAAAACAAGAACCATTTTTGCTTCTGCTCTGGTACATATGCGCCCAGACGGGGGCAGTGGTTTGTATCATGCAGTCCTACTACGCGGAAATCCTCGCACCATAACGCCAGTCTGCTTGGGCCTAGTCGTACTAGACTGGATCCTCTGCTTGATCCAGGGCGCATCAGACTAGATCTTCCTTTTTGCAGGTAGTCTGTCGGCAGCAGGCACAGATCCTTCGTATGTCCTAATACTCGACATAGTATGCACCATAGATCCATGCTAGATTCCCTCCCTCGTTCCTTTCGTAGGTCCTAAATCTCCATGTGAATTGCCCCGAGCTGCTCCTGAATTTTCTGTACTCCTAACGAAGTATCTTCCCTCAGTGTAGCTTCTAGTTTCATAGCGACTTCCAAAGCTTTGTCCTGTGATTCAAAATTCTGGTGACCCATAGCTATGCGCAGGTGAGGTAGTAGCATAGTGATGAACCACTCCGTATGTTGTCTATCGTCATACTTAAATTCTCACTCTCTGATAGCTTTCTTTAGGCATTGATGAGCTTCCCATACAGACTCAGTCGTTCCTTGCTTGAAATCTTTCACGTTTGCTACAATCTGCGAGTAGGACTTAGGCTTTCGGAATTGTTGTTTCAGAGCGTCCTTAATATCTTGAATAGACGCTTCCGTTTTGAGATATGTATCGCACATACCAGTCCAAAGCTCTTTCTTCGAATGCCAGGGACAGTTGTGCCCTCTTCACCGTATCGCTTGCCACATTTTGCGCAGCCCATACGGAATCTGCAACAAACCAAAATCAGTCCATATCCTCCTCTCCTACCCCCTTGAAGGTATGTAGTTTCAAGTACGCATCCATACCACTGTCTGGCGGAGGTGGTGGTATGGGCGAATTCTTACCTTTGCACGACCTGGATGACGGTGTAGTTGGGGGGGCTCTGTGCAGCCGTCTCTCGCAGAGGGCTATAGACAGATCTATCCCCTTCTTTTGTACCGACTTTACTTTTATTCCCAGCCTTCCAATACTTTTCTTGGCATTACCCAACCCCCTTCTCAAAATGCTCCCGGTCTCAGCAACAGAACCATTTGTTGGCTCGAGGGGTCCTGACCCAAGTTTGGAGTTAAGGTTTTCCAAAAAACCCCTATACTACTGGCCCTTTCGGCAGTGACCTGCTTGCACAGGTCAAAGTCTCACCCAAAGCAGTATGGGTGGGTGTTGGAACTAGGTTTCCGCACCCTGAGAGAGGATAGGTAAGCCAAGTAGAGCTGCGTCTGGCTTGATAATGACAAGATCACCTATCTCAAAACCGGATCTATAGATCCCCTTCGCATCCATGTGCACACGGTCAACTATACTTACTGTACTTAACAAATCATATACATCTGAACCAGTAATGCAGCATTACAGTTATTCTCATAAAACATAAAAAAAACATAACCAGATGCAGAAGAAACACTTAACACAGTACTTTCGCAGCTTAACGCAGAATATGCATAACACAGTAGCTATCAAAGATTCGCATCAACAATACAAATACATTCACTTACGCAACAACCTTTCTCATTCATTAATCCTTCAGTTCCTTCTTACAATACCCAAACTCGACCTGTGCACACAGCAGTAGGGTCCACACACAGCTGGACTTGGGATCTCCGCGCACACAGCCAGCAGGAGTCCTTTCCCCAAAAACCCAAATAGATCTACTAAGCCACAATTCGCATCATTATCTCCTTATCTTCTTACCTTACAATTCAAAATGTCCCTCTATTTATAACAATCTAGCCTAATCTTTCCCATGGTCCGCAAACCATGGTTTGCGGACTCTAGGTCTACCCTTTGACCCATTACAATGCTTTCGGGGCTTTGACCCACCCAAAAACCCCTGCGCTAGACTAAATATAATCAAAAATATACAAAATCGGACCAGTTTCGCAGCTTGTAGGAGACCATGTTCCAACAAATCCACACATCTTGAAGCAAGGGGAAAGAACATTCAGGAAGAGGGTAGTAAGAATAAGTCATTCAAGGGTAAGGGAAAAGAGAAGGGAGGAAAATGGAAGGGAAAGAAGAATGCAAGAATTAAGAAAGAAGGGGAGAAAAATACATGCAAACATTGTTCCAAAGAGGGGCATGATGAAGCTCGTTGTTGGAAACTAAATCCCGAACTAAGGCCTAAGAAACCAAATAACAAGGGGAAACAAAAGATGACTACCACCACACAACATGATCTTGGATTTGATTCGAGTGATGAGACCAAGATCGTAGCCATGGTAAAAAAGGGAAAAAAAGCCATATCAAGTACTAGTTCCTCAAATAGTCAGAACAACACTCCAAATGAAGACACAAGGATAGAATTGTTCCATGTCAGAGTGGTTTCAAATCATAAAAAGATTGATGCATTGTTTGATAGTGGGTCACAAGCAAACCTGATTTCAGAAGACTTGGTCAAAAATCTTAACCTTGAAACCGTACCACACCATAAACCATACACTTTATGTTGGATAGTTAAGAATGAAAATTTACATGTTACAAGGAAATGCATATTTGGATTTTCTTTACTGCAAACTTTGTTGATGAAGTCGAGTTAAATGTGGTTCCACTTGACATTTCCGGGATTATCTTGGGAAGTCCATATTTGTATGACAGGAAAGCGGTGTTTTATCTCCATGAGAACAAATATCATTTGCTTAAGGATGGGGTGGAGTATATTGTGAGAGCTCGTTAGAAAAATCTGAATATTTCTTTAGTTAATGTAGGGCAAATGAAGAGCCTAGTTAATGGAAGTAAAAAAAATTTGCTTCTCATGATCAAGAAAAAGGATGATGTTGACTATGAATCTTTTGAAGGATGTGATGAAAAATTAAAATCTGATTTGTTTAATGTGGTAAGTAAACATGGTGAGATGTTTTAAGAACCAAATGAGTTACCTCCCAAGAGGGGAATTCAACATGAGATTCAGCTGTAGCAGGATGTTCCACTTCCAAAAAATGGTATGTATTGCACGTCAATTATGGAGAGTTTGGAAATCAAGAATAAAATCCAAGAATTTCTGAACAAAATTATCATACGCCCATCTACTTTGCCATGTGGTTCACCGATTTTTTTGGTACCAAATAAGGACAGGACTTGGTGCATGTGCATAGATTTCCGTGCAGTGGATAAAATCATGGTAAAGAATCTCTATCCACTCCCACGCATTAAGGATTTTCTTGATCAGTTAAAGTATGCAAAGTATTTCACTAAGATAGACTTACAAAGTGGTTATCATCAAGTTAGAATAGTTGAGGAGGACATTTGGAAAACTGCATTTAAAGCTAGACAAGGATTGTTTGAGTTGCTAGTTATGTCATTCGATCTATCAAATGCTCCAGCTACTTTCATGAGAATTATGAATGATGTACTAATACCATTCTAGATTACTTTGTCATTGTTTACTTATATGATATTTTTATATTCAGCAATTCAAGAGATGTACATGTCATGCATGTGAAAAAGGTACTTGATGTCTTGAAAAAAGAGTAGTTATTCTTAAATATGTCGAACTGTGAGTTTGGCAAGACTTTTTTAGTGTATTTGGGACACATTGTTGGAGGAGGTGAGTTGAAGATAGACCCTTCCAAAGTAGAGGTCATTCTGAATTGGCCCAAGCCCAATACAGTTACAGAGGTAAGAAGCTTTCTTAGGGCAGCACAGTATTGGAGGAAATTCATTGCTAATTTTTCTTCCATTGCGGCTCCGTTACATGCATTGACAAGTGTCAAGAAAGTCTTCCATTGGGGAGATATGAAGCAAAAATCATTTGATTCTTTAAAGAAAAATATCAATTCAGCACCAATATTGGCTCTTCCGGATATTAGACAGCCATTTGAGATTCAAACAGATGCAAGTGATTATGCCATGCAAGCAGTTCTCATGCAGCATGGTAAGCCTATTTCGTTTCATTCTAAAAAATTTAATGGAGTTGTGACTAACTATCCCACCTATGACAAAGAGTTATATGCATTGGTACAAAGTGTAAGAAATGGAAGCACTATTGGTACCGTCAGCCATTGCAGTACTTACAATCACAGTCAAAGTTGCAGCAATCGAGACATTTCAAATGGATGGGATTTATACAACAATTTCATTTGGTTATCAGGTGTAAAAAGGGAATCTAAAATAAGGTAGTTGATATGCTCTCTAAGCCTATTATAAATTCATCTACTATACTCAAGCACATTTCAGTTATGCATGAAAGTTACATTGAACAATATGCAAATGATAGTGATTTTCAAGATGTGTATGAAAGCTTGAATCAAGGAAACCAAATTGAAGAGTTAGATTATCATGTGCATAACAGTTTGTTGTATCACATGGGAAAGTTATGTACACCACGGGGAGAAAGAAAAAGTATCATAAGGGAGGCACACACTTCATTGATTGTTGAACATTTTGGTGTAGGCAAGACGGTAGTGAATCTCCAAAGGTATTGTTATTGGCCGCGCATGATTGATAGTGTATCTCATTTTATTAAAAGTTGTTCTTTATGTGCAATAAGTAAGCCTAGTAATAGGAAACTTGGATTGTACACTCCACTTCCAGTTCCTTCACATCCTTGGGAGAGTATCTCAATTTAGGTGGTCTTCCAATGCCAAGGAAAGGTCATGATTACTTGTATGTTGTTGTAGATAGGTTCATCAAAATGTGTCTTTTGATGCCATGTAAAAAATAAATTACATCTGAACAAACATCTCATATTTTCTTTCAAAATGTATGGGTTCATTTTGGTCTTCCTACTTCTATTGTAAGTGATCACGATTCCCGGTTTGTTGGGAATTTTTGGTCAAAATTGTGGGACATGATGGACACAAAGTTGAAGAAGAGTACAACATTTCATCCGCAAACATATGGTTAGTCCGAGGTGGTTAACAAGACAGTCATTCATCTTCTTAGAGGTTATTGCAACAAATATCCCAAGTTGTGGGATGAACAGTTGCATTACATTCAGCATGCATACAACAAGGCAAAGCATTCTTCCACAAACACATCTCCATTTGAGGCATGTCTTGGGTACTTGCCAAGATCGTCTTTGGACTTAATCTTTGAGAAAGATGTTGCTATAGATGGTCATAGTGACATAGATAAGGCAAGGAAGTTCATTGAGAAAATTCAGTTGGTACATCACACAATGAAAGAACAACTTGAAAAGAGTCAAAGCAGCTACAAGGCAAGGCATGATAAACATCGCGTTGATCACAAATTCCAGCTTGGAGATTAAGTTTGGTTATATATCAAAAAATAAAGATTGCAAGGGGAAGGTAAAAAGCTTAAGCCAATCCATTATGGTCCATTTAAAATTCTGGAAAAGATTGGTAGCAATTCATTTAAGCTAGACTTGCCTCCTTATATACAAAGATATTATGTCGTTAATGTTAAGAATTTGAGATTATTTGAGCCTCCTTTGATTGATGATCAAGGAGATCATGTTCATCTTCCACCAATAGATGATTTCTCTCCAAAATATCTTGATGAACTTTAGCAAGATCTCATACTTAACAGAAGAACCAGAACTTCAAGGAGAGGGAATGCCTAATACCTTAGAGTGGGACTCAAGGGATAAAATCCTTCCAAGGCCAAATGGATGGAGATTGAAAGGGTGAGGGAGTTTCACCCTCACCTAATGAGAAATTGATAGTATCTTTTGGGGTCCAAAAAGCTTCTAGTGGGGAGGAATGATCACAGGCTCAATATTTAGCTAAAAAATGAAAGTGCTCAAAAATGCTCCAAACCAGAACGGTCGCGTAGAGCTCATCGCCAGGATTTCGACACATTTTTTTCGTCCAAATCCAACTCCGAATGAAGAAGTCATGACCTGTTTTCCATTCTCCCAAACAGGTAAAAAATGTGCAGGATAGTGACAGACTGATGACTTGGCAGTCCAGTCAACATTTCAGGAATATCCAGGTAATATTCTCCAATTTCAGCCAATGACACTGTGAAAAGTGTTGCAATCATATTCACCAATGATACTTTGGAATTGAAATTTTTTCCTCCTATTCTAAGGTTGAATGAGATTTCTCTTAGGTTGGAGTAGTCCAACTAGAGTTGGACACATGGTGAAAGCAGAGGCCGCCATGTGTCCCCTCTGGTGTGGACACATCCAACCTTGGACTAATTTTTGAATTCTCATATTCTAAGTTTTGGATATACATATATCTATGGTGTATGTATTATTTTAGACCTAAGGTTTAGACCTTATTTTATGCATATGGCATGGCAGAGTATTTCAGGGTGGAGGACTTATATACATTTGGTGGAGACTAACTGTATGGAGATATTTGGCAGAGGTTTCTATTTATATGGAGGGATAGACAAGCTCTAACAGTGGCGGAGGCTTCTACATATTTAGTGGACAGATAACACAGCTAGCAGACAGGGCTAACTGGTAGAGGGCTCTAGCACTGGCGAAGTGCCCTAACTATACCGTAAAAGCGTATGAGTTATAAGCTAAGGTTATAAACTTTGGCTATGTGCTATTATATGGCGGAACAAAATATTGTGTGGGGGTTGGGGTCAAACCCACGACCACCCCCATGCCACTCCAGCGCGCTATCGTTCTACCGTTTCCGTGAGTATTAACCCATATATGCTTCCGCCTATACTTAAAGTTTGAGGGTGCCTACAATGGGCATCTGAAGGGGCCCAGCCCCCTCCCATATGATCTAACATGGAGAACCAAGGGTGAGCGCCTTATGAACTAGCAGGAATATTTCAAATATTAAACATGTTTATCATTACTAATCCGAAGATTAATGCCACATAACTGTGATTATATATTAATCTAATACGCTCTTAAGTTTTGGATAACACGCAGTTTAATGACGCGCTTATCCACTAAGCAGTCATTAACTACGTGTTAATTCATAGTTAATATAGCGGAAATTCCGGCAGAAGTGCGTTTTTAGGGAGGAACTCCAAATTTAGCCATGTCAACTATAAATTTTCCAGATTTAGTGGAGAAAATGCAAGAAAATTGGTTTTTACAGTAACTGAGCCAATTTTCGACCAATTTTGGCTCAGTAAGAGTCATTCTTGGTAGATTTTGATGTTTTGGAGCCATTGGAGCAGGTTACAGAGGCAACAGGAGACTGTAAACAACATTTTCAACAATTGAAGCTAATACAAAGGCCCGTGCCATGGAAGCTGGACCAAGGAGATGTAGCCCAGGAGAGGTGAACTCCTTCATCAAAATAATGTGTTATTGATTTAGTTATCATGGTTTTCCGTGTGTTTATATGTTTCTATTCAGCATTTATTTTCCATGCTTTTATGTTCATGAAATCAACTTAATCTCCACGAGTTTGTTTGTTCATCAATCATAAGCACATATATAAACCCTTATACAAGAAGAAAACATAAGCACTTTCATTATAAATTTGAAAGTGATATTAGCACAACAATAACTAACAATCAAATTTAGATCAAAACAATACAATGCTTACTTGCTCACAAGAATCTTCTGCGCTCTACCAATTGTCTCACACTGATCTAGGAAAAATCGGACAAACACATAGCCAATTCTTAGCCTTCCTTCAGCCTGCCTTGCTCATGCGATTCCTAAAGAATTAGGCCCCTATTAAATAGGAAAATCAACCTTCCTTGATTGCGCAATCCATCATGGCATCCCCATGTCTTTATAATTGCACATGGGCAATTCTCTAATAATATAACTCATAGTTATGTTCCCTTTAACCTCTGTCTCAATTGGATCTTCCTCAGAACTGACATGCATGTAACTATTAATAGTGAATCATTAGTTATCTGATTGATCACTACTTGTGAATTAAATCTAATTTAATTCACTGGACCTCTCAATAATTCATCACTTAGTTAGAACTAGTCAAACTGATTTTAACTCAATTAATTGAGTTAATTGATTACACCTGCACCCCACTAGCACATTAACTGCAAGTGGACCCCCGAAATATTATAATCACTCTACATGACTCATCTTAGACCCTCAACTGAAATTTCTTGAGCTGACTCAGTCATCATGACTTAGTTAACTGATACAAGTTTTTATGAGATGAAATTACAATTTATTGTCCAATTTATTTAAGGAAAAAATAGATTAGACACCCACATTCCACACTAGTGTGTAACTTAAATCCCTCACTGAATTTCCTCACTAGTGTGTGGGTGCATTTTATTTTTGAATTTCAACATATCCTACACTTCACCAAATTCGGAAAAACTTATGACCAAGCAACTTAGCCTCATACAACCCTCCTGAATTGTGCATTGCATAGTCTCAACCCTCAATTTACGACCCTGCCTCTTGAAACTGCACAATGCACAGCTCCTTCCCCCTAGGACTGTGCAATGCAAAATCAAAGTGTTCAAGCTCAGCCTATCACCCCCAAAACTGTGCAATTTCTCTCTCCTTCCCAGTTAGTACACTGCATTGCGCAATCACAAGGCTTAAGCCTCAGCCCTAAGCCCTTGAAATAAGCAACTACGCAATCATATGGGCTCCTCTACTTATTCAAACTAATCAGTGGGAAAAATCAGTGCTCAAGCCTTCAGCTTGCCTCCCTGAGCTCCACAACTGCGCAGTCTTCTTTCTCAGTCCAGTATGAACTGAGCATTGTGTGGTATCAAGGCTCAAGCCTAACCCCTGACTACCTACATTACGCACTTTCATATTCATTGGGACTCTCCCTCATCCTGCCACCCATTTCTAGCTCAATCAATGTATTTTCATGCAACATGTTAGACTAAGGTTTTATCTGATTGATGACGTCTTGTCATGGGTGAATTACAGGTGCATGTACTTTATCATACCATGACATGATGATGAAGAAGGAGATGGAGAAGGGGAACATGCAATAAGACACCTGTATTTAAATATGCAAGCGGATTAATTGGAAGAAAGCAAAGGGACACTAGCTTGTGACCGCTACTCAAGATCGAATATCACTCAAGACTCCTCATCTCTAAGCCATATGGAGGTGGACAAAAGAGCATTCTTAAGAATACACATCACAAGAAGTAGCAACAATGACTTGAAATTTCCATTCCATCATGCAGTCCATGTCATTAGTGTCATGTCATGTCATGTCATGGGTCACCATGTGCCACATCACTTTTTGGGATTATGTAAATTCCTATTCAAAATGTATTGTAAAGTGGAAGTCCAAAGTACATGTACAGAATAGGAATATTAATGTAAAGTCAAAAATTCATAGGAAGTCAAATATTCATGAGGGTAGTGAAAGAGTCACAAGGGAGGTGAAGCATCATCCCATTGGTTATATATACACCCTCATTTTATGAGCCAAGGACTTTTCACCTTGGCTCCTCCCACTAGGCATCTAAGAGACAAGTTTGTTCTTTTGGGGGGCAAGTAGTGGCTCCAACGCTTCATTATTAGAGCTAGTGGTGTTCGTTGTATACATGTGTCTTGGGAATTTTACTTAATATATGAAGCTTGATGGTCAACATGTTCTTCATGCATGGATTATGAATGTTTGTAATACTATTCTGTGAATGTTTATGATTCATGTTTGTTTTCACCCATACTAAAGTAGTTGAACTATTTTGGTTATTTTAGTGCTTATAATATTGAGAATGTGTTGTAATGGTTGCAATGTATGTCGCATATTTATGGACTATTTTGTTGAAATTTAGATGGATTCCTTTTTTTTTCATGTGTTTCTATCAGAATGGTACTATTACCTCTCTTTTAGAGGCTCATATTCTCTTCCCTCCGCAGTAGAAGAAACTTGATACACCAATCGAACACTCACCGGGAACACTTGCTTTTTGAAGGCACACATGCATTCCTCTCTCTTTCTGACAGTTAGATCCAAGGAAAATATTTAAGAAAACGGTAACTGGGTCGTATTCTGGATGGGGCTCCTATCCCAATGGTGTGAGTTCTAATTGGGACCAGATATCGAGGAGACCCCTTGAATATTTGAAGTTCCATCACTGTCAGCATTTATGGTGCTAGAATGAGGGCCGCTAGATTTTTATGGCTACTAACCTCGCCCGCCATCATTATACTTATTTTGGTCAAGGCAACAATATTCCCAGCACCTCCCCTACTCATATTCCTGAAGTTGGCAGATCTTCTTAGCCTAGTCTTGAACAAACCTGTGAAATATCTTACGAGCACATCTGGGCCATCTGATCTATAACCCGTAAGTTGTAAAGGGGATTGGATTGATCCCTAGAGTACACAATATTACTTATTTTACAAATAATAACACAACCACTCCTAATGGGATAGTTTTTTTGACAGTTGAGGATCTAGTTCTCGCCACCCTTGAAGAACTAGCAAAGACTGCAGAAAGTGTAGAGAAACTAGAGCACCCTCTATCTTTTAACGGAGGTGATGCAGACAACATTGTACTCTAAGACGATAATTTCCACGGGTTAGGTGGTGAATAAGAATAAGAATTAGATCCATCATATTCCAAAGAAGAAGAGGAATATCCACCATATTCGGACGAATAGGAGGAGCACAAAGACGAAGATACTGCAGAACAAGATTTGGATTGGACGACTCAAGGCCCACTTGCTCTACCAGGTGTTTTACACAATATGTCGACCCACCCAAAGAATTTTTTATCAAATTATGACCCTGACAAAGCATTAAAGTCGAAGGACCACTTGGAGAACTTCCACCTACATCTGCAAATGCTTGAGGTATGTTATGATGATGTTGCATATAGACTTTTACCTTGTACCATATATGGCATAATAGTTGTATGGTATCATAGTCTCCCTTTGAACTCAATCCAAAATTAGGAGGGGTTTAAATAGTTGTTTCTTGAAAATTCTATCGATGACAAAACCTTTGCCATGTTATTGAAAGAGTTGGGAAATCTAAAGATGGAGCAAAAGGAAAAGGTTAAATATTTCAGTCAGAGGTTTAATCATATATTGAATAGGTTTCCTACATATACAAAACCTCATGACTCCATCACTATTTATTACTATACTTCTTCCTTATTGACAATCATCGCACAATTCATGAAGAGAACTAAAAAAGTGACTCTTTCAAAGAATTATGAAGAAAAAATCGCAATTGAAAAGGACTTGCGTGCGATAGTATTCATAATTTACAATGAATCATCAAAGGACTCCAAAGATATAGGCAAAATGTCTCAAGCCTCCTCAAGCATGGCCAAGAAAAGGAAGCTACCAATCTTGGGAGCTTGACCTATACCATCAAGTCGTTGTCCAATGAGTTGGCAGAGTTGAAACAGAGGTCAAGCGAGACCACCATAAGCAACAAGTCTCCTAAGTTAAACTTTCTAGGAAGGGATAAAAACTTTGAAAATGGCAACAATCATCTAGCTAAGTCTGCGCAAAGTTGGAACGTCGTGTTGAATGTTGATAACATGGGCATGCATCAACATTGTTATTTTCATCAAGAACATGATTCATAAAATACATGCCCACAATTGAATCACAACATGAATGCTCTAGTTGTGCATTTCATCGATATAATACTTTCTGATGAGCAGACTGAGCCTACAAAAGAAAAGGAAGAAACTATTGCGACCGAAGAAACTGCAAGTGTCGTGAACATAGTAAATACACTCAGTTGTGTATACATGGCTGAAAATAAAATTTCTGAAAAGTAGCCACTGAGTGAGGACCTAACTTAAAAGCATAATGGTCGATATAACTTGAGAATCCAAGGTTCGGTTTCTTAACCAGAGTTGACAAGGTAGAAAATGAAAGAACATTTGTCAAGGAAGATCACACCATTTATTAACTCAGAGCAAGTCTGGAGACATTAATACAACGAAGAGTGCATTTAACAACGGTAAAAGCTATTCCATTACTTCAGAATTATCAGATCAATTTAATCCTCTAGACACTTCGGCGATCCCCATTGCGCTTGATTATAAAATAGTCAAATACATTGAAGAAATTTTGTGCTATCATTTCACTCTTCGAACTTACAAGGATGGCGATCCAACAGGAATTTCTCGTTTGCGCTCTTAAACAACCTTCCTCGGGTAACAATGCTTCTTCACAGAAGGGATCTGGTAAGTCTTATGGTCCCCTAGAATCAGTACTTACTGCATTAACATAAGAAGCTAACATGCTCTGCCCTCCTTTTTTTTAACGTTTGAAATTTTTTATTACAATGTACACAATTTCTTAGTTGATTCTAGTGCATCTGTAAATGTAATGCCACTATTTGTAGCAAAATCAATGAAAAATGGGACAAAAAAATATGCACAAATAATTCATTTGGAGATGACTCTTGTCCATGTTATCAATGAACTAATAAATGTGCTTATTATCCTATCATATGATCAACAAGTTCACTAGTGTATAAATATAGTAATTGTGGACATTCTGGAAGCATACAATGTATTGCTGAGTAGAGACTAGTCTAGAAAATTACAGGGGTATTTTGTCACTGACTAGTCACATTTATGGCTTCTGTAAAAGGGCACAAATAACCAAATCTATGTGAACTTAAAACATTACATGAAGCATATTGTCACACCCTTCGAAGGGAAAAATGAACCAGTTTCTTTCGTAGATCTAATCTTTAGTAATTGCTTCATGGAAACTGAACTAGGGTTCTACCTTACTCAGCCTTCCCCAGTCCCACCAGACACCCATTTGGAACCCCTTCCTAATTTTTAATATTCTCAATTTTCCAACAGTTAATTGGAATATTAGAGTTCTTACTTTTCTTTCTCAGTAAGTAAATAAAAGGGTGGAGGGACCCATAAACCCCATATATGAATAAAATCCACTTTTGTTGTGTGAATGTGGGTTAGTTAGATAATGGATCAACATTATGGAGTAGTGGAGCAGCTTATTAATGGAGGAAGCGTGGAGATAATGGAGAATAATGAGGAAGATGATGGAGATAGTAGAGGATTAAAAGTAAAATCATAGAGCATTAATGATGCAGTGATGGAGGAAGTGGTGCATTAAATGCACACATGATGGAGAGAGTGGAGATTAATTGCAGAGATCATGGGGATCATGGACAGGAAGTGCAGTCTTCATGGAGACTAGTGGCCACATGCGTAGCATAGTTATGAGGTGGGCCAAGGCTAGGGAAGGCTCACAACCATATAAGGAAGATGAGGGCAGCAAAGTAAATCAGTCTGGAATTTGATATTGTATTTCCGTTTGACATTCTTTGCACGCTTCAGCTATTTAGCTAAGTCTGTTGTGTTGTTTAGCACAAGGGTGTTCCCGAGTGGGAATCACACCCTTACCCATGGGGGACTTCGAGTGCCTACTATGGGAAGGTTATTTTGAGTAGCTATTCATCATCTAGCATTGGTGCCACATTTAGCCCCTCTCTTATGCATATACAACTTCAGGAATTACACATTCATGCATGAGGGTTTGAGAGGAGGAAGATAGTTATTAGCATTTCAGCTAAGAAACTGGTGCAGGGTTCATCCTTTCATCTTGTGCTTCCATTTCAGTCTTCCAAGAGCAGCATTGTGATATATGGCATCAGGCCATCAGTTTATACCTCCATGCAACAGCAATTCCTCCCGAAATTGCGCAGTCCAGCCAGGTAGATCTAGTGGAGGAAGGAAGTTCCAAGTATTTCAGCTTGGAATCCTGTGAGGGATCATCCCCTCACTTTGGAGAGATTATTTCCATCAACTATGAGCTATATTCCATCACCTAGCAGCAGGCTACAACTTCATCTCTCTTGACAGCGCAGTTCATTCCAGCAGTTTTTTAGTGTGTAGCTACAACTTGAGTAGAGGAAGGAGGAGCTAGATCTCAAGCTTCTAGCTTGGAGATCAGGAGAAGGGATCAACCTTTCAGTTAGTGAGATAAGTGGGTGTTATTGTAGCTGATAGATCATTATTTCAGCCCCAAATTATCATTTTTATCCAGGGAGTGTGTAACTCAGCCAGTAGGGGTGCAGTGTGCGACCCAAAAAGGATCGAAAATCCAAAGTTAAAATATCACCAAACCATTTCTAGGTTTTTCTAGGTTTTTTTAGTAGAGTTTGTGGTTAAAATCCTAGATATTTTTGAGCATACCAACAGCCTCCCGCACATGGTTCTTCTTCACATTAACAATAGTTTCCAACAGCAGCAGTAGTAGAAACACAACATTTCCAGTGCTAGTTTCTTTAGTGTATTTCAGCCATCTTGTCACTTGAGTGCATTCCTTTTGGAGCACTGTGTAATTACCTCGTTTTTTATCCTTAATAATATCATTCAGTTGTTTTCTGCCCATATGTATGATATTTTATGTATTCCGACATTATTCCAGTTCTACATGTTTAATTCTTATTTTACCGTAGTTGGAATTGTGCATATCCTCTATATTCCTATATTTTCCATTTTGGAATACTACAGTGGTATCAGAGCATGATATTTGGCTCAGCTTGTGGGCACTTCATGACATAAGAATAATAATAATAAGTCTTTAATGGCGGAAGGATTAAGTTTTTCCACACTTCTCTTTAGATCTATGCAGGATCTCTCCACAGAGATTAAAGAAATGAGAAGGGGAAGGAAAAGAGAAACCTCATGAGAGTTTCAGAATGAGGAAGGTCCAAGCACTTCCTATCAACATCATAAACAACCGGAATCGCAAAGAGCTCCACAACACTTTTCTATGTCCACTTTCCTTGCAGAAGGAGGTGAATGGCATGGAGATGGAGGATACTTAGAGCATGAGACTTTGAGTAATTATCTTGCAGAGTACAAATATAAATCTAGAGAATTCAAGGAGAATCTAACTCTCCAACGGTTCTTTTAGATCAAAGAGAACCGGAGACCCCGTAGTTGCAATAGAAGAAAAAGGCACATACAAAATAGATTTTTCTTGCCTACTTTTGATGGGTCATCCATAATCACAGCAAGAGTTTGGAGGAAGAATTTAGATGCATTCATCCAGCTACATCTAGTAGTGGAAGGAGAGGTTGTTGAGATTGCAATGCTACACCTTGAGGGTGAAGCAAAGCATTGGTGGTTCAGCCATTTGAAACATGCAAGAGTGACTTCTTATGCAGACTTCACTCAAAGGCTAATAAAGAAGCTTGATAAAAGAAAACCGAAGACACTTTCCATAGAGACATTTCCCGTCATTGATGAGAAAATACATGAGAACCAAAAGGAAGATGTCAACACTATCACTCTGGAAAGGCAGCAACTACCACCACCCCCAGCTGCAGAAGTACTTGCATCAGGAGAAAGAGCACTTGCATCTTTGCAATATTATCTTTAGATCTTGAATGTGGGAGTCCCATGCATGATTTAGGAGATGCATGAGGAAGAAGAGGCAGATACCAGCGCTGGTGCAGTAGTAGAGGAGTAGCCATCACCATCACTAGCAGTTGGAGAAGCCATTGCACTAGTTGGAGGAACTCTAAGCCTTACAAGATGTCCCCAAGTATGAGCTTATCCAAGGTTTTCAAACATTTCCATCCCATATTATTTCAGCACCTTCGTTTGAGATTTGTGGGTTCATTCCATTAGGGAAATTGCATAACCAAAGGTTAGAGCACCTTGCTGATTTGGAGCAGCAAAATATCACTGCGCAGAGGACCCTTGACTTGCTCAAGGAGGAGATGTATAGCCATCTATTTTAGTCGCTACAACAACACCCAAAATTTTGGGTGTATTCAAAATTTCGGGTCCCCCTTCTGCTTGCTGACCATTCTAGGGTTTGGTGAAACCCTAATTTATACAAAATGATCCCCTCCCTGTTTCAACCTAACTCACATCCCCCGGAGCACACTCTCATCAGCGCCACATGTCATGAAGGTAAGATTCATCTAGCATAAGGGTCCCTGGGTTCAGGATTGGTTTCCCATTCTCAGCATGCACAGTCGGGTCGGTGATAACACCTCATGATGCAAACCCCACCTCGCCTCAGTCCTCATCCCCTCAAGAGCGTTCACTTTCCTAAAGATTCCATCTTCATTGAATGCATTGGAAACCGTAGATTGTCATCACTATGATCACGGTCATAATTGACCCATTTTCCACCAAAATTACTCACAATCATGAAAACGCATTGATATTGTAGTCGGTGCATTAAGTACATGACACATCTCCCAGAAGCATCTTCACCATGGATTTTTGGGCATTCTATTTGGGTTCTCCATCGAGCTTGGGGTCACATTTTAATTATTTTTAAATTTAGAAACATTATTATCTAAGGTAACCATGACTAATTTATATTATAATGTTTTATATAGGACGGAAGGAATAAATTGCAACTAAAATACAGGGACTCAATTTCGTGACTCGACGCGCTCATCCCCGGTCCATAAGAAAGGCATAAAGGCATGCAAATTTTCGGAGCTTGAGATCATGGTTAAGTCGCATCTTTTCTGTTTATTGCCTCGTTCCTGAGATGTTGGTTGCAGAGGAGACCCACTACTACTATGGTTGAGACATGCACAGCGAAAATACCCTTGGTGATCATCTGGTTCCAAACGCACCACCAACACTCCTTATTGCACAGGTGATTGGTGCAAATCACGCAGATGTTGTTTATCGCAGAAAGGAGTGGTGAAATTTATACGTGCCAGCATGATAGATGTCGTGCGCAATCAAACCGTCCTTCTTGCATTAAAAATCACTTATAGGTGTGCCCCCACAACGCAGTATCTCGAACAAGTGGAATTTCTGCAGCAAAGAACCAATTGACTTTGAAGTTAGTCGGTTGCAGCGGCTTATATCAACAACTTTCAAGTGCAGGCATATCTCAGCAACATTCTGCAAGCCTGCATCTATAACATCTGATCCTGAGATGTCCAATAGCTCCCACAAACAGTCTACTAAAGCAAGAAGAACACTATCAGACAACAACCCCCGTCTCTTAGCAATGCCCCGCAATGTCATCTTAATGTCAAGCGGATATATCACAGAAATTTCACTTAGATCCTCAATTACATCCTCAAGTTGACGTCCAAGGACACCCAAACATAAGCTAACCAAGCTCCTGCACCTATGCTTTGTTGTATTTGAGTTTGAAAATGAAGTGATTGATGTGGAACGTGTAACTTGAGATGAATTTGAACGAAGAGGCCCGTGCAACACCATGATGTAGGCATGCACAACCCAGCACCAGCACCTGTTATCGCATGGGCTGCTCGGCGAATGCAAATTCCTTTGTTATGTGTCGGTGTTGTGGTTTGGGACATACGATGGAGATATCATTTATTACAGACAGAATAGCTGATCGGTTAGTCGTACGAGTCGCAACGATGAACCCCAGCCGAAAGTGCGACCTTTGGTTCCTTGCGACCAGTCATTGAGTCGCAAACATATCAGAACAACGAGTGGCTCTACCAATGCGATTCCCCAACTATCTGACATCTGTAAATCGCACAAGTCGCATTATGGGACTCATGAAAGCAACCAGGAATCGCGACCAGTCTTGTGTTGCGACTACGCGACCTCTGGCAAAGTCGCAGTTTCTCCCACCGATCGCTAAGTCGCAGGCCTAAGGCATTAAAAAAAGGTGCGACTTATCGGGAGCTACGACTATGCGACTTCCATAGTCACCAAGTCGCAAGGTCGCACCCAAGAGAATCCTCAACCTGACGCGACTCTCCGACTACGCGACCTCCATACTCAAGTTACGACCTCATCAGTGCCTGTCAGAGAATGGGTGTGTTATTATACATGTTCCTAAAGGATAGATTATTTAAAGAACGCGTTGAGCCTTGTTTGAGAACATTCCTTTCTAGTGAATATGGCATTGGAAGATTGATCCAGTTTTTAATGAATTTTTCTAGAAGAATGTTTGGCTGCAATGCGCCATATATGTGACGAAATATGCAGCATGATATCTTATCCAGTTACGGGTAAAGAGGCCAACCCCTTAAAGGTGTTGTATATTTTGTTCTCATCACCACTCTTTAGGCAAATAAAAGTGGAAATAAGCATTACGGTGGATAGAACCATGTAAATAAATGTCTATTTCTTGGGATAAGTAGAGGTTCCCATGTTGGGTTGAACTTGACACTGGCCATGAATTTTCATAAATTCCTAGAAGGAGTCTTGACGAGAAATAAGGAAGCATATGATGATAGAGAAGGGAATTGTGTTCTTTGGAGGTACGGGCAGATTTAGACACGCCCCGAGAACCATCAAAGGTTAATCATGTAATGCGGGGGGCAGTCATAAACTGAAGAAAGCACCTAAATAATGAGCATCAATGTTTGTCTTCGAAGATCTTCTGAGAATGATTTGGACTAATAACACCATTTACAAGTTGCACAAGCAAAATTTCAGCGTGTAAACAGACCACACAGGGGTCTAAACCTACGTTGTTCTCTTTAAATGAATTAATGGGATGAGTTTCCCGCACTAATTTTTGTTATAAAGACTATGACCTGTGTTGCTTGTTGCAGGTAGAAGTGGTCGATGCACACAACAAAAACTAGGTTTTTCTAGCAAACGAGGTGGATCCTCACAAATCCCCAAGAACCTCACCTTAAGCTCAAAGGCACCTGGTCACTTGCACAAGACTGATATGTAGGAAAAGGCATCTTGCTGTGAAAACCGGAGGTCACCGAAAGAGAAATGCATAAGGGATAAAACCCTAGGTCACAGGTCGCAGATGACTTAAGGTCGCAGGTCGCAGATGACTCCAGGTCGCAGGTCGCAAATGACCCCAGGTCGAAGGTCGCAGACGACCCCAGGTCATAGGTCGCAGATGACTCAAGGTCGCAGGTCGCAGATGACCCTAGGTCGTAGGTCGCAAGTTGCATATAACCCTGGGTCACAAGTCGTAAATGGCCTAAGTTGCAAGCCAACCCAACAGTCAGGAAGACCAAGAGTCAAGGGCAACTCAAAATACATCTCAACCTATATATACAACTTCGGGAAGTAACCAAAGGAGGGACTTTTAGCTGGGCAATTAAGGCCAAAGGACAGAGGAATTGGTGCTTGATAGCTAAAGGCACTCAACTCTTGGCATTAAGTAGAGAGAGAGGTAGCAAGGCTAGGGTTTTGGTATCGTGCATTGAGATGAATAGCCCATGTTCCACTATTGGGTTTTTACGAGTTGTAAACATGTATTTGATGTTGCAGAAACATTAATAATATATTCTATTTTATGGCACTGATTCACGTGCTTGGTTGTGGTGATAGTACTAGCTGTCAAATATTTCACTATGTTGTACGGGTGCTTTCATGCATGCAATTGATTATGAACTAATTCATAGTGGTTGCATGTATGTTTTCTCTTGAATCAGTGTTTATTTGTTCCTTGCCATGTCATTGATCTATTGTGAACTACTTTGCAGTTAACTTCTGGCATGTTTTCTTCCATGTATGTCTGACTGGTTTTTCAGCTCACTGATCCCACTGACGGCATACCCCCCTTTTATTTTGCTACTTAGACTTGATTGTATCTTTGTTTATGGTTCGTCAATCTTGGTCTGATTTTTCCTCACTGATTGGTCATTTCACCTTTGCCTCTGCTTCATCATCTTCTCATCCGAAAACCAAGAGTGGAAACACTTATGGCGGCAGTCGGGCACACATACTAGATGGGGCTCCTATCTCAAACAGTGTGGGGTCTAATTGGGACCTTTCACTAGGGAGACCCCCTTGTTGTCGATAGTACATTTTTTCCCATCAACACCATCCTAGTTGTTCAGTGTCGAACTACACACAACACTTGGTGTTGAAGTGTGGAGTTTCGGAAGATAGGATGAGCATAGTCCTAATAGGTACAATTTCGGGCTATGAGCTCAGCATTGTGCATGGTCATGAGACAACAGATGCACCATCATGGAGATCAGCAGCGCTGTCACTGGGGAGCAATGATGAGTTGTGGGCCCAACTATTCTTGGAGCATTCCAATGACCGCTTCACTCAAGAAGCATTGGAGGGATAGATGATGGTTGGTAGACATATTATGATGGATAGAATTTTCCATTATCAGGATGAAGCCTTCTTAATGATCATCTCACAGCTCAAAGAGAAGTTTCTACCTATAGCATATTTAGAATATTATGGATTCTACGAGGTCATCGATGAGAGCTTCTTATGGAGTAACCTTGAGGAGGATGCACTTCAACATATCATGGAGTGCAAATATCATCAGATTGGGGAGGATGGTATTATCCATTGGGTGGATACAAAGTTGGATAATGATATGAGTCATCACCCATAGTTGGATGGATGGGTGAGGATGATGAGCAAGTGGTTGGTGAGATACTTGCAGATATATGACACAGGGCAGCAGGAGGCATGGTTGTGTCGGTTACTCTTGAAAGAGTTTGGCCATCACATGACATATCCTATGTCAATGGGTGTGTTATTGTTTGGGGCATGGCATGGAACTCACATGATGTGGCAGTAGGGAGATTGGTTATGTTGGGTTGATGTGACATTTTGCATGTCAATAAATATATTTTTTCTCCATGGCTTGCATGATGATGATGAGAGGTGCTAGCAATAGTCATCGCTGCTTTGGTTACTCTTGGAAGAGTATGGGCTGACTTTCTCCCATACCTTGCATGATGAGGAGAGAGGATGGAAACATGCTGCCTTAATGCTTTGGCTTCTATTAGGAGAGTATGGCCACCATACTTTGTATGAAGATGGGGCGATATGGCAACAAGAGGCATTGTTGCGTTGGTTGTTATTGAGAGAGTATGGTTCAACATTTCACATGTCAACCCATATGTCTATGTTTCCTATTTTTCTTAGTGTTGAGAGGATGCTTGGAGCAAGCAGGGCCAATGATGGGAGCATGGAGAGATACATCCTACTCCATGTAGCATGGGTTGGAGAGATAGTTCATGAGTTGGGACTTTCCTTGGGGGGGGGGGGTGAACAACTTCCCTTCATATGTCTCATGCAAAGAAGAGGCTCTAGAATAGCAGATGGTTGCCACTTGGAGGTTCATTGATGAGGAGAGGCATCTATTTATACAGTTGGAAGCCATTATAGACATTCTATAGAGATAGCTATGGAGCTGGGCATTCATTACACAGTGGAGCAGATGGGGAGACCTTCCATATGAGGATTCCATTTGGAGGGAGGAGGATTGTTGTAGCATTCACTTTTGTAGTTGCTTGAGGACAAGCAACATTTTGACGGGGAGGACTATAATATTCCCAATTTTCCATTAGTTACTTGGAATATTAGAGTTCTTACTTTTCTTGGTTAGTAAGTAAATAAAAGGGAGGAGGGACCCATAAACCCCATAGATGAATAAAATCCACTTTTTTTGTGTGAATGTGGGTTATTTAGATAATGGATCAGCATTATGGAGTAGTGGAGCAGCTTATTAATGGAGGAATAGTGGAGATCATGGAGAATAATGAGGAAGATGATGGAGATAGTGGAGGATTAAAAGTAAAATCATAGAGCATTAATGATGCAGTGATGGAGGAAGTGGTCCATTAAGTGCACACATGATGGAGAGAGTGGAGATTAATTATAGAGATCATGGGGATCATGGAGAGACAGTGCAGTCTTCATGGAGATTAGTGGCCACATGTGTAGCGCATTTATGAGGTGGGCCAAGGCTAGGGAAGGCTCACAACCATATAGGGAAGATGAGGTTAGCAAAACAAATCGATCTAGAATTTGATAGCATATTGTCGTTTGACATTCTTTGCACGCTTCAGTTGTTTAGCTAAGTCTGTTGTGTTGTTTATCACACAGATTTTCTTGAGCGGGAATCCCACCCTTACCCACATGGGACTTCAAGTGCCTACTATGGGAAGGTTATTTTGAGAAATTATTCATCATCTGGCATTGGTGCCACATTCAGCCCCTCTCTTCTGCATATACAGCTTTAGGAATTACGCATTCCTGCATAAGGGTTTGAGAGGAGGAAGGTAGTTCTTAGCATTTCAGCTAAGAAACCAGTGGAGGGTTCATCCTTTCATATTGTGATTCCATTTCATTCTTCCAGGAGTAGCATTATGATATCCGTCATCAGGCCATTAGTTTATACCTCCATGCAGCAGCAGTTCCTCCTGGAATTGCGCAATCCACCCAGGTAGATCTAGTGGAGGAAGGAAGTTCCAAGTATTTCAGCTTGGAATCCTATGATGGATCATCCCCTCACTTTGGAGAGATTATTTCCATCAGTTGTGAGCTATATTCCATCACCTAGAAGTAGGCTACAACTGTAGCTCTCTTGATAGCGCAGTTCATTCCAGCAGTTGTGCAGTGTGAAACTGCAACTTGAGCATAGGAAGGAGGAGCTAGATCTCAAGCTTCTAGCTTGGATATCAGGAGAAGGGATCATCCCTTCAGTTAGTGAGTTGAGTGGGTGATATTGTAGCTTATCTATCATTCTTTCATCCCCAAATCAGCAGTTTTCTCCAGGGAGTGTGTAACTCAGCTAGCAGGGGTGCAGTGTGCCACACAAAAAGGGCCAAAAATCCAAAATTAAAATATGGCCAAACCATTTTTGAGTTTTTCTGGGTTTTTTAGTATAGTCTGTGGTTAAAATCTTAGATATTTCGAAGCACTCCAGTAGCCTCCCACACATGGTTCTTCTTCATAATAGCAAGAGTTTCCAGCAGCAACAACAGTAGCAACACAACATTTCCAGTGCTATTTTTCTTTAGTGTATTTGAGCTATCTTGTGGCTTGAGTGCATTCCTTTTGGAGAATTGTGTACTTACCTTGCTGTTGATCCTTAATGATATGGTTCAACTATTTTCTACCCATATGTATGATGTTTTGATGTATTCCGACATTTTTCCAGTTCTACATGTTTAATTCTTATTTTACCGTAGTTGGAATTATGTATATGTTCGATATTCTTGTCTTTTCCATTTTGGAATATTACATAATTCAACTGGCGGAAATGACATTTTTAAAATACATATTAGTACTAGTGTAGGTCATATTTCTTATACATATGATGTTTGGACTTTTTATTTTGACGATTTAAAGACATAGGAGCGCTCTGAAGTTGGTTGTGTTTTAGTAGACCCGTGACAGAGGAAACACCTGATCTCAAGTTGCTTGGAATTTGAATGCATGAAAAACACGATATAATATGAAGCACTCATCTCGGGCTTACAAAATTCCATTGACCTCGATGTTGGGATTTTCAAAGCAGTAGGTGACTCTGAATTGTTGTACGACATGTACACAATACTATACATTGTGTCACCTCATTTGAAATATTATCAACAAGAGGTATGGTGTTCAATTTCTCATTTCCAAGTTGTTAATATCATATATATTCTTGGAATGTGTAATGCAACTGCAGATGCATTATAAAATGCTACTACTAGGTTGTCACTGCTTAGGGACAAATTTTCTGTTGAAATTATTTATAAACCATTTATCCTTGATAATATCACTAATTTATGCACTTTTAATGATGACCAACAAATACTACACTTTATGGCGAACATTGATGTATTCAAAGCTGCAGTTATCGATGAATACAAGCACAAAAGAGCGTTGCAAGATGTAGCCTGCACAAACAAAGAGAACCCCATGCTGAAAGGCATGGAATGATTAGAAAAGTTGTATGACTTGCAGAATCGCTTCAGAGGGCTAGTCAATGCAAAAACCCACAGTTCAACATTGTCACATGAACAAATAAATCTTGGAACATAGAAAGATTCGAGGTTATCAATCTCAATACTTGTTGCACACCACAAGAGTGGCAAGCCTTCATCTGCTTATTCAATTAGTACCGAGATGTGTTTGCATGGAAATATGATGAGCTCAAAACTTATGACACGTGAATAATCCAACATGTTATCCTAATCAAGGAAGGGGCCAAGCCTTTTCAGCAAAAGTTACGAAAGGTGCATCTGACACTTAAGCCCCTGATTCAAAAAGAGTTGAGAAAGTTGTTGGATGCTCAGATCATATACAAAGTGCAATATTCAACCTAGGTATATAATATGGTCCCAGTAAGGAAGAAGTTATGGGAATTGTAGAAATTATACAAACATATGTATATCAATGGATTCAATCCGATCAAGCCATGTACTAAAGCTAGATAGTGAATCCTTCTACAAATCAATTGCGGAAAATAAACATGATCATCAATCACAACAAGTAAAGAACGAAGCAAATCAAACCACAACACAGATATTTTCCCAAGGAAATCTTGCTGCTCAAAACCTCTCTATCTTCTATTGTATATTCACTAGGGAATCATGAAACAATTACAATGCACTCTTCTCACAAGAGTCTCCGGCACTCTCACAACTATCTCACATTGACTCGAACAAAATCGACAAACACTTAGCCAATTTCCTGCCTCTAATAAGCCTGCCTTTCTTATGCAATTCATGTGGAATGCAATCCCTATTCTTTAGGAATTTCAGCCTTCCAAAATTGTGCAAGAATCATGGCCAATCCAATGGATGTATGGCTGCATGTGGGCAACCTACTAATGATACAACTGATAGTTAACATCACTTTAACCTTTGTCTCAATTGGGTCTCCACTGGAACTCACATGCATGCAACTATTAATAGTAAATCATCAGTTGCATGGCATATCACTGCATGTGAATTAAATATGTTTTAATAGAATCACTCTGCATGCCTCACCAACCACCCTCAACTCAAAATTCGTGAGCTAACTGAGTCTATCACACTCAATTAACTATTACAAGTGTTTATGAGATAATATTACAATTTATTGTCCAATATAATTAAGGGAAAATTAAATTAGACACACATTTCTTGTTGACTTTTCAACACTCCCTCTCAATAAGAAAGGGATTATCTGCCACCCCAATCCTGCCTCTATGGTATTCGAATTTGCTCCTAGCAAGTGCCTTCATCAAAATATCTGCATCCTGATCTTCCATGGGAATGTACTGAAGTAACATAATGCACCTCTAAACATAATCTCTGAGATAGTGGTACCAGATGTCTATATGCTTGTACCTATCATGGAGTATCGGATTAACCGAGAGTTTAATGCAACTCTGGTTATCACAATGTATCACCGTCAGATCCATCTGAGAACCAAACAAACCAACCAGGATCTTTCTCATCTAGATGGCCTCACATGCAACCTGACTTGCTGCCATGTACTCTGCCTCAACTGAACTAAGTGCCACAAGTCACTGCTTCATGCTAATAGAATCACTTTGCATGCCTCACCAACCACCCTCAACTCAAAATTCATGAGCTAATTGAGTCTATAACACTCAATTAACTATTACAAGTGTTTATGAGATAATATTACAATTTATTGTCCAATTTAATTAAGGGAAAATTAAATTAGACACACATTTCTTGTTGACTTTTTTACACTCCCTCTCAACAAGAAAGGGAGTATCTTCCACCCCGATCCTGCCTCTATGGTATTCGAATTTTCTCCTAGTGAGCACCTTCGTCAGAATATCTGCATCCTGATCTTCCATGGGAATGTACTGAAGTAACATAATGCGCCTCTAAACACAATCTCTAAGATGGTGGTACCAAATGTCTATATCCTTGGACCTATCATGGAATATCGAATTAACCGAGAGTTTAATGCAACACTGGTTATCACAATGTATCAACGTCGGATCCATCTAAGAACCAAACAAACCAACCAGGATCTTTCTCATCTAGATGGCATCACATGCAACCTGACTTGTTGCCATGTACTCTGCCTCGACTGAACTAAGTGCCACAAATTGCTGCTTCTTACTATACCAAGAAATTTTTTTTGATCTTATGTTGAAGATCCCTC
This sequence comes from Pinus albicaulis, assembly GCA_034641835.2. Taxonomy (NCBI): domain Eukaryota; kingdom Viridiplantae; phylum Streptophyta; class Pinopsida; order Pinales; family Pinaceae; genus Pinus; species Pinus albicaulis. The sequence goes on from CM076576.1 coordinate 892,461,272, forward strand.
TTGATGTGCTCTTTCTGTCTAATGGACTGCCTGCCCAATCTACATCTGTGAAGCCTTGAAGCTTCACTCCCTCTGTTTGTATGTACCGTAATCCATACTCTGTAGTGCCCCTGAGATATCTAAATACATGCTTCCTCACCTTCCAAAAGAGCTTGGTCAGCTTAACCATATCTTGACTCAGTTGGTTAACTGCGTAGCAAATGTCTGGCCTGGTGTTCACCAACTACATCAGTGAACCCACTAGCTTCCTGTAAACAGTAGCGTCCACTACTTCTCCTGAAGTAGTATCCTCTTTCCTCTAATTTCCTGGAAGAGGGGTCTCCATGGGTTTACGAATATCCATGTGAAACTTACTCGGAATCTCTTTGTCATACTTGCCTTGACAAACAAATAGCTCACCATCCCGCTGCCATATTTCCAAACCAAGGAAATAGTGAAGGAGTCCCATGTCCTTTATTTTTAACTCCCTTGCAAGATCCTCCTTGCAAGAAGTTATTATTTGCTCATCACCTGTCAAAATTAGATCATCAACATGTATGATAATCAAGAGCTTACCATCAACCACAATCTGGTATAGGTTCGCATCCGCTTCACTTTTGGTGAAGCCCAACCTGGTGAAATAGCTCTCAATCCGAGTGTACCAAGCACGAGGTGCTTGCTTTAGCCCATGCAATTCTCTCTTGAGTCATGTGACTCGCTATCAAAGATATAAAAACCTTCCGGCTACTCTATGTACACTTCTTCCTCAATAACTCCATTGAGAAACACAGTTTTCACATCCAATTCATGTATCTACCACCCCATATGCGCTAAGAGTACAAGGATAAATATAATCGATGAGTATCTCGCAACTGGTGCGAAAGTATCCTCATAGTCAATCCCCTCAACTTGTGAGAATCCCCGGGCTACAAATATAGCTTTGTACTTCTCCACACTCCCATATGCTGCTTGCTTCACCTTATAGATCCAACCACTGATTTTCTGACCGGTTTTGGGACAACTTCCCATGCACTGTTCTTGACAATGGAGTCATACTCCTCGACCATAGCATCAACCCAAATTGGTTGTTGCACTGTTTCCTCAAAGGAGGATGGTTCTATCACAATACACTTGCTCATAAGAGCCATGTATCCAGTAAACCTGTTTGGTGATTGTCTCTGTCTGCGCAGTGAAGTAGGTGCTCCTCCATGCTCTGCCACATCAAGTCTCAATCTATCAGCTTTCATAGTGCACCTTCTACCATTTTTGGTGGATGACTCTGCATGAGTGTTTTTTGCCACTCCATTATCCTCCGCATGTGGATGCTCCACATCTTGAGGTTCATTCTTTGGAACCAAGAGTTCCTCATCTGCATGCAAATCCAACTCCCTCTCAAGGGACAATCGCATGGTTTTCTCCTCATCAAATTTTGTATCCATCTCACAATAGTCATCCTGCTATTTGGAAAATACACCCGATATTTTTGGGGAGTATCAGTGTACCCCAAAAATATCCTAATCTCAGTTTTTGGTACGAGCCTCTTCCTGGAGTCTTTGGTCACATGCACATATATAGATGAGCCAAAAAAATTAAAATATGAAACATCAGGTTTCTTACCAGAAAAATCCTCCTCTCGTGTACTCATGCCAAATATTCGATGATGACTACGGTTTTGCACAAATACCACTGTGTTGCATGCCTCCACCCACATATGCAACAGTAGGCCCTAATCATGCAACATCGCTCATGCTGCACCCACAATTGTTCTATTCTTTCTTTCTGCGACCCAATTTTGTTGTGGGTTATGAGGCGCAATCAACTCCCCCTGAATTCCTCCTTTGCTACAGAATTTCTTGAATTTATTGGAGATGTACTCACCACCATTTTCACTCCTGAGAGCCTTCACATGCTTCCACGTATCTTTCTCCACCAGTGCTTTGAACTCAATAAATTTTGAGAACGTCTGATCTTTCTTCGGCATGAAGTAGATCCAACACTTTCTAGAAAAATCATCAACACAGATCACATAGTACTTGTGCTTTGTTGTCAAAGCAGTAGAGAATGGTCCACACATGTCTGAGTGAACTCTCTCAAGGATTTCTGAAGCTCGGTTCTCCTTCTCGTGAAAAGTGTCCTTTGCATACTTCCCCATGGTACATCCCTTGCATGTGTCTAAATCTGCAAGAGTACCCTTGGGAATACCCATATAAATCTGTTGCACGACCTTCAAGGGTCCATGGTGTAGATGGCCCAATCTCCTGTGCCATAACTCACCCTCATCCCGACTCACCACTTTGTCCACCTTACCCATCATTGCTACACATCCATCTAAATCAAGTTTATAGAGATTCTTCACATGAATCCCAATATTCTTAGCTTGTCTAGTGGCTTTGTATCAAAGGAAAGCTTTCCCTTCACTGAAAACCACATCGTAGCCTCTATCCTCCAACATTACGACTGAAACTAAATTTTTCTTCAAGTCTGGTACATGAATTACATCTTTTAATAAGAAGGGTTTACTTGACTATCTCTAGAAGGTAATTTTACCAATCCCAGTAGCATTGTATCGCCCATCATCACCCATTTCATTTGCATTTGGAGGTCCTTCTCCTCCAAGATATTGAAAATTTCTTTGTCTCCCGTCATGTGGAAAGATGCACCATTATCCAAGTACCACACCAATCCCATTGCACTTGACACCATGTATGCAATGAGCGAGAATTCAAGCTCAAGTTGGGAGGCCAAAGCCTCCCCAGCTGTAGATCCTGAAGCCTTCTTGTTCTTCTGATTTTGTGGACAATTAGTGGCATAATGTGTCCATGATTGTGACAGTGAAAACACTTCACTATGGACATGTCGAGCTTCTTTCCTTCTTTTCCAGACACAAATTTGGAATAGGATTTCTTTCCTTTCCCCTTCTTCACCTTAGTAGCCAAGGCGCAATTTTATTCATCATCCATTTTAGATGAAGATCCATCCCTGGTATTTTGCCTGAATTCTTCTTGCACCAAATCCGACCAAAGTCGTTCCCGGTCTAGCAGCTTCTCCCTCCCATTGACAGAGTCCTGATAACTATGCCAACTCCTAGGAAGGCCTAGATGAGCTAGGCTCACCAAGTCATCATCTGCGACAGTAATTACGACGCTCACAAGCTCATCTTGACATTGGACAAACTTTGTTAAATATTTTTGAACAGTGTTTCCTTTCTCCATTTTGATTTTCCTGAGCTTGTCTAGTGCCAATTTTCAATGATCACCGATGCTTTGAAACAGATATTTCAAAGCTTTCCACATTGCATATGGTGTCACGTTTCCATGGATACTTGAGATAATGTGGTCTCGTACTCCATCTAGAAAGATCCTCCTCGCCTTTGCAACCTTCTTTTTCCAAGCATCAAGATTTGCGGCATCTACTGCAGCAGGTTTGGGAATGTCATTATCAATGAATTATTTCAACCCATTGTCCTACAGTACTACCTCCATCCTATCTTTCCATGCAATATAATTGGAACTTCCCTCGAGTGCATACTCCAATCTCAAGCCATTGAAATCCATTTCGATCCTGATCCGCCTGTCGCACCAAGAATACTTTTGCAAATTCGAATTCTATTCAGTCACAAACTCAATTTCTTCTTCACTATAGTGATTTCCTGTTCTCTGATACCATGTCGAAATTATACAAACATATGTATATCAATGGATTCAATCCTATCAAGCAATGTACTAAATCTAGATACTGAATCCTTCTACAAATCAATTGCGGAAAATAAACACGATCGCCAATCACAATAAGTAAAGAAAGAAGCAAATCAAACCACAACACATATATTTTCCTGGGGAAAGCTTGTTGCTCAAAACCCTTCTATCTTCTATTGTATATTCACCATGAATCATGAAACAATTACAATTCACTCTTCTCAAAAGAGTGTTCCACACTCTCACAACTGTCTCACATTGACCCGGACAAAATCGACAAACACTTAGCCAATTTCCTGCCTCTAACCAGCCTACCTGCCTTGTGAAATTCATGTGGAATGCAATCCATATTCTTTAGGAATTTCAACCTTCCAAAACTGCGCAAGCATCATGGGCAATCCAATGGATGTTTGGTTGTATGTGGGCAACCTACTAATGATACAACTGATAGTTAACATCCCTATAACCTTTGTCGCAACTGGGTCTCCACTGGAACTGACATGCATTCAGCTATTAATAGTAAATAATTAGTTGCATGGCAAATCACTGCATGTGAATTAAATCTAATTTAATTCACTTGATCTCTCACTAGTGCAACAAACAGTTACAACTATTTCAACTGACTTTAACTCAATAAATTAAGTTAATTGATTTCTCATTCATTAAACTAATGCACTAACTGAAATTCGAACTCCATAACTAATAGAATCACTCTGCATGCCTCAACAATCACCCTCAACTCGAAATTCATGACCTAACTGAATATATCACACTCAGTTAACTATTACAAGTGTTTATGAGATAAGATTACAAATTATTGTCCAATTTAATTAAGGGAAAATTAAATTAGACACACATTTCTTGTTGACTTTTCAACAGAAATTTTCTTGTGTGTAGATTTCCGAAAATTTGAACTGTGCTTCGGACAAGTACAACTACCTTGTGTCTTCTATCGAACAGATACTACAAAGAGTACCAGGTCTAGAGATGTTTTCTTTGCTTGATGGTTATTCAGGCTACAACCAGGTTCCAGTCTTAGAGCTTGAAATACTAAAAACTACATTCCAAACTAAGTGGGGCATGTTCGAATTCATAATAATTCCTTTTTGGCTAGTCAATGTCGGTGTGACATTTCAACGTGCAATGGACATCGCATTTCACAGACTAATCGGATAGAGCATAGTGTTGTATCTTGATGATGTCACAGTGTTTTCCAAGAAGAGATATGACCACTTACACCACTTGAAGAAATTTTTTGAGTGATGTCGAAAATATGGGATATTGCTTAACCCCAAGAAGAGTATTTTTGCAGTGTCCGAGGGAAATCTCTTAGAACACATTATTGTGAAAAGTGGGATTAAGGTAGACCTAGAAAGGGTCAAATCTATTATGCAGATTCCCTTCCTAATGAACAACAAAGCTATGTAGTGTTTCCTGGGGAATATCAAATTTCTCTGCAATTTCATCTCTAATTACGCTCAAATTGTCAAATATGTAGAAATTAGTTGCAGATTCTAAACTTCTCATGAATTTTTTTAAATCACAAGACTAGAATCTACTCTACTCATCTCCGGGAAAAAAAATTCACGATCGAGAACTCATATCATTAACATGAATCCAAATTCACCACACATACACAAATATTTATCTAGGGGAAAGGAACTATTCAAAACCCCTTACTATATGTATTTCATTGATCAAAGAATAAATAAGAAATACAATGCTTTCTCGAGCCTGAGCAACCTCTCCACTAGTATATTCTATCTCACTGCTTCACAGATTCACCCTGGCCAATACTTAGAAAATTCTCCTATTTCCTTGTCTTTTTTCCTTGGGAATTAGACCCCTATTAATTAGGAAATTCACCAATTTGAATTGCACAATTCCATTAGGCCTTCCTCTGACTGCATGCATGAGATATACAACTTGAAATACTTTACAACTGATAGTACACTTCCCTTTAACTCCAATCTCAATTGGGTAACTTTAATTCTATGCATGGAAGAATTATTTTGGGCTAATTGATGAGTTAACTAGTTGATCACTGCAAGAAGACCGCACTATTGGACCTCCCACTAGTTCTTCTGACAATTAGAACTATTTAAAGTCGTAATAACTCAAATTAACTGAAATAGATTGCTAAAAATTAGCAATAAATCATGTAGAACTAAACTCAAGTGTCTCAAACTTGAATTTGTTGAGTTAACTAAGTGGAAATAGCCATGTCACCTCAATTAACTACCTCCTGTTGAATTCTTAGTTAAACTGAGAGGGGGGGTGGAATCGCTTTTTAACACATACATGAGCTTTTTAAATTTTTCATCAGCTTATTTACAACTTAATTTTATAACCAACCTTAGTATATGAACAATCTTAATAAGTTGCAACAAGTATTAAATTAATTTGACATCAAACTTATTATGAGAGAAGCAAACATTAAGAAGATTTGGTAAATCATTTCAGCACCTAGACAACACATATAGAGACAACAAATATAAGTGGAAACCCATAAAGGGAGAAAACCACATCTTATTATTGTTGTGATGCAAAGGCAAGCTCCAACTCCCTCTCACCACTGTTTTTTTTTTTTTTTTTTTTCTGCAGGCGCCGACCTATAGGAGGCACCAACCTTAATTCTACAAGCTACAACTTGCAAGGAAGCTCCAAATCCCTTCAATTTTCTGCAGGCACCAGCTTGGGGCTCCGACCTCGGTCGACAACTTGATGTGGAAGCTCCAACTCCCTTCAATTTTCTGTAGGCACCAACCTACAGGAGGCTCCAACCTCAGTCAGCTACAACTGACAGCTATCAAGCTTCAACCTGACAGGGAAGCTCCAACTTCCTCAATTTATCAAAAGAAATATTTGTTGATTTACCTCATATATCAGCTCTATTCTATAGCATCTCTTTCTGCTCCTCTCTTCTTTATCTTCTCTGCCTCAATCTTCTATGCTTTTCATTCTCTATCCTTATACTCTCTCTCTCTCTCTTTTATGCATATCAAGTTGATATTATATATAGAGTTCCTCGCATGACGGTTTGTATTTCACAAGAAATTTGGAGTGATGAGCCATGACTCTTTGGCTTCTGTCTTCTCATTCCTTTAACCAACTCATTTTAAAATTATAACAAAATGTACAAATTTCCATGCTGCAGTGGGATTTTTATTTTCCTTAGGATACTTTCCTTTGAATCACAATCAATATAAAACAAAAATATTTACATTTTCAGTTACACATTTCAATTCCACTAATCTCCTTTACTGGACTTTGGCTTTATTGGATTTGTCTTTTCTGCTACTGTTGAGTGACTATTATGAATATTTTGGTTCACCTCTGTGTCTATTCATCTGTTTACTGTACTTGTGTGCACCAACTACATATACAGCTGCTTTTAAGGTTTTATTCTCAAAGACATATGAATCTGGGCGATGTCTATTCATTACCAATCTCTATTCTCGGGCTGCCTGCTTACGTTCTCTGTTCATATATGAGCTTAAAGTTAATAGTTGAAATTCACATTACAATTTCAATTCATCTTTTTCCTGTGCCATTTTTCTGCTGCTGTCTCTCTCTCTTTCGTTCTTGCAGGCTCTTGTAATAAACCCAATCTGTGAACTTTATAAAACCCACTATATTAAATACCAGCGTAGTATATATATCAACATATATATATGTTCCCCACCAATTGTGAAGACCCATGTATTCACTTTAACGTATGCCCAGCACGCACCTCATTTCATATAGGTTTCGACTTTAGCACAATATATAAATATATCACCATGTATGCATATTCCCCGAGTCAAGCATTAAAAAATATTAATAATCTGTGGATTTTGTTTAGCGCCCAACATAAGTATGGTCACGGTTTTATAACCTTTATATCATCAAACTATATTACATTCCCCACTTAAATATATAATGCTTACTCGAATTTTCGTACCTTGGAAATCTTAAATATATATATATCCCGAGCTTTGATTCAACTAACCACTTATAACGAACCTCTGGCTCCGGGCCCACATATATTCCGATTATTTAATAAACAACAATCAAACGTTGGCCATACCTTGTTTGTCACCTTGCAACTTCATTCATGATCCAACGGTGGATAATTCATCGCTTATTCAACCTCTGATCCAACGGAAATTGCGCAGTTAACTTGCATGAAGGTTAATATTCAATGGTTGTGTGATGGACTGGGCCCCAGCGCTTAAATGGTCCTTCTCATCTAACGGTTGAGAGCACGTCGCCTTGCCTCGTGTGATCCGACGGATATCACTTGGCTTAGATGCACGATCGATAATGTGTGATGATAGTGGTTTTCCAAAATCGCTTGAGGCCACGTGTCAGACAGTCAATGGAATCGCTCCCAATTCTGGAATACCGCTTGCCCGACGAAGGCGGTGTGATCAAAACAGGAAACCCGCCTTTACTGTTTACTCCACTCGTGGTTCCTCTCCTTCGCTCAAGGTTCCACTTCCCCCACTCGATCACTATAAATCGACTTCTTTGTATCATAATTCTTCATGACGACTTCCGTAAGTTAGTGCGGTGGACTGATCTCTTGGTACTGATTCAACACTGCAGGGACTTCATTCAGACAGTATATTCGATGCATAATTAAATATACTTAATCCCACATATACTATGACATTTCTTGCGCTCTTCATCAACAGATTAACCCAGCATTTTATTTATTGAGGCTTGACACCAGTTCGATGTCAATCCAAGCGGGTCGAATTATTACTTTTCCATGTGCAGTCTTCGTAACAGAGATCACATACTAAATCAAGCTTCATCATTGGAACGCAGAAAGAATTAATCTAATTCCTCCATAATATATAACACAAGGAATTCACACCAGATTCCCTTTGCGCCCTTAAATTCGTTCTGCCTTCGAACCTTCAGACTCTTGAAACCCATATTCAATTTTGCCATAATAACGAAGACTTCACACCTGGGTCTTGAGTCCTAGAACTTACGCATCATAATACATAACAGATTTTATAAGCTCGTTCAAAGTGCCTTATTCAATACCCAATTCGAAACAAGATCAGTCAATCTCATATATTCATCAACGCTCAGGAATTCCAGTTTGGATGCTATTCAAACTCCTTACAATTTACAAATCATTTTACATAACTCCTTTAATGACCTCTACGGGTATGGTCTGTGCATAAGGGGTAACTTTTCAACACTCTTTTCATGATTTCATAGACAATTCCTGCTGTCAATACATGTTTCCTTTTTGCCACAGAACCTCAAATGTTCCTTCTATAATATGTTCCCATACTCCTGATGTTGCTCCTTGCTCCTGAAGCTCCTCTGCTGCCTCTCCAGATCTCCAATCAACTGGCCCTTATAAACCTGCCTCTGCTTCATGTCACATGCTCTCTTTGCCTTGTTGTTGTTTCAAGTGCTCCTCCTTTGCCATCTCCTTTGCCATCAATGACAACATTTCCAACACCTCCAAGTATTCTACTGAAATTGAAATTCGAATTTCTCCTAATTTAATCAAAGGAAAAATTAAATTAGGAATTTCTTGTTGCATTTTCAACACTCCCTCTTAGCAAGAAATGGATTATCAGATACCCCAATCCTGCTTCTATGGAACTTTAATTTTCCTCTTGAAAAGCCCTTTGTCAAAATATCTGCATCTTATTCCTATATCGAAATGTACAAAAACAACATAATTTTCCTCTGCACGCAATCTCATAGATAGTGGTACCCGATGTCGATATGCTTGGATTGATCATGAAAAACTGGATTCTCAGAGATTTTGATACAACTCTGATTTTCACAGTAAATCATTGTAAGACCCATCTTGTGACCAAATAAACCAACAATAATCTTCCTTATCCGGATAGCCTCACATGCTTCTTGACTAGCATCTATGTACTCTACTTTTGTCGAATTGAGTGCCACAGATCTCTGCTTCCTGCTATACCAAGAAACTGCTGCATACCCAATATTGAAAATTCCTCCTGAAGTGCTCTTCTTATCTGATGGAATCCCCACCAAATATGTATCTGTGAAGCCTTGTAGATTCACTCCCTCTCTTTGTTTGCACCAAATACCAAACTGAGTAGTTCCTCTAAGGTATCTCAACACATGTTTTTATACCTTCCAATACAGTTTGTTAGCTTAACCATGGCTTGACTAAGTTGATTAAAGCCATAACACATGCCTGGTCATGTGTTCACCAAGTACATGAGTGAACCCACAAGCTTCCTGTAAATGGTGGCCTCCATTTCCTCACCTGAAGTGGCATCCACTTTCCTCCAGTTTCCTGCTAGAGAAGTGTCCATGGGTTTTATACTCTCCATATGGAACTTCTTCAAAATTTTGTTGGCATACTTTCCTTGAGAGAGAAACAGTTCCCCATCTCCTATTCATACCTCCAAATCGAGGAAATAATGCATAAGTCTAATGTCCTTCATCTTGAACTCTCTTGCAAGGTCCTCCTTGCAAGATCTGATCAACTGCTCATCACCAGTAAGGATCAAGTCATCGACATATAGCACAATAATCAATAAATTACCTTCTACCACAATGTGATAAAGGTTTGCATCTGATTCACTTTTGGTGAAGCCAAAATCAGTGAGATAGTTATCAATCCTGGTATTCCAAGCACAGCGTGCTTGCTTGAGTTTTCACACATGCAAATCTCTGTCTAAAGTCTCAAAACCCTTCGGCTGCTTAATATACACCTCTTCCTCAATAACTCCATTGAGGAATGTTGTATTCACATCCATATGGTGGATCTTCCACTCCATTTACGCTGGCAGTGCTAGAATTGATTGGATGGATAAGTAACTTCCAAAGGTCTCCTCATAGTTAGTTCCCTCCACCTGAGAGAACCCCTTGGCCACAAATTTGGCCTTATGTTTCTCTATGCTCCCATCTACTGCATGCTTTATCTTGCAAATCCATCTCGAACCAACCATTGATTTGTTTTCTGGTCTTGGGACCACTTCCTAAACATTTTTTTTTCTGACAATGGAATCATATTCCTCTTCCATAGCATCAACCCACACTAGTTGCTCCACTTCTTCCTTGAATGAGGATGGTTTTGTCTCAACTAGTTCACTCATCAGAGCCATGTACCTAGTGTACCTATCTGGTGACCTCCTTTGCATGCGCTATGATGTGGGTGCTCCCACATTCTCTCTAGAATCCTATAATAATATGTCAACTTCCCTGGTTCACTTCCTTCCTTCTCTAGATGTCTCCACTCTTTGATCATATGCTTGTGGATGCTCCAAAACTTCCTGAGGATCTTCATTTGGAGCCAAAAACTCCTGATTAGGCTGCAAATGAAGCTCCCCATCAAGAGAAAACCTCATTTCCTTCTCCTCATCAAATTTTACGTCTCTTCTGTCCATTGTAATCCTGAGAGATGGAAAGTACACACGATAGTTGTGAGGTGTGTTTATGTACCCAACAAAGTTCCCAAAATCAGCCGTTGGATCTAGATTTTTCCTTGCTTCCTTGGAAGCATGCATTAAAATGATGATCCAAAGATACTGAAGTGTGATACATCTGGTTTCTTCCTTGAAAAAGCTTCCTTTGGTGTACTCATGCCAAGAATCCTATGTGGACTCATGTTCTACAAATAAATCATTGTGTTGCATGATTCAGCCCAAAAGTGTAAATGTAGGCTTGGGTAATGCAACATCTCCCGTGTTGCTCCCATAAGACTTTTGTTCTTCCTCTTAGCCACCCCATTCTGTTGTGGGTTATGAGATGTTGTCAACTCCCGCCAAATGCCTTCTTTTGCACATAAATTTTTAAACTCATTCGACACGTACTCACCACCGTTATCACTCCTAAGAGCCTTCACTTTCCTACCAGTCTCTTTCTCAACAATTTCTTTGAACTCAACCAATTTTGAAAATTCTTGGTCTTTCTTATGCATGAAGTCTTTCTTCTTTCCCACTTGACTCAGATCTGATTTGGATTGGGATTTATTCCCTCTACCTTTATTTTCCTTTCCATCCAAGACATAGTTCTCTTCAACCTCTCCCTTGGATGAAGCTTCATCTCTGTTACTCTGCCTTATCTCCTCTTGTGCCAGATTGAACCATAACCGCTCCCAACTTGGTAGTTTCTCTCTACCAATTACTAAATCTTGATAAATGTTCCAGCTCTTGGGAAGGCCTAACAGAGCTAGAGCTACCAAGTCTTATTTAGGGACACTAACACTGACCCCATTAATTTCATCACGAAATTGTGTAAACTTGTTGAGGTATTAAGGAATTTTGTTGTTATTTTTCATCTTAATACTTTGAAGCTTATCCTTGAGTTCTAGCTTCGTGTGGTCACTATCTTTATGGAATAGATCAGTCAATGCCTAGCACATTGCATATGGAGTATATTTCCCATGGAGATCAACGACAATATGGTCTTTTACTCCGTCTAATATGATCCTCCTCTCCTTGAAAACACACTTATTCCATTATTCTATATTCTGAGCATCAATTGTTTTTGGTTTCAGAACATTACTATCAATGTATTCCTTCAACCCATTATCCTCCAGTAATGCCTCCATGTAGTCCTTCCAAGCAACATAATTCGAGCTTCCCTCAAGAGAATACTTGAGCATGAGTGCGTTGAACTCCATATTCCCAGTCCTGAATAAAACCTGCAACCTGATCAACAAATTCGATCTCCTACAATGACAAATTCGAATTTTATTCTCTACTGTAAAGATAGCTCTGATACAATGTATAAATTAATTGTAGATTGTAAACTGCTCATGAAATTTTCTAAATCACAATACTTGTTTGAGATAATGCCTCATTTATGATGCATACTAAAGTTTAGGGATTGGTTTGGTTTGTTAGAGGATGTTGAGAGATTCTCTCAACCTCTCCCTCCAAGAGTGGAATAAGTTGGATCTCACTTCAACTATATATATTTGATGCATCTTTGTATATTGAATGTAATATAGAAATTAATCTATTGTTTTGTGTGTTAATATTGTGCAATGGATGCTCTCATGATTTATAATTTGGTATCAGAGCCTCTATTGGCTTAAATCACTCACGGGATGGCTAGGAATATGTGAGAGCAATGATTGCCAAACTGCTGCTGTAGGCGAGTAGATAGTCCAGTGAATTTATTTTCTGAGTGAAAGTTTTTTTATGTGTTTGTTATTTTTTTGATAATAGAGATCTTGCGATATAAATATTTGAAAAGGTTTACAGATATGTGGAAGACAAGCTGCCACGGTGCCAAATTGATAGCCGTGTGCAATGGGCGACACTAGAAGCTGATACAGCACGAGTAATAGAGCAAAGTGAAAACAGAGTTTATGTTGTTTCACATGATACAGAAAGCGCTCAGCAACACTTCATCTCCATTGTTGTCTTCAGATGTATGAGAGAAGCAAACGGAGATAATTGGGAATTTGAGTCTTTTTCTAACTCTGTGAATGTACGACTATTAGACGAAATCGGAGTTCTTGACTCCGACGTCGAGATGGCAATGGCAACAAACACCAATATAATTTTGTTGCGAAGTATAAAGGTGTGGAGCCTCCAGATAGTATGGAGTGGTAGTTTCTTGGATTCTCGATGGATGTTACAGCTCATGGACATGGATTCCTCTTCCATAGAAATGAGGCTTCAACAGTTTGTATCCCGCCACACTGTGCGGCTTGTTCGACTCGTGAGGAAGCAGTAGTGGAACCGGCAGATGCCCAATTCCTGCAAAAACAAGGGTCATAGTCAAAGCGTGGGCACTAGGGTATATGAGCTTCATTCATAGAATAAAATTTTTATTCTTCTCATGCTATTGCGAGTCAGGGTACGCGGCCAGGAGCATATATGGATTCCTGGCATGCTAATACTTATGTAGCCGATTCGGGTAATGCCTGCGATTTCTACCGAGACAAGCGAAACAGTAATGGTTACTTTTATATAAACGTTTACTTTTACTGCACTGGTTCCGGCGATGCTTCTTATGTCGGCTTTAAGCAAGGTGGTGATCAATTCAAGTCGAGCTAGGGTGGACGTTTTGAAACCAATGGCGCCTATTGTTTAGCTAATGATGGTGGCTATCGAACCCAAGCGGGGTCTGGTTTTGGAAACTCGGAATTCAATGCCGACAATGTTTTTTTTATATAAGAAAACACCTTGAGCATGTATTATGGACATGAGTAGTAAGGCCTCCTAAAGTTATTTCGTCATCTATGTTATTGTTTGTGTTTCATGTGAAGTTTTACTGATAATATAGCAAAGTGTGTGGTGTGATGTGGAATATATTATTATAGTGTGAGATTTAAGTTTATATTTGTGTAAAGGTCACTTTGTAAGATTGATCGCTGATTATACTTTGTACCTAGAATATTTTCCTATACGACTGTTGAAATTTATTCTTCGGGGTTATTTCACAGATGCAAATATTTCAATAGGGTAGTTTAGTGTCAAGACTCTTCTTCGGGGGTGTCAAGAATTTTTAATATTACAAATTCAGAGATCACTTTGTAAGATTGATCACTGAGCATATTCTGTACCTAGAATATTTTCCTATATGACTGTTGAAATTTATTCTTCGGGGTTATTTCACAGATGGAAATATTTCAATAGGGTAGTTCAGTGTCGAGACTCTTCTTCAGGGGTGTCAAGAATCTTTAATCTTACAAATTCAACATTGATGGTTAGAAGCAGGTGTACTTTAAATGGGTTGAAAGGTAGGCTCGAAGATGTGGAGAAAGAAAGAGCTGAGTCCAAAAGACTACAGAGTGGGTAGAGTTGTTGATGAAGACCAGTCAGACAAAGATAAATTACAACTTTTGTAATTGTGATTTCAGTATTGTAAGTTTTTTGTAATGTAAGCATTAAGGGGGGGGTGTTTGAGATAATGCCTCATTTATGATGCATACTAAAGTTTAGGGATTGGTTTGGTTTTTTGGAGGATGTTGAGAGATTCTCTCAACCTCTCCCTCCAAGAGTGGAATAAGTTGGATCTCACTTCAACTATATATATTTGATGTATCTTTGTATATTGAATGTAATATAGAAATTAATCTATTGTTTTGTGTGTTAATATCGTGCAATGGATGCTCTCATGATTTCTAATTATACTAGAAGCTAATCTATTCATTTTCATAAAGCAATTCACTATCGATAACTCATATCATTAACATGAATCAAGATTCAACACACATACACATATATTTATCTAGGGGAAAGGAACTACTCGAAACCCCTTACTATCTGTATTTCATTAATCAGATAATAGAGAAGAAATAAAAGGCTTTCTCAAGCCTTAGAAACCTCTACACTAGTATAGTCTATCTCACTGATTCACAGAATGACCCTAGCCAATACTTAGGCAATTTACCTACTTTCCAAGGTCCTATTTCCTTGTGTTTTTTCCTTGGGAATTAGGCCCCTATTAATTAGGAAATTCATTGATTTGAATTGTGCAAATCCATTATTCCTTCCTCTGACTACATGCATGACTTGAACAACTCAGAATAGTTTACAGCTGATAGTACACTACCATTTAACTCCAATATCAACTGGGTAAGTCAAATTATCTGCATTCAACAATTATTTTGGGTTTATTGATGAGATAAGTAGTTGATCACTGTAGGCACACCACACTACTAGACCTCCCACTAGTTCTTTTAACATTTAGAACTAGTTAAACTCATAATAACTTAAATTAATTGAAATATATTGCTACAAATTAGAAATCAATCATGTAGAACTAAACTCAAGTGTCTCCAAATCAAATTTAATGAGTTAACTAAGTGACAACAACTATTTCACCTCAATTAACTACCTCCAAGTATTCTATTGAAATTGAAATTTGAATTTCTCCTAATTTAATCAAAGGCAAAATTAAATTAGGAATTTCTTGCTGCATTTTCAACAAAACCTATGCAACAGATGGTAAGGAAGGATGCAATATACAAATGGGACAAAAGGGAAAAGGATGATATGTAGAAGCACCAACCTTGTACAACCCAGATTTCAATAAATATTTTTTTCTCTACACCTTCGCTTCTGATACTTCTCTTGTCGATGTTCCTAAATAGAAATATGATAAGAACAATAAGCGGGCAATATCTTTCATGAGTTCCAACATACAAGGAACCAAACTTAACTATCCCACCATCGATAAACATGCATATGCAGTCTGTAAGGCAGTAAAGCACTTCCAACTCTCTTGAAGAATCATTGCATTATCTTTGTTCCACACCCAACATTCAGATCATTTTTTGTCCAACAAGAGCAGGGTGAGAGAAGAGCAAACTAGATGACTGTTTTGCAAGAGTATGACTTGGAATTCAAAATAGTTCACACCATCAAGCACCATGGTCTATGTCAAAGCATCATATGACGTAAATGAAAAATAATATTATCCATCAGATTAGGAGCAACAAATCAAAATTTATAATGTTGAGTGAGCCTCCCCAACTTCTATTTCTAACTCTTGGTATGCAGATGCGTGGGAGTATCTCGAGCATGGCACTTTTCCCTCTCACTTATTTGCATAGAAGAAGAGGGAAGTTAGATTAAATCGTTATATTACTAGTTGGTGCATGGGGTGCTTTTCAAAAAGCACCATAATGGAGTATTTTTCAAATGCTTAGAAGTGCACGATTCAGAGAACTTATTGTGTGATCTCCACGATGGACCAGCCAGGGGGGAACTTTGCAGGTGACACAACAATGCACAAGGTTATGCGAAATAGTTTTTATTGCTCCAAATTATTCAAAGATGCACATGCATATGCCCGCAATTGTTTGTTCTGTCATAAACGTGTCGGCCGATGAAAGAAGTCAGTTGCCCCGTTGCAGCTTACCACTTTGGAAGTACCATTTCAATAATTGGGCCTAGATGGTATTGGTGAAATTTTCCTGCACTCATCAAAGAATCATCGATACATTCTCACTGCCACATAATATTTCATGCGGTGGGCAGAAGTAGTGCCACTCAAGCAGGTGAATGATCAGGAAGTCATTAATTTCCTTAAGAAAAAATATCATTTCCAGGTTCGACGTTCTGACTTCACTTGTTTTTTACAATGAAACATACTTTTCATCATTAATATTATATGATTTTGCATTGGAAAATGGAATTGTGTTGAAACATTCAACTAATTACTATCCACATGGAAATGGTATTGCTAAGTACACCAACAAGAACCTTATCTGTATTATCAAGAATATTGCTTTCTCTTAACATAGGAATTGGCACTCCACTTGGGTGAATGCTTATGGGATGACTGAGTTATGCCAAAACCTTCTTTGAATATGTCTCCTTACTTCCTCGTGTATGGAAAAGAAGCCATCATACCCCTGAACATCTATTTTCCCGCCCTTCAACTTTCACAAGAATCCCAGGGTAAGCCATGCTTATTGGTTTAGAGTAGGATATACACTCTCCACAAACTACAAAAAGAAAGACAAAAAGTAAAATATTTTTTTTCTCTTCACCAGATTCGTATCAAGAGGTGGTTTGACAAGAAGTCTATAGGGAAAAATGAATTTAGTGTGGGTGACCTAGTCTTAAAGTGGGACAAAGCCCAAGAGGATAAAGGCAAACACACTAATTTTCAATCTCTGTGGGTAAGACGGTTCACTTTCCACAAAAATCTTATCCAAACCATGTATCATCTTCAATCACTAGACAGGAACATTGACTCTCTTCTTGTTAATGGCCGAGAATTAAAACAATATTTTCAATGATGATCTGGGGTTGTGCCCTACCCTATGTACATAGTTTGTTTTATTTTTTCTTGTATGTTTGGTCTTATGTTTGTTTTTGTTTCTATAAATAAGCATTGTGTGTGAACGTGTTTTTCGGCTTCTTTGTGTATGGCTGAGTTGAAAAGAGCCTTAAGACACTATAACATTTGGATAACCTCCAATCCTCCTTTGTGTTGGTTACATCTTTTGTTCGATTATGTTCTGATGGAAAATATGATCGATCTATAAGGAGAGTTTCGTGCCAAGCTATGATACCCGTGTCTATTCTGGAAACCCCATGTCTGCGTTCGGTTTCTTATGTTTGAGTGTTTTCACACTTATCTAATTAGTAGAGGAGGAAAAGGGGAAAAAACCCAAATGAGAAAACCTAAATAAGAGGTCTTTATATGCTTCTCTGAAGGAACAACCTCTCATGTTCTCAATAAGTCGGAATCCCCTTTCCCCCTATAAAATGAATAAGTTCCTATGCACAGTGCTATATAAATATATAAATAAATGTGAAAGAAGAGAAAATATTCCTGCGCATAGAGGTGAAGCAAGAAACTCCATCGGGGTACTATCAAATCTCACCAGTAGTAGTGTAATGTTTGTGTTCCTGTAGTGACTCCAACATAATATTGTCTAGGCTTGTTGGCAGCTAAGCAACACCTGAGACGAAAAACCATAAACTGAAAATCTAAATCTCGCTAACTATACTACCCTTTTTTATTTGAAACATGGTGATATGGTCGATCTTATGTTTATGTTCAACATAGATGGCATATAGTGGACCATTTTTATTCACAGGTTAAGTGGGGAAGCCAAAGTGATCTGCACGATGAATCAATACTCCCTAAAGAACTGAGACCCCACACAAAAGATCCAACCAAGACAGAGATGTTGGGGTTCTATCAGTGTGTTTCCAAGTGTTTTTGCTACTATAACACCCTAAAAAAATTTGGCCTACACCCAAATTTTAGAGCCTACCTTGATATTGCATATTGTTGTCGCAAAAATTAAGACGAATTGCATGGGTTTTCTCTAATTTTTTTGCTCCCATTTGTAAGAAAATCAAAGTGTCATTTTTCGCATGTTAAATGTTGCATGATGTATATAATATTGTTTTGGTGGTTTCAAGGGGTTATGTTTGTGTAAATTATTTTTTCTTACCATGTAAACATTTGTTGTACTCATTTCCAAAGTTTTAAGCACTGTTGCGCAAGTGTCGTCATAGTCGTCATAAAGCTCATCTTTGGTGTCGCACTTATCGTCGCAAAGTTGTCGCATTGAGGGAAGTTTGTTGTTCATGTGTTCTAGATGATCTATGTTTTGTCGTCAAGTTTTTTAAGTGTGTGATCACATTCAAGTATTATCATTGTTCACATTAGCTTCATCGATCCCACACCGAGCTAAATTCAAAAAAAAATCGACCAAGCAACTTAGCCTCATCCGACCCTCCTGAACTGCACATTGTGCAGTCTCATCCCTCAAGTTTCAACCCTACCTCTTGGCACTATGCAATGCATAGTTCTTGCCTCCCAGTATTGTGCACCGTGTAATGCATAATTCCCGCCTCCCAGGACTATGCACTGTGCAATCACGGTGTTCAAGCTCAACCTCTCACCCCAAAAAATGCATAATTTCTCTCTCCTTCCTAGTCAGTATTGCACATTGTGCAATCAAAAAGCTCAAGCCTCAGCCTTGAGCCCTTGAACTGCATAACTGTGCAATCATCTAGCTTCCTCTCCCTTATGGAACTATGCAGTGGGAAAAATCATTGCTCAAGCCTTCAGCTTGGTTCCCTGAGCTCCCTAACTATGCAATATTCTTGCTTAGTCCAACCTGAAAGGTGAATTGTGCAGTCTCAAGGCTCAAGCCTGACCCCTAGGCTGTGTAATTGTGCAGTCACTGAGCCTCTCCCTCATCTTACCACCTGGTTTTGGCTTAATCAGTGGATTATCATGCAACATGTTACACTAGGGGTTTATCAGACTAATGTCGTCTAGTCATGAGTGAATTTCAGGTGCAAGTACTCTATCATACCATGACAGGATGATGAAGAAGGATATGGAGAAGGGAAACATGAAATAAGACACCTATGTAGTTAAATATGCAAGAAGATCAATCAAAATAAACAAACGGACATTGATTTGCGACCGCTACTCAAGATCAAATATCGCTGAAGAATCCACATCTCTAAGCCATATGGAGGTCGATAGAAGAACATTATTAAGAAGGCACATAACAAGAAGCAACAATAATGACTTGACATTGCCATGTCATCATGCAGTTCATGTCATTAGTATCATGTCATGTCATGTCATGGGTCACCATGTGCCACATCACTTTTGTGGATTATGTAAATTCCTATTCAAAATGTATTGTAAAGTGGAATTCCAAAGGACATGTACAAGATATGAGGAGTCATGTAAAGTCGAAAAGTCATAGGAAGTCAAACAATCATGAGGGTAGTGAAAGAGTCACAAGGGAGGTGAAGCATCACCCCATTGGTTATATATACACCCTCATTTAATAAGCAAAGGTCTTTTTACCTTGGCTCCTCCTGCAAGGCATCAGAGAGACAAGCTAGTTTTTCTGGGGAGCAAGTAGTGGCTCCAACACTCCACTATTACAGCTAGTGGTGTTCGTTGTATACATGTGTATTGGGAATTTTACTTAATATATGAAGCTTGTGTGAAAAATCTAAGATAGAACCCCAACTACAGTAACTGATATTATTTCTTCTACTTATTAATTTAGAAATAAGTTATTTACGGTATTACATAGTAAATATCGAAATAAATTCTATTACAGCTTTCACAATTAAAATAATGTGGAAAGTAAATGCAAGGAAAAATGTTAGCACAAGTATAATCACAATGACACAATTAATTTTGGAAAATTGTCCCCATAAAAACCCAATGTGGGAAAACTGGTGTAACAGATGAGGGTTTCTTTATTATTCTTCAACAAATCTCGTGTACAAAATATAACCAGCAGAATAGAAGAGGAATTTTTGTGAAAAAATTTACAAAAGAAAATTCCCACGCTTCACAATGAAATTCTGACCATGTAGAGGCCCTACAGCCTCACTGCTTCACCCTCTACATAGTGACTTCGCAGTCCTAGCGTCACAGCCTCTGCACTGTCCTTGTCCCTGCGTCACACCCTCTGCGTTGTCCCCCCTCTGCGCTGCTTCCTGCAATCTCCACTCTCGACTCTTGCTGATACCCTATCTCTCCCCAACTTGCAACTCTCCCTCTGATTCAATCTTCTCTTGTAGAAATTCAGTCAGTGAGAAAATTTATCTACTTGGGCAACTGAGTATCTGCCTGGTGTGTTTTCCAAATGCCCATCAAATTCCTTCTTATAATCTTCTCATTGAGAAATCAATGGTCCGGATTAAAACATAATCAAGGGATAAGATTAACTTGACTTGATCTTCATATTTTTCTAGAATATTCACACCCATTTCTATTAATACACTTCAATTATTTTAATTCCCTAAGTTTAGACTTAGGCTTCAATTAAAAATAATTAATTATTTTAATAAAACTTCATTTGGGTGGAATTTCCCAAAAGGATTTATGGGTATTTTGGAATACATGTGTCTAAGACTCCCTGCAAAATTTGAGACTTAGAGCACATTCGATGCTACCAGAAATCAACATTCCCCCTTAGTGAGGAGTGTGTTGTAGTAATGAAACCTGTTGAAGCATCACCCTAATTCTGTAACATCTCCCTATATGTCTGACACTATTGTACACCAACTACTGCGCTGTTGCATCTATGATGTTCCTGACCCTCCATAATGCTGCTAACTATTGCAACTCCCTCTCATTTGTTGTTGTTGTAACCATGTACCCATATGTTTCTGCTACTAAAATGGGTTCTATACCATACCCATTTTCTCCCTGAATTGAATAAACTTAGCTATTCCTAGAGCCTTTTCTGAGTATGTTTGCTGCTTGATCTCATGTGGGGACATACTGCAGTTGTATTGCCCCGCGCTGAACACAGTCTCTAATGAAGTGACATCTAATATCTGTATGTTTCAACCGAACATGAAATACTGGATTCTTAGAGAGTTTCATGCAACTTTGATTATCATAGTAAACACTGGTCGCTTCCATCCTCTTCCTGAACAAGCTCACAAGAAGCTTCCTAAGCCATATAGCTTCACACGTTGTTGTGTTGGCTTCCATGTATTCTGCTTCCACTGAGCTTAGAGCTACTGACTTCTACTTCCTGATGCACCAAGAGATCATTCCTGATCCAACGCTGAAGCAGTACTTGAAGGTACTTTTCCGATTTGTTAAACTCACTGCCCAATTTTCATCTGTGAATTCGCTCAATCTAATATCATCTCCTTGGGTGTATTTCAACCCATATCCGACTGTTCCATGCACATATATGAGAATGTACCTAGCTGCTTCCCAATGCACCCTTTTTGGTTCCGCCATGTACTGACTAAGGGTGTTGACAACAAAACAAATGTCTGGCCTAGCATTAACCAAATACATGAGTGACCCAATGAGTTGTCTATACAACGTGGGGTCTACTTCCCTGTCTCCTTATGAATCTTTTTTCTTCTAGTTGGTGATCATAGGCGTTGCCATGGGTTGACAATCCTGCATTTTGAATCTCTTTAGAATTTTTGTAGCATATCTTCCTTGCCCAAGGAAGATCTCCCCATTTTTCTCCTAAACTTTCAACCCTATAAAATAATTCATCAACCCCATATCCTTGATGTCAAATTATGCTTCAATATTCTTCTTGCAGTCCTTTATAATCCTATATGATCCCGTAAGAAATAAATCATCTATGTATAATACCAGAATGTGTGGCTCATTCTCCACCATTAGATAGTAGAGATTAGGATATACATCACTCTTGATGAATCCCAACCGCTGCAAGTAACTATCAATCTGACAATACCATGCTCTGGGTTCCTGCTTGAGCCCATATATGGATTTATTCAATATGCATACATGACTTCTCTTCTCATGAGTCTCAAATCCTTCATGTTATTCTACATATACCTCCTTTTCAATCACCCCGTTTAAGAATGTTGTCTTGGCATCCATCTGGTGAATCTCCCATCCCATCTGACCTGCTAGGGATATGACAAATCTGATAGAAGTATATCTGGATATAGGGGTGAAGGTCTCCTCATATTCTATTCCTTACTTTTTTGCGTACCCCTTTACCACGAACCTAACCTTATACTTCTCTACACTACCATCAAAATCATACTTGATCTTGTAGATCCATATTGATCCTACAAATGATCTATCTTCAGGTCTAGGTACCAGTTCCCTGACATCATTCTTCATGATAGAGTTGTACTATTCTACCATGGCATCCACCCATACTTGGTGTTGTACGACTTCCTAAAAACTGGAAGATTCTTCAACCCTTGCTACCAAGGCTTGGTATCTGTCAGGTTGCCTACATTTCCTTTTGTCGGTTCTGGGAGCTCCAACGAACTCCTTTGTGTCCCTCAGTGTCTGTCGTACTTCCCTACTAGTTCTACCACTGGTGGTAGGAGGTCCCCTCAAATCCTACTCTTGTTCATGTTGTTCCATCTGCTGAAAAATTCCAGAATCTCCTCCTCCCAAGGAAATGCTCGTATTGGTCATTGTACTCGATCCTAGTGTTTGTCCTTCCTATTGCCCCTGCTGCTGTTGGACTAATGGAACATCTACTAACTGATCTTCTATTGGAATCTCACGAGATTTCCTAAAAGCTCTATCTTCCATGAACTTAGCATCTCATCTTACTACAATTTTCCTGCTAGTAGGAATGTAGATCTTGTATGCTTTTGAGGTCTCGCTATATCTTATGAGATACCCCTTTTCTACAGTGTGATCCAGTTTAATACGCTCTCGTCTAGAATGTGACAATATGCCAGACTTCCGAATATTCTGAGATGACTCACTTCCGACTTTCTCCCAGTGAAGACTCCTTCGGGCGTTTTCTTTCCCAACGCTCTATGTGGGGTTTTATTTTGAATATACATTGTTGTGTTGCATGCCTTTGCCTATAAGAATCTAGGAAAGTCCTGGTCATATAACATAGCCTTTTCCGCCCCAAAAATAGTTCTATTTTTTTTCTCCGCTACTCCATTATTTTGTGGATTAGATGGAGTTTTCCACTCTCTTCTGATGCCCTCCTTTGCATAGAAATCTATGAAGTATTTGTCTGTATACTCTCCACCATTATCTAAATGCAATACCTTTATCTTTTTCTCTATAATGTTCTCCATGAGAGCCTTAAACTCTCTCAACTGATCAAAGACCTCATCCTTGGTATTTAAGAAGTAAATCCAGGTTTTTCTGGAGTGATCATCAATAAAGGTGACAAAGTATTCACCACGCTAAGAGCTCTTGTGGACATTGGGCCACAAATATCTGAGTGTATCAATCCCAATACACATTTTTCTCTATTTTCACTTTTGGGAAAGTTGCCTTAGCGTACTTCCCTAGTACACATCCTCTGCATACATCACCATGCTTAGTATTGAGGACTAGAACTCATGTAACAGTCTCTTTTAGCATCCTAAGTGCTCCATGGTGCAAGTGTCCCATTCACCTATGCCATAGTTCATTCATATCTTTTTTCCATCAAGATTGCTGCCTATCAGTGCGATTGAAAACTTGAGTTGCAATCTATATAGTTTGTTGCTTCGAGTTCCAATTTGTCTCATCTTCTTCCAGCTTGGATGTTTGATATATACCTTCCTTTAAATGAATTATACATCGTATCCCTTGTCCTGTAACTGGGACACTGAAATTAGATTCATTCCTAACCGTATGAAATGCTAGGGTGCCTCTCCCTGTTGGATTACATTTTGTTTTGTTTCCCATAGTGATTTGGAAGTCCATCTGCTCTTCTTGATAGCTCGAGAAGTATTCTCATACTCTAGTCATGTGAGCTGAAGCATCACTATCAATATACCAAAAAACTGTAGATGTTGAAATTTACAAGCATGCGAAGTATTCTTCCAATATGGAAGATAATTCAGAGACATCTTGATTTTCCATACTTATCTGTGTTATTTTTCCTTTGATTTCGGATGCCTTTTCTGCCCAGCAAAAGTTGTGTCCCACCTGAAGACTGAACTATGTTGAAGTTGCTGCGCTGCTCCTTCTGTCACTAGAAAATTTTCGATTTGGAAATCTTTCTCTCTGTTGACTCACTCAGAGAGATATTTTCCCATGAAAATTTTTCCCTCCTAGAATGGACTGCACAATCCCTTCGAGGATTCGATCTAATGCCTGCGCAGTATTTTGATCTCCCTCTTCTGTTTAGTGATGTATCTTCTACATTTTTTCTCTTGCTTCACCTTAGCTCTGATACCATGTGAAAATTCTAAAATAGAACCCCAACTACAATAACTCATATTATTTCTTCTACTTATTAATTCAGAAATAAGTTATTTACGATATTACACAGTAAATATTGAAATAATTTCTACTGCAACCTTCACAATTAAAATATTGCGGAAAGAAAATGCAAAGAAAAATGCTAGCACAAGTACAATCAAAATGACACAATTATTTTTGGACAATTGTACCTGGAAAAACCCAATGTGGGAAAACCGATGCAGTAGATGAGGGTTTCTTTATTATTCTTTAGCAAAATCTCATGTACAAAATATAACCAGCTGAATAGAAGAGGATTTTTTGTGATAATTTTCACAAACAATTTTTCCCATGCTTCACAGTGAAATTCTAACCCTGTAGAGGCCCTACAACCTCACTGCGTCACCCTCAGCATAGCAACTTCGCAGTCCCAGCGTCACAGACGCTGTGTTGTCCCTGTCCCTACGTCAGAGCCTTTGTGTTGTCCATCCTTTGCGCTACTTCCTCCATTCTGCACTCTCGACTCTTGCTGATACCCTATCTCTCTCCAACCTGCAACTCTCCCTCTGATTCGATTTTCTCTTTCCGAACTTCAGCCAGTGAGAAAATCGCTCTGCTTGGGAAAATGAGCATCTGTCTGGTGTGTTTTCCAAATGCCCATCGAAGTCCATCTTATAATATTCTTGTTGAGAAATCAATGGCCCAGATTAAAACATAACGAAGGGCTAAGATTAATTTGGCTTGATCTTCGTCTTTTTCTAAAATATTCACACCAGGTAAAATTTTAAGAATGGAAAATTATCTTGAAGTTTAAAAACATTAGCGAATCTCACTAGTCCATAATATGAAAACAATAAAATGTTTATTGATGTATTGTAAAATTATTCAAACTTATAATGATTATATATATACTCTCTATATAATTTTGGCGATTTTTAAGGTAAAATAATTTTATATTGTAAAATTTGGGCGAATAATTTTTATAAAAAGTGGAAATTGGCGAATCATTTTTTTTGAAAAATCATGGAAAATTAGCCCACCTGTGAATATTAGCCCCTAAAATTTTCCTTGATTCACACCTAGTTCTATTAATACACTTTAATTATTTTAATTCCCTAAGTCTAGACTTAGGTTTCTATTAAAATTAATTAATTATTTTAATAAAACTTCATCTCGGTGGAATTTCCCAAAACGCTTTATGGGTATTTTGGAATACATGTGTCTAAGCCTCCCTGCAAAAATTGAGACTTAGAGCATATCCAATGCTACCGGAAATCAACAACTTGATGGCCAACACGTTTTTCATGTATGGATTGTGAATGTTGTAAGACTGTTTTGTGAATGTTTATGATTCATGTTTGTTTTCGTCTGTACTAAAGTAGTTGAACTATTTTGGTTATTTTAGTGCTTCTTATTTTGGGAATGTATTGTAATGGTTGCAATGCCCATCACATCTTTGGGGACTATTCTTTTGGATGTTAGACATATACCTTTGGTTTGCATGTGTTTCTACCAAAGTGGTACTATTACCTCTCTCTTAGAGGCTCATTTTCTCTTCCCTCCGCGGTAGAAGAACCTCGACATGCCTACAATCGAAGTATCTGCCTAGGGTGTTTTCCAAATGCACATCAAATTCTTTCTTATAATCTTCTCTTTGAGAAATCACCGACCCAAATTAAAACATAATGAAGGGCTAAGATTAACTTGACTTGATCTTGGTGTGAAAAATTTGAATATGACTCTTGACTGGGGAAAAAAACTAGCGAAGGTCTACACCAGGCCGACCTCCATGACCTAGGGTTTGTTGGTTCCGGCATTGGTTGCCCTCGGCAGACCTTCTCCCCCAACCTAAACTACCGCAGCCTCTCACCTGGACAACCACAGGCTTACCAATGATTGACTCTAGTGGGGGACGGCTGCTCCCCCCCTCACAGGCCAGCCTCCAACAAGGACGACGGTAGGGGTTGATACCGTCAATCAGCACAACTCTGGCCCATCTCAAGAAAATGCAGGGGTGACATCCATAGCGCAGACGACTAATACACAAGCAACAACAGCCATGAACATGAAATCAACAACATTCATACCAAAGGACTCCAAGAAAATAATGATTGAACTCCCAGCACATCGCATCAATGGCAGAATTTAATTCATGAAAGATCATGCACTTATAGGCAAGTTCATGGGCTTTTGGCCCACAGAAAAGGTGCTGAGAGGATGGATAGCCTCGAAATGGAAACCCAAACGCCACATTGACCTGCAGTTGTGCGCTAAAGGCTTCTTCAATATTCTCTTCACCAGCTCTGAAGACAAAGATAGGATAATGGATGGAGGTCCATATTTCTTCAACACTGTAGGTCTATACCTTAGACCCTGGACTAAGCGCTTCAACCCAGATAAACAGGATCTAACTTGGGCACGAGTCTGGATCAGGCTTTACTCTCTCCCCCAAGACTATTGGGACGAGCTCACCCTCAGAGACATTGGCAACGCCTTAGGAGAGTTCGTCAAGATTGCAAAAGAAACCATAATTAATCACTATGCAGCCTATGCTCGCATTTGCGTCTACATGAACCTAGCCAAACCGCTTCCAGGCGAGGTAAGTTTGATGCGTGAAGATTTTGAATGGACACAAATGGTAGATTATGAACATATACCTTTTAGATGCAGAAAATACCACTAACATGGGCATCTCTTTAGAGACTATCCCCTAAACAAGAAAGCTACAATGGAAAAGGAATCCAGTGAATAGGAGGCAGAAGGATTCACGAAGGTAGCAATAAAAAAAATAAAAAATAGGAGAGCTACCCCTCGACAGAATAAAAAATGACCTACAACCAGCAACAGCTTCGCAACCCTAAATAAGCTAAATGACAACAAAATCGAACTAGTCAATGAAGCTGGGAGTACCTCCATAGTGCAGGCCCATTCCTCTAAGGCTCAACAGAATAAGCTTCCACCTAAGACCTTCTTGAAACCACCCAATGCAAATGATGCAGAGGATAACAGTCTGATAAAGGGAAAAAAACCGATCATGGAAACGATCCCAGAAGTGATGGAGGAAGAACCAGAAAGCATAGATATAGAAGGCTTGGATCTCGTTGGGCTAGAGGAAGCCTGCAGCAATAAGGATTACACATCAATACCAGAGCAAAAAATCCAAAAAATGGAGGAAATCCTAGCCAGAGCACAACAACTCCCCTCCTTGGGTATCCAGGGGGGTACGCTCATCAACACAAAATACTTCACGAAAGAGTCCTGCAAAAGAGGCAGGAAAACATCCCTGCATAGAACCATAGAAATTGGGAAAGAAATGGTGGATTATGGGCGATTCCCCAAGTTGACTAGATTCTATGCCCTCACCTCCAATTATATCCCATGAAGTTAATCTCATGGAACATTAGAGGGCTCAACAACACCACGAAGCACAGGATCATAAAGAAAATGATTTATGAGGAACATCCAACAATATTCTACATGCAAGAAACCAAATGTTCCAGCTCTACTTTGG
The DNA here is from genome assembly GCA_034641835.2 of Pinus albicaulis. Taxonomy (NCBI): domain Eukaryota; kingdom Viridiplantae; phylum Streptophyta; class Pinopsida; order Pinales; family Pinaceae; genus Pinus; species Pinus albicaulis. Next base: position 892,489,535 of record CM076576.1, read on the forward strand.
AAACCATCTTCAAAAAGATATGGAAAGGTAGCAATACAATAGCGGTTGATGCAAACAAGGCATCTGGAGGACTGACAATCATCTGGAACCCTCAAATAATCTTCTTAGAGAACTTTCATGCCAACAGACACTTCATTCAGGCCAACTTTCACTTGACTGGAACGGACATCCATGGCTTGCTGACTAATGTCTACTCTCCGCAAAATGATAAATAAAAATTGGCGCTCCTGAATAATATAGAGGAAATCAATAAACAACGATCCTTCCCTCTCTGGCTACTAGGGGGATATTTCAACATGATAACCAATCTCCAGGAAAAGAAAGGCGGAAGGTTGCATCTCGATTTGGACAGTAATGGATTCAAAAAATTCATCCAAAACAATAACCTCAATGATCTACACACCTCCAATGGAATCTTCACATGGAACAACAAAAGAGGGGGTGCCCATAAAATAGCCTCACGATTGGATAGACTCCTCATCACCTATGATCTTATCTGCCTCGGAGGTAACTTAGACACCACCATTATCCCCGTGACTGGATATGATCATTGGCCAATACAACTCCAATGGCTCCAACCCGGTAAGCACGCTCCTAGACCTTTCCGCTTTGAAAATTGTTGGTTCAGGCACCCGGGGTTCAAGGAAATGGTTTCCAGCTAGTGGTCTTCCTTAGCACCCCCTCAAGGCACCAAAATTCTCCAATTCCAGACAAAACTGAAACTTCTCAAAGGTCAACTGAAAGTCCGAAACAAAACAACCTTTGGCAATATATTCACAGAACAGAAAGACCTGGAGGAGAAAATGAAGACGCTGCAACAGAACATCTAAGAGGGGCGCACAACTAAGATAGCTCACCAGGAGCAACTCCTAACTACTCAGATGGAAGAAATAAGGACCCAAGAAGAAGCCCTCTGGAGACAAAAATCAAGAATCAACTAGCTCAAAGAAGGAGAAAGAAACACCAAATTCTTCCACTGCTCCACCATAAAGCATAGAATGCACAACAGAAACACAGTCCTCAAGAACCAAACGGGGGAAAGGCTAGAAACGCGAGCAACCATCACTGAGGAGTTGCACAATCATTTCAGGGACATTCTTTAGGAACCCAACCACCAAAGGCAAGAAGCCATTGGGGAAATCACCCAACATATCCCCAAGTTGATAACGGAAGATCATAACAGGATGTTGCTCGCTACTACAACTTTAGCTGAGGTGGAACAGGCAGTCTTCCAATTGAAAGCAGGGAAAGCTCCAGGTCCCGATGGATTTACCACCAACTTCTTCCACTTATTTCGGGAGATCATCCAAAACGAAGTCTGGGGATTTGTGGAGGAATCACGGTCCACTCACTGGTTGCTACCTGCGTTAAATGCCACCTTCATCACTCTAGTTCCAAAAGAAGATAGAGCAGCCTCACCAAGTAAGTACAAACCTATATCTCTTTGCAATGTCATTTACAGAATTATCTCCAAATACATAGCTAACCGGTTGAAGAAGCTCCTTCCCCTCATCATCTCCTCGGAGCAAACAAGATATGTGGAAGGGAGAAAGATTCTTGATGGCATCATTTTAACCCATGAATTCATTCACTCCCTCAAAACCATCAAAAAACCTAGTATGCTTCTCAAAATTGACCTATCCAAAGCTTTTGACAAACTCAGCTGGGACTACATAAAAAATGTCCTCTTAGACTTTGGCTTTAGTCCCACCTGGGTCAGATGGATCATGAGTCTCATCACCTCTCCCTTTCACTCCATCCTGGTTAATGGAATCCCCTCTGCCACCTTCAACCCCTCGATAGGCATAACACAAGGGGACCCTCTATCTCCCTTCATCTTCATCATCATGGCAAAAGGCTTGGGGCGCCTTCTCAATAGCTCTATCCAAACTGGAGCCTTGCTTGGTTTACCTCTCCAAAACCAACCTCCCTCTTCTCACTAGCAAGTTGTGGATGATAACTTGATCATGGGTTACCCTTCAGTCCAGGAAGCCCAAACCCTTAAATCCGTTCTTGAATCCTTCTCTAAAGCCTCCGATAGAGAGGTCAACCCTGACAAATCACAGATATTCTTCTTCCATACCCCCCTCAAACCCAACGTGCTATCGCCCGCATCCTTGGATTCTCTATTGCTTCTCTTCCCTCCAAATACCTGGGAGCTCTGTTCACTGACTCAACCATCAATCACGCCTCCTAGAGAGCTCTGCCAGATAAAATGGAAACTCGCCTCTCCAACTGGACTCACCATACCCTCAACATTTCCAGTTGTCTTGTCCTCATTAAGTCTATCCTACAATCCCTCCCCATCTGTCTCTTCTCCGTCCTTGCAGCTCCCAAATGGGTCCTAAGAGCCATGCGTAATCTAAAACGGTCTTTTCTATGGGGAGGCACAAAAGGAAATAATAAATGGGCCTTAATCAATTAGAAGGATGTATGCACCCCTAAAAGTTAGGGAGGATTAGGACTTCGGGATCCTGAGCACAACAATACCATAATGGGAGCCAACATCTGGTGGAAATGGGTCTCCAACCCGAACACCTCTTGGGCCAACCTATGGGCTGCCAAGTATGCGTTGTATTGGCCAAATGAGGATCTCATCAGGTACAACTTAGATTTGGCTGGTTCCCAAATCTGGAAAGCAGCTAGCAATCAAAAAAGGAGAGTCCAAAATCACAGCTTCTGGGAACTGCAAAGTGGTAACCAAGCTAGATTCTGGGAGGACTCTGGGCAACAGATGCCAAGCCTCTCCTCCATCTTCCGTAGACCTCTATGGAGTGCAGTGCTCTAAGGAAGGCAAAGACAGAAGGCTCAAGACTTTTGGATGGGCAACATCTCCCAAGGCTACAAGCAATGGCTTCATACAAGTAGATGGTAAGAAAACTAGAACAATGAAAGCCACACAGAAATTTGGGAGGAGCTCAGCACAAAAAGAAAAATCAAAGTTAAAACAAGACCAGATATCCTTAGTTGGGGGAATATGCCCAGTAGAACTTACTCAACCAAGGAAGCTTACAACATCCTTCATTAGCAGGACCCTGGACCAGCCGACATCATTTGGAAAAAGATATGGAAAGCCAATATGTGGCCCAAAATAGCTACATTCTTGTGGCTGCTCAGTAAACGATGCATCCTCACATGGGAGAATATTTTGAAAATGGGTTTCGTAGGGCCCTCCTGATGTCCTTTATGTCAAGACAAATCGGAAACCATCGACCACCTGTTGGACCAATGTCCTAGTGCCAATTTCATATGGGACAGAATTGTTGTCTTGTACCGTCATTCCAACCGTGCTAGAGGTAACATCATTAACACCATTAGTAGCTGGTAGGACAATCCTTACACTAGTACCCTTCTGAATAGACTTTGGCGGATCATTCCAGGTATATCTGGAACATCTGGAAGGAACGAAACAACCGCATCTTCAAGGAAAAGGCCTCCACTCCTGATCCGCTCTGGGACAGGATTCACAAAAACCTCACTGAAACTCTAGCCTTAGACGCATGGAGTTAGGAGGCCCTACACTCCGTGGCAACAGAATGTCATGAGTCTAAACACTCCCATGTACATCAATCCCAGAAGCATTGGTAGAACTCCTACTCCTGAAACATAGTCTCCTCCCTCCACGGGTTTCTTCAAATGAAATTTTGATGGGGCGTTCAAAGGAAACCCTGGTAATGCAGGTTTCAGAGGCATCACCAAGAACTCTTAGGGAGATCATCTCAGCATCTACTATGGGAATATAGGATGGGATAGTAATAATTCGGCAGCGCTGAAGGATTGATATAGGGTATTCAAATTTCCATAGAATTCCACTACTTCCTTATGGAAATGGAGGGAGACTCACAAATCATAACGATGGCTGCCACTAGAATCCTTTAGGGCATGACCTCCTCAAAAGTTTCCAATGACTGGAGACTTGCCCACAAGCTTAAGGTGTTGGAACTGTTGCTTCACAACCACAGAGCCATCACTTTTAGTCGTGTGCGTAGGAAATCCAGCACAGTTGTGGGTCTTCTTGCAAACAAAGGGGTGGAAAGCAACTGTGCTCTGCATCACTCCACTCTTATACAGGTTGAGGAGGTTGCTCTCAGACAGAACTGTATCACTCTCATACAGAAGGATCAGCACCCCCCGGATGCAGGTGACAAAATAGACACGAGTGACAATCACATCCCGGATAACGAAGCTCTCCAACGCAGAGCTTCACCTGCTACGGATCCAAATAAAGTTAGCCTCTCGCACGAACCTCACAGAACCAGAAAAGATGACGAGAGGATGGGTAATCCATCACCATGCCCTGAACATCACCTCACATCTATCACCATTAATGTCCATCATGATTAACCAGTATCACAGCCATACCTCCTCCCCCGAGCCTTCTTAGGTTCTCAAACATAGCTCGCAAACACGTGCGAAGGCCACTCAACACCATCCTCACAGATCTCATCCCCGCCCCTTTATAACGCTAAGCTATCTGCCCCTTTCCTCACTCAGCCTGTTTCCTTTGCCTTTCGCTCCCCTCACTATGCTCTGGCTTCTCATTGACTTCAATCGGCTGAGAAGCCCCTGTCCTAGCGTGGAGCTGCGCATTTTCCTTTGGATTGACGCTCTCCATACTGCGAATATTCCCCCCAAATATTTCTTCCCCCTTCAGCCCCAGTGTGACTCTAGTCTCCCTCTCTCGGCCATGTGTGCTTCTGTTTCTCCTGACCTGCTTACCCCATCCCAGGTGCGCAATGGCTCCCAGACTTCGCTAATGCTCTATTCGCGATAGACAGAGAGGGACTCTCCCGGGACGCTACCATCACAGAGAGGATAATCGTCTCGAGTTGATTGATGGCTCCTCTTCTAGCACTTTGGCGAGCCAAAGTCCCAATCCTGAGCAATGTGCATAATCCTTCAGGCAATCTGCGCAAAGAGGTGGTCGTGGTTTGAGGACGTCCACCTCCTCTCCACAGTCGCACTCTTCGCATCGCAATCCTATCCCTCTGACAACTCCAGAGAAGGATGATGAGGACACGAACATCTGGGTCATGGACTTTGATGGCATCTGGACGTGGGTTCCCGATGGCGTAGACCCAGACTCCCCCATCCTCTGTGCTCCTATGAGCATTCCCAAGCGTACTGTGGCCGATGTGGAAGCAGTTGCTCAAGCTCCAGCTTGACCTATCGAGGAAGAGAATCCCAACAGTAATGATGAAGATGATGAGTAACGTCTGCGCTGCTGCACAATTTTCCTCTGTTTTTTGTCAAGTTTTCCCTCAGGGCTTTTTTCTGCTATCATTTACTTTGTGTTTTATAGATATGTCAACGCTACTGCGCATAATGTACTGCTCGTTTCTAAGTTTTATCTAGGCTGGTTTCCTCCCTCGAGGCAGCCCAGAAACAATGTGACAAAGGCTAGGATTGGTTGAGTGCAGCTTGCCAACCCAACCTGTAGCATATATAACTTTGTGCTTTCAAAATTAATAGAATAGCTCAACTTACCAAAAAAAAACTTGATTTGATCTTCGTCTTTTTCTAAAATATTCACACCCAGTTCTATTAATACACTTTAATTAGTTTAATTCCCTAAGTTTAAACTTAGGCTGCCATTAAAAATAATTAATTATTTTAATAAAACTCCATCCTGGTGGAATTTCCCAAAACGCTTTCTGTGTATTTTAGAGCACATCCGATGCTACCATAAATCAACAGCTTGATGGACAACACGTTCTTCATGTATGGATTATGAATGTAAGACCGTTTTGTGAATGTTTATGATTCATGTTTGTTTTCATCTGTACTAAAGTAGTTGAACTATTTTGGTTATTTTAGTGCTTATCATATTGGGAATGTGTTGTAATGGTTGCAATGCCCATCGCATCTTTGTGGACTATTCTGCTGGATGTTAGACATGTACCTTTTGTTTGCGTGTGTTTATACCAAAGTGGTATTATTACCTCTCTCTTAAAGGCTCATTTTCTCTTCCCTCTGCAGTAGAAGAACCTCGACACACCTACAATCAAACACTCACTAGACACATTTTCTTTTTGAAGGCACACATGCATTCTTCTCTCTTGCTGACAGTTAGAGCCATGGCAAATCTTTAAGAAAATGGTAACTGAGTTGTATTTCGGATGGGGCTCCTATCCCAAATGGTGTGAGGTATAATTGAGACCACATATCGGGGAGACCCCTTGAATGTTGGCATGTCCATCACTATCAACAACAAATAACACTTTTCAAGAAGTTGAAAAGTTAAGGTTGGCAGTGCAGAACAACAAGATTGAATTTAGCAGAAAGGCAGAGCAATTGCCAGGTGTTCACTTCGAGGTAACTTGAGAAATTCTCAATTAAAATTTTAAGTGATTATCATGTCATAAAGGTTATTGATGAACAAATTACCCATATGACCCCAGTATTGGAAGTTGAAGTGGTTAGATGTCAGGTCAATATTCGACCTCAAACTCCTTATGAACTATAAAATCTTCTTCAAAATTATATTCAATGTCAATGGGTCAATAAGTCTTTGCCATCAACTTCTCCTACTCAATAATGACTTCACTTCAACTTTTCAGTTCAAACTACTTTCTATTCATTCAAAGTTTGTTTCACTATAGTTAAAAATATTCAGGAGATGAAATAATTCTCCCTTTCGATATGTAATCTATATAAACAACTCTAAGACTATGTAGAAGGGGTTCTGAAATTTTGCAAGCAAAGCCTTGTTGCACTTTTGTACATTGCTTTTGCTTTAATATAAGCTCCGAACCATTTTATCGGTTCCATGTTACAAAGGAGAAAAATAGAATTGGTACTTTTATCAATTGTGTTTTTCTTCAATTCATAATTGGAATATTTCCTTATATATTGTCTCTTATGCCTATGTTTGATTGATTGAGATGTTATCACTATTGATATATTGCTTTATGTTGATTGCTAGTGTAAGAGTGACAACATTATATGTGAATGCTTTATAGAATTAATTCAATTAACAATTTAATTGAATATTTATCTTTAGATTGTTTTGATTAACAATGTAACTTGTAAATATATAGTTCGAGTTACATGTTATTTTTCTTTTTCACATATAAATATTAGTACCCAGGTTAATTAGTATATATTATAATTCAGTTAGTATTTTTATTTATTGTTTTCACTAAGCATTACCAATCCACTCCCATTTTTTACGTATTATAGCTTCATATCTTTCAGGGTTCGATCAACTCGAGCAATTTCTATCTGGGTGATTAAACCCAATTTAAAACCAGTTGGAACCACCAGTACAAACAAAAAAGAGTCTAACTTGACTTTGGCCAGACTGTCTCCCAAATATTGATATTGATGAGAGCGATTTTGACCATCACCACCACCTTATGAGTTTAAATGAATTAAACACTTAACAACCTTCCATATAAGCAAGGAGAACCTTGAAAAAGACATGCAAGGAGAAGTTATATAAGAAGATATTAAAAAGGAAAAAAGATGAGTTCATGCAAACAAGGCGAGAAGAGTTAATATATCTAGGCAAGAATAACCCAAAACTTTTCTGGCAGGAACTTCAACCAAGGAAGAAGCTCATCGAAAATAATATTACAACTAATCAATGGTTTGAATATGCAAGACAACTCTATGAGAAAGAATCAGAGGTTGAGCCTCCCCCGAGGCTCAACACAACTACAAAGCTCTTCACATTACAGGAGGTGGAGATTGGAATTAAAAAGCTAAAAATAGGAAAGGCAAAAGACTTGGTTGAACTTCAAGAAGAGTATATAAAATGGGGAAGGAACACTCTTGCACCGCACATCATGGAAATATTCAACAACATCATTCAATAAGGATTCCCAAGAGACTGGACAACTAGCCTAGCAATACCCATTTTTAAAAGTGGAGACATTAATAATCCGTCCAATTATAGAACCATTATGATCAACCCTTTGTTTGCAAAGCTTTTCGGTAGCATGGTAGAAAATAGAATCAGTAAGTGGGCGGAAGTGAAAGAAAAGAGGGCAAAAGGACAAGCATTCTACAGTGGATTACGACATCAAATTGAGACACATTATTGAAAAGGTTTGGGGGGATAAAAAAGAAGTATTTTGATGTTTCATTGACTTCAAAAAGGCATTCGACACAGTCCCTAGAGATAAGTTGCAGCATAGAATGGAAGAACTTGAAATTCCTTTGCATTATAGAGCTGTTGTCCATAGACTTTATGAAGAGGTTAAAGTCAAAATTAGAACCTCAACGGGTATTTCATAAAGCTTTAGAAGTGACATTGGAGTCAAGCAAGGTTGTTCGCTATCCCCTACTCTTTTTGGTTCATATATTGATAAACTGGAAGAGTGGCTAAATTTGCAAGGCGGGGATGGTGTTCGGTTGGGGGGTTTGTGATAAAGCTTCTTTTATATGCTGATGATCTTGTTTTGATTTCTAAATCGGCCCATGGATTGTAGATGCACCTATATGCCCTTGAGCATTTTTGTAGAGCAGTGGGGATGCAAGGCAATATTAGCAAGACCAAGATAATGATTTTCTCTAATAAAAAGAAGCAAAGTCAGCATACGTTCTTCTTTGAAGGCAACACTCTTGAAGAAGTAAATGAGTACAAATACCTCGGGATCGATTTCAACAACAAACTTAATTGGGAGGACTGCAGAAAGAAGATAATCTTAAGAGGGTGGAAAGCATTGTATGCTCTTCAAAACAGATGCAGAGAAGCAGAGTTGTGGGATTGGAAAACGATTAAAGTGCTTTTTGGACTCCTAGTTTGTCCAGTGATGCTATATAGGTGTGAATTGTGGGCTAGCAGCACCCCTATCTCAAAATGGAAGCAAATTGAGAAAATCCAAAAACGTTTGATCATGAGCAAGTTCAAAATAAAAAATTCGGTACCTTATGAGATAATGTTGAGTGAAACAGGAGAAATTCCCATCGAAGCAATTGCTATGGTGCAACTCATAATATATCTAAAAAGAATTGAGCAAATGGGAGTAGGTAGATGGCCTAATGTTGTCTTCAAGGAAGGCATGAGTGAAAGAAAGAAAACATGGATGAGACAAAGCTACACATGGATGCAAAAATGGAATATCTACCTCAATGCTTGTCCCACAAATAGCAAAGAGCTAAAGAATTTTGTTATGGATAAATTTCGTAAATAGGTATGGAGAAAAGAGTTGGGTAGAAAGAAGAAGTACTACATCGAAGAATTCAACCCTATGTATGATATCCGACAAAAGAGTACACTGGAGCTACCATTCCGTGGAGAGCAAAGGTTCTTATTGCTCAATTAAGAACCAACTTGCATCATCTTCGATGTGAAACATGGCGGTGGAAAAGGCCTAAAGAAGCTTGGGAAGAACGAGTGTGTACATTTTGCACGTCTAGAGGAGTGGAATCGGAAAAACATTTAATTTTGGAATGTGATGCGTTCAAAGACATCAGAGAAAGTTATGGGAATATGTTAGCATCGATTTCTTGGCATTATCTTTTCAGCGATGAGATAGTTGGAAGGTTGGGCCAGCTTACCATCAATTTGAACAAGAAGAAAACTGAAATACAAAAGGTGAAAACAGGAAACCCATAGTCCCATAGACTATTTTTAGTCTCGTAAACGTTAAAATTTCATTCATTCATTTATATCTTAACCATAACACTTAAAATTTCATACCCACGTTATCTAAATACTCATTAAAACCTATGATATTTTCTTTTCTTTGATTATATATAACATGGTGACATGACAACTTTCACAAATTGAAAGGGAAAGGCACATGGCGTGCCACACACCCCAGTCCCCACTCCATGCAAAATTTGAAAATGGAAAAATAACTAAAACTGATAAATACAAAGCTTTTTTCATGCTTTGGCTCCTTCATTTTCTCAGCTCACAGTGCGGGGGGAGTTTCTCTAATTCCAGCTCTGGTTCGCGGGAGCAAGTGGAAAACAGGGCGTACGACCTCCATTGACATTGGTGAACAGGTGCCATCAACGTTTCCTCCCTCATCAAATTTGAATGTATTAAAAAGGCTTGTTTGCCACCTTGCATCATGGATCTTTCTGAGTTTGTTCTTTGGTTTGGATTTTTATTACTGGGAAAAAAGAAATGGTTAAAGTTCAGATTTTGATTACTTGGAAAAGAAATGGTTGAAGTTCAATGCATGGCTAAGTTTGAGTGTAGTGGCTTATGGTTCAGAGTTTGTGTGTTGATTAGAATTGCTTTTAGCTGAGTTGAGCCGTAGTGGGCATGCGTTTCAGATATTCATTGCTGTTTCAGATTGTTCATGGCTGATATTAGCCTATGGTTCAGAAAATTTGTTGTTTTAGAGGTTGTAACTGAGTATGCTTCTGAGGAAAATTTTGCAAGAGGGAGGAGATTTGAACTCCACTTGGATAATATGCCCAAGCCCGGCCAGGACCTCTTGAAATTTCTGGGTCGCTGCCTGTACTTGCTAAATTGTGGTGATGGGGTTTGAACTGCAGACCACCTCCTTTTCCACTGAGAAATAAAAAAAAAATGGTGATGGGGTTTGAACTCCAGACCACCTTCTTTTCCACTGAGAAATCAAAGAGAAACGACCAAATTCGAGGGAGAGGGGATCGAAGGCGAAGAGGGGGGACTGCCCAACTCTCTTTGGTAACTAGACAGAACGGAGACAATGTAGCTAGAAAGGCAAAGTAGCCCTCCCTATAAGGAGCGGTTTGAAAGGAGGGAGAAACCAGGTAGCAAAACTAGTAGCTGGATAACTCAAAGGAGGGAGAAACCAGGTAGCAAAACTAGTAGCTGGATAACTCCAGTTAGTAAATAGAATGAAAAACCTGCCAAATCCCTTACAGATAACTCCAGCTAGAAGCGGGGGTTTAAGGTCTGGGACAACCCACTTTTGCTTTTCAAGGTTATAGGGCTATGATCCTCATTTACGATTCCTGGGCCCTTATTCACAATAAAGGTATCTTATGCTTACTCCCTAGCAAGGGCTGAGGTATAGTTTGTTCTCCATTGGCATAGTTTGTTCTCCCATTAGCAAGGGCTGAAGGTATGGTTTGTTCTCCCATTCACTGGGCATGTGTTTGATACCATTTACTGGTCCCTTGTGATAAGATTTACTTAACAGTAACTCTTAAGAGTAAGTGATTTTTAGATAAATTTAGATGTATTTTATTGGATAGATTCTATTCCATTATGCTTCACCTTGGATACACCTTGGATAGATAGATTATAGATTCTGTTCCATTAGGATTGTATGAAATCTATGCCATTCCATTAGGGTCTACCTATGAAATCTATACTTTTAGTGTTATAGTTACAGTTCTTAGTGTTATAAGGATTGTATGAAATCTATGCCATTCCATTAGGGTCTATTTCATACTTTTAGTGTTATAGTTACAGTTCTTAGTGTTATAGTGACAGTTGGAAGGTTTAACTGGAGAGTAGTAATCTTCGTTTGTCTGCAGTAGTATAGGACACTACTCTCTCAAACCAAGGCTGGTTCTTTAAATAGTAACAGGGGGAAATAGTAGTAATCTTCTTTTGTCTGCAGTAGTATAGGACACTACTCTCTCAAACCAAGGCTGGTTCTTTAAATAGTAACAGGGGAAATAGTAGTAATCTTCATTTGTCTGCAGTAGTATAGGACACTACTCTCTCAAACCAAGGCTGGTTCTTTAAATAGTAATAGGGGACATTTGGAGTAGGAGGAGACTCCTTATGGGAACCAGGCATATTCTTATTTAATCCACTAAATAATCAGACCAAGACTTATTTAAATAGTAATAGTGGACATTAGGGGTAGGAGAGTCCTTTTGGGAACTGGGAATATTCTTGTTTAAAGGCACCAAAAAACTAATAGGGCCCCATTAAGCTTTCAGTTTGATTTTCGATAGAAACAAGGTTCTAGTTGGGTGTTCTCTTTCGAGTAATTCAACGTCTCGGTCTTCCACTTCTTCTACGGGTCTTCTACCTGGGCTCTGGCCTCGTCAATGAATTTGAAGAAATGACACCCAAGTAACTATCAAAACGGAAAGCAATACTTCATATTTCTTTTCAGGGGAGAAAAAACGATCATATTTCTATTGGAGAAAAAATGATTACATATGACAAAATAATTCCGGAGGGCGATGCTCCTGAAGTGGCTAGAAGATCGGCATCTGTTACAAAAACAATACTTCATGTAAAGGTCTGTCTCCGTCATAATCTATCCACGATCGAACAATTTTTTTTGTTTTATAGACATTTTTTTAAGTCTTTTTTATAAATACAAGAGCCCGTCAAAACATTTTTCAACAGATCCTCAGAATTTCTCACTAAAATTAAGAAGAGCCAATGTAACAATCTGTCTATCCAAGTAATCTCACTGATAATCATTTTTGCCCGGGCATATTTTCCTTGGGCTAAATGAATTTAGAGTTTTTTTTTGGAATGTTTAGTTTTAACTTTAACCATTTTTAATAATTGCTAGCTCCAACTGTGTAATTTACAAGAATGTAAAGATTTTTTTAGTGCACTGAATTTATCTGTATATTCAAAAACACATTTCAAACAACAATCACTATGGATAAACAACAATTAACAACATCCAAACTAGATTATTATAGTCGGTCATTCTTTTCAGATATTTCCAATAATCCGACTGGATTTGACTAATCACATGCCCATTTCTTCGTATGGGCCATGCCATCTTGTCCAATTTTTCAGTACACTGAATTTATCCGTACATTCAAAAACACATTTTAAACAACAGTCAGCATAAATAAACAACAATTAAGGACATCTCGAAACTTATAATTGGTCACTCTTTTCATATATTCCCACTAAGCCGACTCGATTTGACCGATCACATGAACATTTCTTTGCATGGGCCATGCCATCTTGTCCATTTTATCAGTACACTGAAGCATTTCTTAGTATGGCCATGGCAAGCCTTATTTTCTGGTCTATTGGCCAGACCATTAAATGCGGCTAGGCATACACTGCACACCCTTGAATTTAAATTCAAGGAATTTGAATCCAACTGTAGATATGCCCAGCCGCAACCAGGAAATAAGTTTTGCCATGGGCCATGCCATCTTGTCCAATTTTTCAGTGCACTGAATTTATCTGTACATTGAGAAACACATCAGTCACCATGAATAAACAACAATCAACGACATCGAAACTAAATTATTATAGTCTGTCACTCTTTTCAGATATTCCCACTACGCCGACTCGATTTGACCGATCACATGAGCATTTCTTCGTATGGGCCATGCCATCTTGTTCAACTTCTTCGGCGTGGGTTGCGTTGATAACTCCACGTATCAATCACAGTGAAACTAGAATATTGTAGCTGGTAGCCCTTTTCAGATACCCCGCTATCCATTTGACAGATCATATATGTCAATTTCTCCGCATGGGCCATGCCATCTAACACCATTTTCAAACTACTTCGACGTCCCTTTATTCAACAGTGTGAGGGTAGGGCCAGGGATCCCTTCATTCAACAGTGTCGGGGTAGGGCAGGAATCTTTCGAGTGCGTGGAAGTTGGAGCTCACTTTAGTATGGCCCATTGGCATGATACTATACCTAATGTTTAGCCTTTTTATTTTATTTTTGCTTTTTTGGATTCTTTTGGGTGAATCGGGCACTACAATTTTGGACGTTTTACCTAATCTATTTTATTATAGATTGTGATATTTCATTGTTAAAAATCTGTTTTTGAATTTGTGATATTTATTAAAAAAAAATTGAATGTATAAATCAATTTATTGTTTTTATTTTTGTTGGATCCTTTTTGGCTGGAATTGGATAATAGATTGTCATATTTTATTTTTCCAAATGCGTTTTTAAATACATAAATCAATTTATTGCCTTGAAATTGAAATTTGGGTTGTGCAAACCATTCTAGCAAATCTTTGTATAGAAAGTATTCTAACAAATATTCTAAAAAAGCATTCTAACAATCTTTATCTAAAAAAGCATTCTAACAAATTCCAACAAATTTTAGGGAAAATTAATTGAAAATTGAACTAACATGCCCAGAAAAGAACCAAAATGTGGAAGAAAACAATTGCAGACTGAAAACAAACTTCAAAAATAGAAATAAAACAAACTAAAAAGTAGAAATAAAACAAACTAAAAAGTAGACTCAATAAATAACATAGGGGATAAGGTGTAATAAATGACCAGTAAAACTCAACTGAAGCGTAACTAACCTAAACCATATGGGATAAGGTGTAATAAATGACAAGTAAAACTCTAGTGAAGCGCAACTAACCTAAACCATAGGGGATAAGGTGTAATAAATGACAAGTACAACTCGACTGAAGCGTAACTAACCTAAACCATAGGGGATAAGGTGTAATAAATGACAAGTAAAACTCAACTGAAGCGCAACGAACCTAAAGTGGACTAGAACTAATTATCATACCTAATAAATAGAATAATTTCAAAATTAGAAATAAAACAAACTAAAAAGTGGACTCAATAAATAAGATAGGGGATAAGGAGTAATAAATGACAAGTAAAACTCAACTGAAGCTCAACAAACCTAAACTGTGAACTAGAACTAATTATCATACCTTAGCAGACAAGAATGGGTGGTTATCACACGTAGCAGACAAAAATGGGTGGTTGGAATTATTTTCTCAAACTAAAAATATGCCCATGTAAAACATATAGATCTAGGGTGATCTTGTATATAGATCTTAATTAAGTGGGAATATTTATAGACCGAGTACGGGTGCAACTCAGGCAACTGAAGCTGTAGGAAGATGAAAAACTAGCGCTGCAAATGGAGCCATTGGTTCAGGAAAGAAAGAAAGAAAGTATTTTTAATGTCCACGAGACTAAAAATAGCCTATGAGACAGATTGCTTCTCTATCTGGCTCTTGTATTCGGCCCTTTTCCTGTGAAGTTTTACAATAACTGCTCCCAACTTCTTGACAAACTCTTCGCTGAATAGATTATCCCAAGAACTAGCTGCCAGAATACCTGCATAATTTTCCCTGATGTCTTTGAAGGCCTCGCATTCTAAAATGAAATGTTTTTCTGTTTCAACTTTTCCGGAGGAGCAAAAAATACATATTCTTTCCTCCCACAATTCTATTGGCCTTTTCCAGCGCCCTGTTTCACAACAAAGTTGATGAGAATTAGTCCTTAATTGAGCAATAAGGATTTTAGATCTCCAAGAAATATTAGCCCCTATGTACTCCTTTTGCTGATGGTTATGCGTGGGGTTAAACTCTTCAATGTAGTGCTTCTTCTTTCTCCCTAGCTCGTTCTCCCAAGTACATTTGTGGAACTTATCCATAACAAAAGTTTTTATCTCTTTACTGTTTGTAGGACACATGCTCAAGCAAATACCCTATTTACTAAACCATTTGTTATTTTGTCGCATCCAGGTCTTCTCTCTTTTGCACAATCTGTCACTAAACACAACCTTAGGCCATCTAAGCTCTTCCATTTGCTCAATTTTTTTCAAATACCTTATGACTTGCACCATAGCAATTGCTTCAATAGGAGTAGCCCCTGTTTCACTTAATAGGATAGCATAAGGAACTGCACTTTTAATTTTGAATTTGTTTGTAATCAAACGCTTCTGAATTTTCTCAATTTGTTTCCACTGTGTCTCGGTTGTGCTGCTGGTCCACAGCGCACAATCGTAGAGAATCACCAGAATCACTAGAAGCCCAAAAAGAGTTAGAGTGGTTTTCCAGTCCCACAGCTCTGCTTCTCTACACCTGTTTTGAAGAGCATAGAATGCTTTCCAACCCCCTAAAGTTCTTTTCTTTCTACAACCATCCCAACTTAAATTTCTGTTGAAGTCAATTCCGAGGTATTTGCAGTCTGCAACTTCTTCCAGAATGTTGCCTTCAAAGTAGAACTTATGCTGGTTATGCTTTCTTTTGTTAGAGAAAACCACTACTTTCGTTTTGCTAATATTGACTTGCATCCCCACCCTTCTACAAAAATGCTCAAGGGAACGTAAGTGTTCTTTCAAACCGAGAGCCGACTTAGCAATCAATATAAGGTCATCCGCGTACAAAAGAAGCCTTATAACGAACTTGCCCAAATGAATACCATCACCCCCTTGCGAATTTAACCACTCACTACTACATGTGGGGTGTTTTAAGACATTTTTTTAAGACAAAAGAAATCTTTTGTCTTAAAAAGTCACTTTTAATTTTAGTTATCTTATATTAAAAATTAATATCAATTGAATTGTCTTAAAAATAAAATTTAAGACAAAAATAGTATAAGACAAAAATAGTTTGAGACAAAACTTTATATTTAAGACAAAAACGATTTGAGACAAAAATATTTTAGACAAAAACAATTCAAGACAAAAAAAAATTAAGACACAAAAATTTAAGACAAAAGTATTTTAAGACAAAACTTTATAATTAAGACAAAAACAGTTTGAGACAAAAACATTTTAAGACAACTTTATATTTAAGACAAAAGCACTTTAAGACAAAAAAAAAATTAAGACAAAAGCGATTTGAGACAAAAATATTTAAGACAAAATTTTTTATTTAAAACAAAAGCACTTTGAGACAAAAATATTTAAGACAAAACTTATATTTAAGACAATGACAATTAAGACGAAACCCATTTAAGATAGTTAACAATTAAGACAAATTCATTAGCATTCCGAAGTTTGCATTGAAATATCCATGAGTGGATAGTGGATAATTATATCTTTTATTTTTAAAAATAGATATTCAAACCACATGAAATTTGATCATGTCATGATATTTATTTCTTTTATATTATATTTTTCTTTTTTCATTAAAACCACATTCTAAAAATATAATAAATAAATAGATAAAAAATATTATTTTTTGGTTCGCCACTCAGGGGGATTTGAACTTTGAATTTCATGTTTTAAAATAATATAACTTCATAACAAAATGATTTTCAATTGAGTTACATTCCATGAACTAAAATTGTTTATTTTTTTAAATATGTGCAAAAATTTAATCTAGCAATTGCACCAGATGTTGCAACGGAAACACTGTAAGGCATGAAATAGAGAACAATATTAACATATAAGAAATCATTGAATGATAAAAATTAGTAAACAAAACACCATTCAAAAAAATATTCAATGAAGAAGGCTCATTAGGTACAAGGGATGAAAATTTGGTTTTCAAATAGTAAATTGGCATTTGACATTCACCTATGAAACATCAGATTATTCGAAAAATGTTATGGGCACAATAACATAAATAGATTGTTGGGGGTATAGAAATGATGCAGTTGAGTGAGTTGTTGAGGAAGTATTGCCTGATGAAGGAGAATGCAGTGGTCCTTGAGGGAGACAAGTTGTCAGCTTCATGAGTAGGGGTTGTTGTTAGCTTAAATTTTGCGAGTTGCCTTTTTTTTGGGTGTGCCACAACCTTGATCTTGCTGATAATTCATCAGCTGGCTACTAATTGAATGCCTCCTCGGAGAGCTTATCTGCTAGTTGATTGAGCTCATGATAAATGTGGGTGAAGGATGACCATTCTAGCTCTTGAATGCGCGGCCAAATTTGAGACATCAGGGATTGAAGCCGCACATTTTACTTATAAAACTTGCATTAGCCTGGTCAACAACTATTTGAGATTCCTGTCTCTTGCAAACTCTTCAAATTACCACCAGCACTTTCCAACTAAAGAACAACAAACAATGATGATAACTCGACCTTTAAATTGGAACCAGGAGCCTGAGTATATCTGATATGAATGAATTGAAATGAATTTATATACAAAACACAGTGAAGAGCAAGAATAATCAACATATAATTAAGGAGAAACATATTTTTTTAATGTGATCACCTGGAGATTCTCTGATAATTTTAGTGGGATTTCCTTCAAAATTCCTGCAAGGTATGTTTCCGGTCAGATGTATGAAAAAACACGAGACATTATAGCTACATAGCTTGATCTTGCAGGGAATTTGAATTACTTCACCCAGAAAACTTTATTATGAATACCATTTTCGTGTGATCTCAAGATGTGGGTAAAAGTGCATTATATAAGAAAATAAAAATGTTCATGAAATTCCCATGAAAGTGAGTGCATCGATCGATTTTAAGTTTGTTGTTCCATGTTGGTCTCTCTACTGTAGAGTTGTGGGATAGTTGTATCATGTGACTAAACTATATTCAATAAATAATCTCACACTTACCCTGATATTTGAGGAGTAGTGCATTTTTATGTGCAATTGTATGGTTTGCGATCTCCTATTGTGAACTATCATGTATAACATATCTAATTGGATGTTAGCCAAAGTTTTCCATAGGTACAACATAGCCCATTTTCACCCTTGGAGGGTTGTCTTTCCCATGATCACAGACAACTTCTGATTCAGGCCACTTGCAATGCTTCTTCTAGAGTTTAAAGGAAACACCTCCTTGAAGAAAAAATAAATAAATAAAACAAGAAAAAATGTTTTAACAATTTAGTTAGAAAACAACTAACAACCCTCTTGAGGTGGAAAATTCCAGCCCAATTGAAAGAAGCGAGAAAACTCAAGGTATTACAGAGATAAATCAGGACAATTGTGCAACTTTTTCAAGGATGCAACAAGAACTTTTTCTGTACATAATAAGAAATTATTTGCAAATGCGAAGATGCCACAGTGGGCATGCACAAGAAGAAGAACCAAAGAAATCAAATTCAATAAAGGAAGCACAACCACCACTCCAAACTCGCTTCTCTAAAACACATACAACCACAATAAATCCCACTAAAGCTTACAAATTTATCAAGCCCTAATTAACTTACTAACAAATTCAACAAGCCAACATGCTACAATTTATTGAGTCACCCCCAAATCAATTAGTAATTATTGCATGAATGTACATTTGTTTGTAATTTTATTTAAAAGGTTGAAATTATCTCAAGAGCGTATAGAATATATCCAAGAGTTTAAAAAATCGAAATTTTGCCTACCTCCACAAGGTATCATCACACCCGGATAGGTGACAACATACAAGTCTAAATCTTCTACCTCTAAGTCTCAATGGCACTTCAACATGTCAATAACATACTTGCAACAATGCTTAATGAGTTTTGTCTATTGGCTAAAGAGATGTACATCGATCCATCCAAAAATAAACATCTCAATCAATCCAACACCATAAATTGTGCTAAATAGTTCATCATGTTATTTAAAATATTACAATATGGTCTTATATTAGCTCACATATTCCTTGAATATTTGAAAGCCAAATTGCCTTAGCACAGTAGACCAGAAAGATCTGTACTCTAAAAGACAAAAAAAGACAACAAACTAAAATAGGAACTTTAACTCTAATCCAGACACTTCATTCTTAGCAACATGATATCTAATGAAGATGATACGTGGAAAAGAAGGCTTCATATATTGTCTATCACACGTCAAACCGAGTGAACAAGTACATGCATAGAACACATAAGAAATAGGGTTCATAGATCGACTTGTATTATATGGTTTCAAACCCTTCTTGTTGCCTTCAAGGGGGTTTCTTGAGGTCTTCAAAAAGACTTCCTTTTGCTAACCAAATGGATTGTTTTTTTCACACATGTATGGAAACGTACTTTCCAAATCATATTGTAATAGATTCATAAGGCGATATTATTGGTATTAACTACAACTTATTTGGAGACATCATTTTTATTGTAGGGGTTGGTACCTTTCAATTGGATGTGGTTGGTGATGTGAAGATTACTCAACCTCTAGTAAAGATTCATACTAACTCTAACAAGCTTATGGATGCTTGTTTACAAAGGGAGACGCCTCTAAACTTAACTCATTGGATTCTTTGTTTTTTCATGCTAATTATTGTTCTCAACTTTCCTTCTCCAAGGGGTTGAGACTATTTGCTTCATTTATTTTACATGACCCAGTGAAAGAAGAAGAATGGAGATTGTCTCCACATCTTTTCCATTTCGCTAACTTACAAATAAAAAGAGTCAAATTCTATAGCCAATAGACTAATAGCCTCTTGATACACCTTCAGTGAGCTATGCATAGCTCTCACCTATCACCGTAGCTCAATGAAATGACATCTAATAGCTCCAAGACACCATTATAAATGGAGTAGTTGTGAAGTTGTTGTTAAATTATCGCCTCCAAATGTTCAATTATCATGAATTTTGGGGGAGGGGGATCTTTTGGTGTATTGAATGGGGCAAGGGGGCATAAGGGTAGCATGGATGGGTAGAAGTACTGAGAGGTTCGAGTATGGTTTACTGAGATCTATAATCCTAACATTAGAGAATGAGAAGGAGCCTTAGGGCCTTATGGCATAAGGGCTAGGGGACCTATAGGTAAGGCAATGAGAGAAATTGATAGGGGAAACCCCAATAGTTTTGACAAGGGGATTAGGGGCCACGTTTTCACAACCCATACGCACTTAACCCCTAACCACTAAAATACCTATCCTTTTAACCCCAAAGCCACAATCCCGTAACCCCTACACCCATAACTCATAACAAATTAACCCCTTGATCCCTTAAACCCAAAGCCACTAACCCCTAACCCCTAACTTAGAATCCTTGAACCCCATAAACCCTAATCCCATATCCTCTTAAACCTTGACCCTTAACCCATAACCCCTAACCCCTAAACTCATTAACCCCTAACCCCTTCACTCGCTGACACCTAAATACCATAACCCTTAGGCACTTAACCCCTAAATCCCCTGACATGTAATCCATTTATGGTTAATCTTTAACCCCTAAATCCCTTAACCACTAAGCCATTAACCTCTAACCCTTAAACCCCCTATACCTCAACCCCCTAACCTCTAAATCCCATAATCCCTAACCCTTTACCCTTTACCCTTAACCCCTTGCTCCTAAACCCTTAAACCCCTTAACTTCTAGAACCCCTTATCCTTTCTCCCAAACCACAGGTGCTCCAACACTAATATTCTTGGGCATATTATGCTTTTTCCTGCTAACCGCTCCAAATACAACCTCTAAGAACTAGTAGGGTCCAAGGAAAAGAGCTACAAGTTCCCCAAATCTGATTTACATTTTATGGACAATCATACTTCACCCAAATGTCCTCCACATATTTGCTTGGTGTATTGGAGTTTGAAAAATACATAGGATGCCACAAGTAATCCTAATCATAAGAATCAACTTTCCTAATGACTAGGAGGCCTTAAAAATCAAACAACATCTTAACTTATGCCTAAAATTACTAAAATTTCCTATCCCAAATATGAAATTAGAAATTCTACAAAATTATAGGGCAACAAGGAAACCAACTTCCTCTTATAAATCTCTAAGACCTTCTGGAGGACAAATACAAATTTTGAAATAAATTGTTGAAATTATGCTCTTGCATCAATAGCTACCAATGTATCCTTGTAGGCCACCCCCTTTAACAATAGTAATACCAATGTCCTTTACCTAGAAGGAACTCCTTACATAATTCTCTCTTAGATCCCCTTAACCCATTGCAATGATTGTCTTTGATGCCTATCTAGTTACAAGCACATTTTGAAGCAATTTAGCATATTCCTGGTTGAGGATTTCGATAAGTATGTGATTTTGTTGACATCTTGTGATTGTCTCGTATGTGAATATATAAAACCATTTTTTTTGTACCAGTTTAAGGACCATCAGGTGTGTGCGCTAACATGGATGGAACGCTAAATACATGTTATATATATTGTAATGTAAATGAATAATCTCTTTTGGAAAAGGCTCCACTCATGATGCCATTTCGCAAATCCTTGCACTCACCAATTGTGGTCGGATTTTAAGGTGCCATGTTCTCATACGAGTAAACCTACCTGTCCATCTCTTTAAATGCACACAACACACATGTTGGCTTGAGCTTGTGCTTGTTGTGGGGAAAATGTTGTTGCATTGGGTTGAACCTGATTTGAAAGGTAGATTTATAAAGGTTTTGCACAGTACGTATATAAAAAATATGTCAGGTTATCCATAAATTTCCTGAGAGAAACTCCCCAACACAACAAGTAGAATACTTTTTGCAGCCAAAGAAATTAACTGTTGCTAGTTCTTTTTCAAAACTAGTACAAACTATAGACAATCCAAAATGCCTCATTTTTGGACTATCAATATAGTATCCATTTAAATAGACACAAGCATAGGTTAATAACATATACCTAACACAATCTCAATGAAATACTGTGAGTAGAGAGAGCCACGGTTATATATCTGGTTTAGTTGAAAATGGATTGATATATTCCTCAATGTGGACTGCCAGCTTGTTTTCCACTTCTTCAATCAGGTCATGGTTGTCTTGGATGCCCTTGTGACAGTCTTAAACTACTAACTCCAATGCCATCAACTTTATCCCAGTGACCTCCATTTCTTTGTTCAGTTCTTTCAGGCCCTTCTTGTTTCTGATTTCTCTCTTCCAATTTATAAACACATACAAAAAAACATTGACAGACCTCTTGCTTTAATGCAATGGATACAACGTAAATAATTCTCCATGGACAAAAATTCTCGGGGTCCTGCAATGGCTATAATGTAAATACTTCTCCAATGGCTACAACGTAAATGCTCCCTTGTGTTTCCCTGACAGTCCCTAACATTTCCTAGCACATGTTGGCACACCCTGGCACCTGGCACATCTTGGATGCATGTCACCCTGACACTATAACATGACTTAGCACTGCCTATCATACCATGTTACTCCCTCCTCGAGACACCTAGAACTCGCTAACACTCCCTGTCACACGCTCTTATTCATTCATTTATGCATTTTGACCTAGTGCTCTGTTATGTTTTCCTGGCACTCCCTAACACTCCTTAGCACACATTGGCACACCTTGGCACCTGGAACATCTTTGTATGCTTCCCTGGCACCCTAACATGCCTTGGCACTTCCTCGAATACCGTGTAACTCCCTTCTTAGCACACCTGAAACTGGCTGATACTTCATTTCCATGCATTTGAAACTAGTGCTCCCTTGTGTTTCCCTAACACTTGGCCCTCACACTCCCTAGCATGTGTTCATGCCACACCTTAGCACCTGGCACATCTTGGAATGCCTATCATGCCTCGGAACTGCCTAGCATGTGTTAGTACTTGTGGGCATTCCCTGCCACACCTTGGTATTCCTTAGCTTTCATGCCGTCATAAATAGCCTTACATTTTTTGCGACTTGGGAACCCAACCAAGTCATTGGAAAATCAATGTTGTGCCCAACCTAAAGTTTCCCTTTGTCTGAAACTACTTTTTCCAACCCTTTATGTAACCTTAGGCTTACCTCCTACAAGTCTTATTTTGGCCTTCTCCTAGCACACTTTATCCTTGAGACACTTGGAATTCGTTGACACTACTTGGCACACACTCTTATTCGTTCATTTCCATGCATTTTGACTTAGTTCTCCCTTGCGATGTCCTGGCACTCCCTAATACTCCTCAACATCCATTGACACTTTTTGGCATGTGTTAGCATGCCTTTTCAATCCTTGGCATGCTATCATTTCAAGAATTTGACCTAAAGGAGATGCATTCACTAACCTAAAGGAGTCAATGACCTAAAGGAGACGCATTCACTAATAGAGGCAGATTGTAGTGTTGTAGATGCAGATTGTAGTGTTGTAGATGCATGCTTTCAAAGGGAGAAACAAGGTAGGAAGTTCTCAGAATAAAGAAGTGATAGGCTTGCAGAGCATTGTGGGAAAGAACAAGTTTTTAAAGCAGGTTCCCCAAAAGAAAGTAGGGAAACCTTATAGTTTAGAGGGAGCAACTGCAACAATAGAGAACATGGTAATGTTAGAGACAGATCCAGGTGGACGAGTTTCTTCCAAGAACACCTTCCTTGCTCAGAGGGAGTGTAGAAAATGTTAGCGAGAAAGGTTTATTTGATTTGTGCCTTAATCAATGGAACCAAAATGAGTTTCTCCTTGAGTATGCAAAAGTTCTTATGAGTTAGGAGCTAATTCCTAAAAAGTGGGATGAGATCCTAAAATTTAGGGAAAAATCCTAAAAGTTAGGAGTGAAAGAAGCAAATGACTAGTGTTTTTTTCCATAGGAGAAATTGTAGCTTTTATTAATATGAAATAAAAGTTACATGTTGTATATGTAGAGAGCATATTCATATCAGCAATAAAGTTGTATCATGATAGCAAAAATAAATACATCTGATAAATGTTTGAATAGATACATATTGTGTATGGCAACAATATTAACATAACAGTTTGTGTTCAAAAAATGATATAAGTAGCCAAAAATTAATCGAGAGATGCCTCTGTTGTGATTTTCACCACATCCTTTGATCAAGATCGAAAGGACAATGAAAATACTGATAAAATGCATGATTGTTTTGCTCTTGTATCTCCATATGGTCTCTCAGTAGGTGCGCCGCCTCCTTGGATAGGAGATCGGAAATCGCGTTCCATTCCCTGTAAATATGTTGACATGAGATGAAATCAAAATGTGTTTTGAGTTGAAGTATTACATCCAATATGCTCTAGAGTGTGTGCACGTGACAGGATGTGTGTAGGTTGAACCAGTCAATGATAATTTTGGAATCGCCAAAGATCTGAAGATTATAACAGTTTTCAGTAATGGAAAATTGTAGAAGAACAAGTAGGTAGGAAAGTTCAGCAAAATTATTAGTGCCACGCCCAAGATCGATCTTTACTTTGAAGAAATGAAAAGGAGTTAAATGTAGAAGGAATCCACTGCCGCAACCACCTAGTTGTGCATAGCCATCAAAATATGCCCAGGGTAGAGAGTGATCAATATGTTAAGGGGTGATAGTCCAGGGAGGGGGAGGTAGGGGGTCATCCTGAATCATATGATAGATGGAGATAATATGGGCAGTAGATGAGGTCCAATTGAGCGGGGAGTTGTGGAAGATGGCCTGATTGCGGGCAACCCAGATGCCCCAACAAACTAATAGGGGAAGATTATGGAGCTTGTGGGGAATAACAGATAGCCACCAAGTCTCCCATGCTGTGGATATAGTCGGTCCCTCCCAACAGAGATGGAGTTTGAGGGAGGTGATGATGAGATGCCAAAGTTCATGAATGGATGGACAGTTGAGGAATAGGTGCACGATGTCTTCAGCGGCAACAATGCAGAGGATACATCTGTTGGGTCCAATTTGTGAGTGAAATTAGAGATTAGCCCCCGTAGGAATTTTATTCGACAGTATGCACCACATGAGAAGCCTAGCTTTAACATGACCTTTTAATTTCCAGAGAGTACGCCACGAAGGGAGAAGAGTTGGAGTCCGATGAGGGTTGTAGATGTGTAGGTACCCTTCTTTTGGAGTGTATTTGTCGTGTTTAGAGATGGCCTAGATGAGTTCATCCTCACGGTCTGTGATTCTAACATGAGATTCTTTTAAGGCATCCAGATATGTAGTCCAGGCCGCCTCCCATTGAAGATGAAGGTGTAAATCCAGATGACTCAACTAGCCTTGGGTAAATATGGTAGATTGGTCCCTATTAGCAATTTGATTCAGTGTGTGAATACCAGCTTGGTTGAGAGTGTCGATGAGAACAGGAAGGAGGATGTGAGCATTTCTGCATCCCAACCAAGGATCCCATCCAATGCACGCCATCGAACCTGAACCGATCTTCCAGGCCAGGCCATTACTAATGTGATTGATGGAACACATAATAGCTCTCCAGATCGTTAAGCAATTTGATTTGTGTGCAGGGAGTTGTCGAAGCCATTCAATAGTGCTGTAGGGGTGGATGTATTTGAGAGTGACAACCTTGGTCCAAAGATTGTTGCTAGTGAGAATCTGCCACCCAAGCTTAGCAGGCAAATGTGTGACCTTCTTTAGCCCCGATCCAGAGAAATTTGTGGCATATCTTTTGGATCCTGTATAGAATGCCTTTTGGTATCGAAGCCAGGGACATCCAATAGACCAGAATGGCCTCATTTTTCTAGTTCAAGTGGATGCTCCACGCAAACAATACTTCATTTTACTCGATCTAAGTCCATGAGATGGTTATCTAGCTCTTCTTCTCTTAGATCATAATATTCTTCATGACAATGTCAAGGGGAAATCATATTATCTTATACCCTAGAGGAATGTGGTATATCTACCTCTTCTTGCTTTGTGTCTCTTAACAACACATGTGAAGACCTTCTAAACTATGATTAACTTTTAATATGGTATTTTGAGCTCTAAGTGAAGTTCTCCAAAAAATTATGGGGTACCTACAACTACTTGAGTTTATTGATATCATTATTCACAGATTTGAGGATATTTATCACCCATCTTAAGGGTTAATGGATGTTTCCCTTATGTGAAGACCTCATGTCCCCTTTTCCTCCTTACGTCAACATACTTGATTGCATTAGGGAGGTCTTATATATTTTTTATTGATGCCTTTAGGCGTCTAGAAAGATCAAATATATTGAAGTGCCAACCTTTTTGAGTGAAAATAGATTTTACAATAACACTTGATAAATAGAAAGTTAAAATAAATCTAAACTAATTAATTAATAATAATAATATTTTTATTATCCTCACAACACTAGATAAATACAAAATTAAAATAAATCTAAAATGATTAATTAATAATAATAAGTACGCTTATTATCCTCACATTCAATTTTTGTTGTTGTTTAATTAGCTATTTTTCATATTTAAGTTAAAAATTGTACCTCGTTTAATTTTTAATGTTATTTATTTTAATAAAAGTTTTTTTAACAAATTTCAGTTTAGCCTTACAACTAATATTTTATAATTTTTAATATTATTAATTTTAATAAAAATTTCCCTTCATCATTTTGCTTTGCGCGGCTGAGAAAATTTTACTTCCCTCATCTTTCATTTCATCAGTTTCTTCCCTTTCCTGCCATCGAAAATCTATTCCTGCTTTTAGTGCTATTACTTGCATTAGTTTCAGCCCTTTCCTGAAAAGTTGTCCTCTGTCATTTTGCTTTGTGCTGCTGAGCAATTTTTCTCTTCCTCATCTTGCATTGCATCATTTTCATCTCTTTCCTGCCACTGAAAATATATACTTGCTGTTACTTGCATCAGTTTCATCCATTTCTTGCAACCGAAGATCTATTCCTGCTGTTACTTGCATCAGTTTCATCCCTTTCCTGCCAATGAAGATTTATTCCTGTTGTTACTGGAGTATCAGATTGCTCTATATGGTTTCTAACCCTATTAACTTTCGAGAGAAAAACATATTCCTCTGTTCACCTGGATTCCTGCTCGTAGGTGATTGTCCGCAGACCTCATTTGCCTTCAATACGGCAAAATCTTCTTCGGGTTTTCTTCACTGGTAAGATTCTTAGCTGGGATTTTGTTATTTTGTACATGCATAGGTTATAAAAATGTTGTTGCTTGGCTTACAATGTTTAAAATCTTCATTGAGTACTTTCCAGGGTGAAGGCTCTGGCTAATATTTAGGCTATAAATTGCAGTTATGAGTAGCTTATGTTCAACTTCCCCAGGGCCAAACCGTAGTTTTTATCATTGTGCATTCATTTGGTAAACAAAAAATATCATTTCGCATTCATTTGGTAAACAAAACTATCATTTCACATTCATTTGGTTAACATTAGGTGTCAATATTCTTTCGAAGCTTCTCTATTACGTCAGGGGAAAACTTTTGGTCTATTCCAGATTACTTAAAATAACCATATGGAGGATCACTGAAGATGAATCGAACGCCCAAGTATTGCAATGACTGCCACCTATGCCATTTTTCAAGCCCTGTTTGTTCCAAGTTCAATTGTAAAGGATCTAGAAAGCTCTGAGGAATCCGAAGAATCATGATCAATGGCACTGAGATCCCCATCCTCCATTACATAGCCAGGACAGGATGGCTTGTAAGAAATTTCTATTTTAACCCCCAGTCCATTAATAACATCATTGTGCTTTCCTAAAGCTGAACTGTTTTCACTGCTTGTTTAAATGGGTTCTCCAGTTTTTGCAAGACAGCATGTAAATGGGCCTCCCTAACACCCTAAATATCTAAAGATGATAACAAAGCATCAAATGCCTCAGCAGTGTCAATGACCTTCCAGATGCCATCCTCATGAGACTCAAAAAAAAAAAATTCTACCAGATCCAGGATCATTCCCTGAAGAACATGTTACAAATTACCAATAGCAACTATTTCTGCGATCTTAGCTCAGCGGAATTGTCCTATAAACATATAACCCTTCTGCCTTCAGTCCTATAGAAGCTTTTAACTGTGCACGTGATTTTTTCAGTCGTGTATCCAGTTTGTTGTGCAATGGAAGTGTCCTGGATAAATGAGTTTTCTTGCAATGGAAAACATTTTTCGACTGCTGCATTAGAGTTTGCTGATGCTGACAAATGGTTTGGAACTGAGATCAGGTCTGCTGATGCCTCACATTTGGGTTGAGAGAAAACAGATGCCTCAGTTCCCTTGATATCCATTCCAACAAAATGGCTCTGCCCACCCTCAAATGCGGGATTAACATTAGTTCCTTCAAACGTTATTCCCCCAAGAGCTTGAGCTCTAGAAAGTTGTTCTTCTTTTAGCCATCTTCTATCACTTTGTGCCTCTGCCCACATTTGGCGCTTCAAAGCATTTGCAGCTTCTAGTCGTTCCTCAAGCACAACATGAATGGTATTGCCTTCATTTGCAACACCAATTAAACAAACAAGAGCATTTAAACGCTCTTCAACACTCAGATCGGAATATTCCCCTTCCATCAAGTGAAATACTATTATGGTTTGCTCCAAGCCCATTAGAAGTAGCTTGTGCCACATCTTCAATGTCTTTAACAATTGTTTTCAAGAGATTGATATGAATCTCTCCAAGTAATCTCTGTTCATAATCATGAAAGGCTTGAACAAACTCATCAAGAGTGAATGGCCAAAGACCAAGAACATCTACAAAGGTAACTATAAATCTCCAAACCATAAATAAATTTCCAACATTCTGCTCAGAATCTGTCCAGGGACGAACAGCAAATGGTCTCTTCATTTTAACTGAAGTAGCTGGAAATTTTCCCAATGTATCTTTGAATGATTCAAGTTTTTGGAATGTCTCACTATCAAGCAGAAATATTGAGGAGAGGCCCTTAGCTGATGCAGCTGCCTCCATAAGCTCTAGTCGCTTATCATCAATGAGCTCCATAGACTCTCTTTCTCTGATCATCAATGTTATTCATCTGACCTGAATGATTTGGATCCTTCCCTCCTGACACACTTCTTGTAGTCACTCCATCAAGAGTCTGCTCATATTTCAGCTTTAGTGCTTGGAAAGTACCCACACAATCTAACTTTTCTAATTGATCAGAAAATTTATTGATCAAGTATTCAACCATAAGTTTAATATTTTCCTTACGGATATATTCTATAAGTTCAAGAACTGTTGAATTAAGAATCGATTTCCATTAGCAGTAAAAGCCTGAATTACTGGTTCAAAAAGGTTCTGATTTAGAATGTGTCGATTAAGATAAGCATCATTTTGATATAGTATTGTTCTCAGAAATCAAATAGTAGCAACAACAAGATATTTCTCTTTTCTCCGAGTTAAGCATAAAACCTTCTCTATACCATCATAATCAACCAAAGCAATGGACCCATCCCTGAAAGATGAAAAACAAGCACTTCCATTCACAACAACAGCATGTCCCTGTTCATTGGGTACACGTCCTATACGAGCAGATGCAGTATCCTCTTCGTCATCACTATCCTCATTGAAGTAATTTTCCTCTTCATCTCTATTTCTTGAGGGGGTTTGGGTGGAGGCTCCAAAGGTTACTCCCTTTGAATTTTTTGTATATCAGAGACAGAAAGAAATAGACCAAGGAGACAAGTGAAAAGTATGATAGTCTCTGCATGAGAAAATCGTAACTGAGCCTTCTCCACTACTGCTGAAATATTAGGATCATTTGAATTAAATTCTAGGGGCTTTGGAAAACGTTTTGGAGCAGACCAGAATAGTGCACCTCCACCTGTTTTTGCGTTCTTAGAATGTGTAAGTACGTTGCTTCACCCAATTTGGAAAAGCGTCCTCAAACTTCCTTCTTGCCTAAGATACATAATATTCAAATGTTTCACATCTCTTTGATACCAAACACTCAACAACTAGCTCCAGAAGTTCTTGAGATTGAGCATCTCCAGCTGACTTCATTGCTGCTTTATATTCTTGTTGTTTCATTCTCTACACAGCAATCTGATCGCTTGAAGTTGAAATTACCCCAATAGAAGGTTCTGGCAAACAACTTGACCTCTTTGTGGGAGATGTTTGTGAATTTGATTTCCCTGTAGAGGCTTTCAAGTCCTTTGAATCTGAGGCAGTCGTACACTTTGAAGAACAAAGGTTTGCTGCTTATTCTATGATAGACAGAGGAAGAACAATCTATACTCAGCATAACAATGTGATTGTAACCATGAATGTGATTTTTGCTTTCAAATAATTCAGCCTAGAATTCCATTTGGTTAAACTGGGTACCATGGAAGAATATGGAACTCCTAACATTGATATTGAGGAAGGGTACATTACCATTACTCATAATGGTAGGAAAGACATGCTGCCATACCCAAATAAATCTGGTTCCTTTTATCATATTAGCTAAGTGCATGATTCTCACAGCATAGATTTTACTTGCAAGGCTTAGGGACTAAGGGCTACAGACCTCAATCAAAGGGTGGTTTATGGAGTCATAACTCCAGAAACTGCAGAATACGAAGAACTCATTAATATGCGGGACTATGATGGTGTATTTGGGATTGCATTGAACCTTTTCTGTGTGCAAGCAGCTATTGGACATCCTCTCACAGTTTATAGCAAGGATGGTCAGGTACCTTCGTGTCACTTAAAACTCCACTGGTCAGTTTTTTGTAAATAGTTGGGTTAGAACTTATGGAAAGTATTTCAAAAGCCAGATTCACAAATAAGCAACGATATAGGAGTGTGGGTTTATTTTTCCAAAACAAGTTAGAACCCTTTGAGAAAATTTAAAAAGTTTAACGCACTAGTAGAGAAAATATTAGGAAAGTATAATTTATGTCTCAAGTTAGATAATAGAAGAGAATATCTCCTTAATAATTTTGATAAACTTTTCATGTAGGAAGGAAGTAATCACCAAGAGACTATTCCATATGCTCCATGGCAAAGTGGTGTGGATTATATATATGACTCACAATCGTGGAATGTGTGAGAAGCAAGCTCAACACGACGTATATGTTGGATAATGGATTATGGGCAGAGAGTCAAGACTACTAACTATTGGTACAATTTCTTATATTATTAATAGGTCAATCACAGATATTCTAGATGGATTCATTCTAGAGAAAACTTTTGGGGTAGTAAGCTAGTTGAGTACTCTCATTTACATACATTTGGTTGTGATGCATTTTCCCATATGACTAAACAAAAAGGTACAAATTTAACCCAAAATCAAGGAAATGTGTTTTTGGAAATATAATAAAAGACTATAAATAGTGAGATCCTACTCACCATAAAGTAATTGTTAGTTGGGGTTATATTTTTAAGGACATACAACAAAAACTTCAGATTGTACCTATTGAACTAGAAATGAACTAAGATGAAATGAAAATAAGCGTGTTGACGCATCTACCTAGCATGTGAAGTAGCAAGTTCAATAGCCACAACTTAATGATCAACATGTCCCGATATGCATCTAGTGTGGTATCCTTCTTTTTATTCTAGTTCTCTTTCGCTTTGGTAATTGATGATGGTTAACCGAGATAATTTGAGGATGTAGAGAAATGGATGAAATTCATCAACAAGGAAGTGAAAGTTGTTCACAAGAATGAAATGTGGGAACTTGTGAATCTCCTACCTAAAAGAAGGTCATTGGTAACAAGTGGAAGTACAAAGTAAATGAGAATATTAATGGAATTGTAAAACTATAAGGCATGCTTGGTGGAAAAAGATTATGTGCAAAGGTTAGCAATAGACTTTAGTGAAATTTACTTAGTGGAAAAAGGTTGTATGTAGAAGTTAGGAATAAACTTTAATGCATTTTCCTCTCCAATTGTGATGTTGATTATTGTAGATTTTTGACATGCACTGGCAGCAACAGAGGATTTAGAGCTAAAGCATATTGCTGTAAACATTACTTTCTTGCATAGCTATCTCAAGCATGATGTCTGTGTGGAAGGTTCTCTATGAATTGAGATGGATGTCAAGGATGTGTTAATAAAATTTGATACCTTCATGAAAAGTGAAGATTTTAGTAGGAGTGAAGTGGACCATTGTGGATACTATAATAGGTTTAATAATGGAAGTTCTATTATGATTTTATCGAGTGTTGATCATATATTGGTTGCAATCCTCAACATCGAGAAAATAATTGATCTTAAGGCTCAGTTGGGGTGGGAAATTTGAAATGAATGACTTAGGAGCAAGAAACCAAATTCTATGGCTGATGATACAAACGAATAAAACATGTAGAAATATATGGTTATGGAAAAAGTAATATACTAAAAGGATTCTATAATGCTTCAATATGAAAATGCAAAACTAGTCAATACCACACTTCCTGTGCACTTCAAATTGGCTTCCAAATAATGCCTTAAGATAGAAGAAAAGAATAAAAACATGTATACTTACCTGTTTACTAATTAATAGGGAGCCTCATTTTCACCATGGTGAACATTACAATAAATATCTCCCACTTATTGGGAGTTCTAAGTAGGTACATGGCTAATCCTTTTAAGGAACATTAGACTATAGTGTAGAGGGTACTCAAATACTTGGGAACCTTAGATGCTATTATTTACCATAAATTTACATATTTGTAAATTAAAGGTATTTTTGAATCTAATTTTGGTGGAGACAGAGATAGACTAAAGTCTAATACAAGATATAATTTCACTCATGTTGGTGGAGTTATAAGTTGGATATCTAAGTTGTAGCAATTGGTGGCTTTATCAACCAATAAAGTAGAACATGTGGCATCAATTAGGGCTAACAAAGAGGCAATTTAGATAGTGTGACTATGGAGCTACTTCAAGATAATGCAAGAAAAAATCACATTGCTTTGTAATAGTCAAAGAGCCATTAACTTGTGAGAATCCAACATTTGGCAATAATACTAACCATGTTGATATTAAATACCACTTTATAAGAAAATTATTGCAAATATACTTGAATTTATTATGGTACTATTTTATGTCAATACCTATTTTTACATTTGGTTATAACACTACTACAGAAAAGGGGTATGCATCATCTTCACATCATTTCTTTTGATAGTATGGTGGATATCTAGCTTCATCATGTGGGTATATGAAATGATTCCACATGTTGTTTTGTTCATTAGTGACAACTCCCATTTATTTCATAGCATATTTGATGATTGCATATTGGTTGTGACTCTTCCACTGATATCAACACTTTTTTTCATTGCTATCAAAGGCTCTAAAAAGGTAGAAGTGATAGAAAATTCTGAGCCCCTTTCCGAAAATTAGTTAACTGATAAAATACTGTTCCCCCAAAAACATAACTCTGGTACCCTCACAAGTTATGGTAGTTCAATATTTATAAGCAGCTTGACTTTTTCATGGTTGAATTATCTGCTAGCCACTGGGCAGAAGTATGCCATTAATGTTTAGGATATGGCTATGCTTAGAACTCAAGATAGAGCCGAAAGCGTTGTTGTTCTGCTCCAATCAAAGTTGCAATCAAGCTGATGTTGTTTTGTATCTGCTATATATGGTCCTTCTGGAAGCAATTTAGCCTCACTGTTATTTTATATTTTTCAAAATCGTCTGTGATGTATGTGGGTTCCCTTCTAATATATAGCTTCATAGATGTAGCCACAAACAAAGAGGCTCTGTGGTAAATGGAATGGCACTTAACCCTCGTTATGTTTTGGCTTGTATAGGGTACTTAACCCAGTTCTGACCATGCCAACTTCAGAGCCAAGGAGACAGAGAGTTCTGGTTTCTGGATGCATTCTTTATGCTGAGGTCAGTTACTTTTATCTGAGTTATGAATATCTTAAAATGTTCATCTAAAATGTAATGAGAAAGAAAAAGGGGGTATATACAAACTTGTATCCATATTAACTAAAGTCTAAATCTGTATTAATGCTGGTGTTATTGTGTGTTGGCATTTTTAGTTAGTTGGGCCTATAATTATGAATGGAATATTTAACATGTGTTGCAGACTTAGGTGAGCTTGATATGACGTGTAGTAATATGTGAATTGGGTCTTGCACTCTCTTTTCACTGTTCAAAATTCTCCCTTCAAGCAAATGCTTCCTTGGCACCAATAGTAAAAGGGCCTACCTTACCTTGCTCCATTTGTTTACCTCAACAAAGTATGTGTATCAGGATTCAGCCATAAGTTATGGTGGATTCTTCCTTACAGTTATCCACTAGCTGAGGGATTTGATGAGGTTCACAATATCAGTCTATTGTTTTCTGGTTCACCAGATTATATACGTCCCCTTTCTTTGAGCCTTTTAGACATAAAAATTTGGCATAAATTCATTTTGGAGGAATTTGCTGAGGCAGAGCCTTTTTGAGTGAAGTTATATGATGAGTCCTTATCACAGGACTAGCCTTGTGACAAATGTGAAGGTGTAGAGTAATGACTGTTGTTCCATCAAGATAACTGGAAAATGCTCTAAATTATCCATGTTGTCAAAACTCCATGCATTAAGAGACAATCTTTATGGCCATTAGATAACAGTAAGAAGGATTTATGCAATCCTGTGCATCTCAATTTTTGATAGCCAGTAGCAGAGACACTCTTAAATAATCACCTGCATTATAGAAGAACTTGTTGCTGCTATATGAATGAGCGGCTAACGTATTGGATGCCACTAGGTGTTTGTCAATGTCAAAGTAGATAGAGAGAGATTTTATTTGCCTTATGAGCGCTTGTGTCTAAGGTGCTGTGTATTCCCTATTTTTTTGTTCCTGTCGGTGCCTCTGTTTTTCGCATCTGCATATGCGAGGGGTGAACAAAGAGGTGATCGTGCGATTTTTAACAGTCAAGTTCTCAATCATACAATTGATTGAGAATATCAATCAATGGCTTCTCGGTTGGAACCTTAATATCCATACCATTTTATGAAATTGCATTTCTTTATATTTACGGAGGCTGTCAATATAAATAATAATCTGATCTTAAAGTCACAGCATGAGCCGAACAATCACTCAATTCGTGGCGATGGGTGTTGTATGAGCCCCTTCTTTCTGTGAGAAAGAACCTCCTCTGTGTAGTGAGAAAGAACCTCCTCTGTGGAGTGAGAGAGAACCTCCTCTGTGCAGTGATTTGATTCAATTGGCGGTGACTGCTGGTGTATGAGACCCCTTCTTTCTGTTACAGAGAACCTGTGACTACTGGTGTATGAGACCCCTTCTTTCTGTTACAGAGAACTTGCGACTGCTGGTGTATGGGACTCCTCCTTTCTGTGACAGAGAACCTGTGACGGCTGGTGTATGGGACCCCTTCTTTCTGTGACAGAGAACCTTCTCTGTGTAGTGAGAAATAACCTAACACCCTACTAAAGTCTAGAGAGGTGTAAGTACTGAACACTTTCTGAATTCTCTGGATTTGAAACTGTGATCTTTTAGGAGGACACATGTTCTAAACCATTTGAGTAGTTGTAATTGCAACAATAGACAATGAAGATTTTGCCTGTTCACTAATAAAAGTGTCTCTATCTCTTCTTATATTCAATGAAGATTTTGCCTCTGTTAAATAAGGTGTCTGCCTCTTCTTATTGTTATTGTTTTGAAGAACATGCCCTGAGGCTATAAAGCGAAGTGAGAAAACCAAATTTGACCAGGTCTTGCCCCCAGTCTCATCCCTGTCCTTTGAGGGTGGGGTAAGCACTGAAGTGAGCAAGTCAAATTTGCCTAGGTTTTGCACCCAGCTCCATTCCTTTCATTTGAAAATCATGCCGTATGTTTGTGACCGGGGCAGGATATTGGAACCCTGGTGGGCAGCCCGTGAATCTTTGGGTTTCATCAGAGAACCAATGCTCCATATATTAAGCATAGAGAACCAAGCCCCCCCGGAAACTGCTTTTTTACCTGTAGGTATATAATTTGGCATTTTCGTCACTTTCAGCATTCACTTTTGGGATTTTTCTGCTAGCGTGATCTCTTGATGACAAGAATGTCACATTTGAAATTCATATAATTAGAAGGGTGTTTAAACTTCATACATATCGAAGCATGACACTTTTGGAAGTCAATCTTTGCTTCCAACATTCACTTCTGGGATTTGTTTACCCTTGCTCTTGCGTGATCTCTTGATCGCAAGAATGTTACATTTGAAATTCATATTTCAAATTATTAGAAAGGTGTCTAAACTTTATCCGTATCGAAGCATGCCGCTTTTGGAAGTCAAACTGTCTTTGTGAATGCAATATCATTTTGCTCCCAGGAAGGAG
Source organism: Pinus albicaulis (assembly GCA_034641835.2). NCBI lineage: Eukaryota > Viridiplantae > Streptophyta > Pinopsida > Pinales > Pinaceae > Pinus > Pinus albicaulis. The sequence goes on from CM076576.1 coordinate 892,525,803, forward strand.
GATTCAGACCTCCGAATTCAGTAGTTGTATACTTGTATAAGTAAAACTTAAACGAGTCTAGTGATTGGTCAACCAAAAGCAACTTCCATGACTTCTGAAATTTCAGACCATTGGGTTAATTGATATATACTGGGTATTTGCGGAATTAAAGATGTGTCTGTAGAAATATCCTGCTAGAGCTAGATATGATGTGTGTGTGGAAATATCCTGCCAGACCTGGATATGATGTATATGTATTTCCTCTTTGATAGGTAGTCTTCGTATGCCCTATTGTTCCCTTTTACCTTTTAAGTTGAACTATACGCATGTGTGTTTGGGTTATGTATGTGTGCATATTTTAATATTAGTGAAGTCCAAGTAAAACGTTTTCATAGCAATAGGTTCGCAAAAATATAGGACAATGAGAGGATTGATAGTGTTCCAAAAATAGCTTTGACAGTGGTGATTTTTAATTCGTTTTCAAGTTTGGTTAGGTATATATATGTATAAAACTACACCTGTAAACTCAATAGCGTTTAATGTCTTCATTATACTGTGTGTTGTACTGTTGCTATCAAGTAACTTTTTCTCTAGCTCGGCAAAATGATTTTCAAGGAAAAAAATCTGTCTCTGGACTTTCAAAGCGCTCCAGCTCACTTGACAACTTGCTGATTCTCTGCCCATGTTCCTTAATCACAGAGTCAAGTAATTGTAACTCAGTTTTTAGCTGCTCAAGTTCTACTACTTTTTCATCCAAATATTGTTTCAAATTTTCTCGTTGTTGAGCTAACCCTTTTCCTTTTTTCACTGCCATAGTCAGTTTCTCCCTTATTACTGATGATCTCTCTTCTTCCTCCTCAAAATGTACCTGTAAAGCATCCTTTTGTTTTTTCACTGTCTCTAGCTCTTAGCCATTATTCTATTTTTTGTATATGACTTTCTATCTCTGCTCTATGTGATGCCACTGCTAAACATACTTCTTCTTGCTTTTTAGTCATTTCCTCTTGTTCTGTATTTTTTTCAGTCATTGCAGCCTAGAGACCCTGAAGCTCCATCATCTTTGCATCACCACTTTCCTTGAGCTTTTCAGCTTCTTCAGATAAATCATTTAGCTTTGCTATGAGTTTCCTGATACATCCTTCAAGATACTCCCCATTATTGCAGAATAAAGATAACTCTTGAATATCTTGATCTTTCAATGTTTCAATAACCATATCCAATAGTCTCTGCATACAGTCTTCTGTAATTAAACTCCTATCAGCAATGCTTGATTCCACAATAGACTCACTCATAGGTTGATCAACAATATTATCACATAAACTCTCTTTCCGGGATGCTTCTTGAAATGGTTGCTCGTTTAGAGATTCAAATTTAGAATTAAGCTCCTCGAGGCTTTTCACATATTCCTGTTTTTCATGGTTTACTTTCAAGAGACTTTCCTCTAGGCTTTCTACTCTCCTTTTCGAGTCCTCCAGTTCAAAGGCAGATAAGTCAACAATTCTTTAAGCATTCTCAATTGCATGCTTAAAACGAGCTGCATCCTGTTGGACCTGAGTTGGTGATCTCCTGAGCCATTCAATCTGAAATTTTGGATCAGCTGATTGCATAGATGTTGGCATATCAACATTCTCAAGGATTTTTTCGCATCTTTGAATAAGATGGTTCCTTTCCAACAAAGACTTCTCCAGTATATCTGACTGCTCAACTACACTACGGTATTTATTTTGTAGTTCCTCGTACTCTTCTTTTAGATCTTGAAGATGACTCTTCCCAGTTTTGTCATCATCGACACTTGTTTCAAACATATTGTTATTTACTCCAAGAGATGATTTTTGCAAGCCACTCAACTTTATCAATTATTTCTTTGGAGTGGATTGCCTCTGGCAAATTCTTCTCCCCAAAGACATTTTCTATTTTCTGAAGAAGTGAGTCCTTGTTAGAAACAGATTCTCAAAAAGCACTTGCAGAATTCTGAATATCTTCTAGCTCTAATTCCAGTGCTTTAACATTCTTCGAAGCTTTCATTTCAGTTTCAAGCCCTCTCAAAGGCCTGGTTATATACTTGAATGGACAACGGCGATGACTTGTTTAAACGCGTATGCATGCATTGTAGAAGGGTTAGAAACAAAACTGTGCAATGGTAATAGCAAGGCGGGTTTCGAAGGCGTAGAACTATGAGAGCGGAATTAAGTAATGAAGTGGAACCATGAAGGAGAGGCGGAACTGTAATTTGTGAACAGTGAAACCGGAGAAGGGAAAACCAGCGGTCTCGCAAAGTTCAAAAGCCGTAAATGGGTTGGCGAAAAAAAATGCGATGGTGTTCATCGGTCTACACGTGGCAGAGGTGGTAAGTTAAAACCACCTATTTCGCATTTTTTCATTGAGATAAAGTTCGGTAGTTAAAAAATGCGATTCCCATCGGATCTGGTTTGTGAGAGATCCAAGGGCATTCGCACATAAAGATGCTCGAAGATTAATGGCAAGGTAAGTGCGTGTGGGCCCGAATGTTATTGAAGTTCGAGGTTTATTTTTGTTTGTGAGAGTTCAATTACATGACCGAAAGGGTCGTCTTAATGCTGGGTTTGAGTTCTGACAGAGGTTAAACTTTGAGGGTTATATTCGCATGACCTTGGTTTAATCGAGGTCGAGATTAAAAAGAATGGGAGGCGTTTTGAATCAAAACGCACATAAGAATTGTTACGTGTGAGTTGTTGACCCATAGAACTATATTGTATTTTGGGTTTTATTCAAAATCAAATAATGCATTCAGAATTTCATAGAGCAAGGGGAAGCTTATATGTGGGTTAAGTGAGGTGGCCTGGGCATCAGAACACAAGGCGAAGGAGGTATGTACATAACTTCACCTTTTACTGCAATGTAGGAGCCACGTGCACCATCTGTGACAGATATAAGAGGAGAATAATAACTTGTATGTTTTGCAGCTAACGCTAGACTTTTGCTTGAAATAAAACCACACAAAGCCCTTGCTTTGTTACTATTTGCAAACACAATATTAGCATGCTCAACTATAATATCCCTGCACAAAATAACATCATGGGCACGATGTTACAAAATGAAAGCAAATAGTAAGGAACTGAAACGTTTTTTTTTTTCCTTTGACGCTTCTTCCCATTTGATAACAAAAAGAAACCATTCTCAACTCTCTATATGGAACTGGGTCACCAATTCCCCATCCAACTAAATCTGCCTTGTTACTGGAACATCCACCGCATTGTTTCTTGAAATAATGCAAATAAAGTAGTGAACACCAGGTAAGGAGAATCCTTTCAAAGTTCTAAAACAAACACACTCACTTTGCTTTTGTGAATAAAAATATACTTAGCTTAAGTCCTACACATAATTTCGTTTCTAGAGTTTTATGTTCTCTATTTTACCAAAGAGAAAGCACATCATCAAAATCTTCTGAATATGATTCATACCAAAATTTCTTCTGGTGCCTTCTTATACATGACACAGCACTTGCAGTAATTGCAACAAGCACACCATTTTTGTGTGCAGCCTCGCATGCCTGGGCAATAGCATCTATTGTCTGAGGGAACTCCCATAAGTAACCCTCCACTACCAAAATTCTTGATTTGGAAATCAAATCAGATAAAGATGAATCGAAATTTATGATGGTAGACATGCCCTGCAAACAAAGGGGCATGTAGCTTTATCATTAATTATTAAAACTGCTAAAACTCTACACAGTTTACCAAGGGCATTGTCTGAGCTTCAAAATGAGTTCATCAGATGAGTTAACAGCTGAGCTTGAGTAATAAAGAAAAAATCAAGAGAATGTTCATATTTCCAATCAAATTTCCAAATCAAGTCAAGAGCTGAAGTGTTGAAAACGGTACCTGGTATGAAAGCATTTCTCTTTGGGCATCCGGTGTGGTAAGGACGACCACAGTTCCTGTGGTTCCATCCTTGACAGGCATCGACAGATTGGTATGATTACATTGGACTCATGTCACACTCAACATATGGATCAAAATCAAAAGTAATTTCCCATTTTTTTACTTCATATGACGAGTTAAACAAATTCTTCTCGCACATATGAAGCATTTTGATTCTTTTGTTGCTTTAGTTATTTTCTTGAAAACATATCTAGATATTATATTGAATTCAGGTCCAGAAGAAGACTAATAAGAGCATGATTTATGGACTTTAAACCTTTTATAATCTGTATCTTTCTTCTTTGAAGAGAATTGACATGCACATCTTTGGTTTTTAAGAGAACTCTTAGTAGGGTTCTTATAGCATCCAAAGCGGTAAGTTTCATAAATAATCACAAATAATAGGAATGAAATAAAATTGTTTCTTGAGATTCTTCTTATTCTTAATAAGTTGTGCAATCATTCCTAAGATGGTAATAATATGTTGGTGCAGAGCAGCTAAGGAAAGTGATTCAGTAGATATATTCTGTGATACGAGAGGAATGGTAGAGATTTGTAAACCAAGATAAAAGGGTCATGCTTTTAACTGCATGACCAGGTTAGGTCATGATTTTAATTGCATGACCTAAAACTCTCATTGGTATGTATTTTGTTATCACCTAGTCTCACTTTATTTTAACATTCATCAAGTTTTGAAAAACTTCCTTTTCCTTGATGCTTTATTTTGTAGGTCTGAAAATGAGACACCGAACACATCTTAGTGCTGCCACTTATTTGTGTGCAACCACGAGAAAATAGTCTATTTCACAATGCAGAGACACTAAGTGTTGCTACTTATTTTTGTGCAAGCATGAGAAGATAGTCTATTTTAGTGTCATTCTTGTTTACAGTTTGACTACATTTTGCAAAATTGCTTCTATGCCTATCACCTCTACCTTTACTTCTACCTCTAGCTCTATTCATCTCCGCTTCATGTATTTATTTAGAAAATACTATTGTTCTATTTGATTATTCTTTCAGTAATAGTTAAATATTTGGGCTTGTTGGTTTGAGAATGACCTTCAGAATCTTGTGCATTACTCTTGAATTTCTATGTCCAGTTATTGTACTACCTATACCTCTTGCCTTGCAATGAATTCTTTATTCTCCGGTGAACTCTCTATTAGGTCCCTCACCTTTAACCTTCTTCAATCTTTGTTCTTCTTGTAGGAGCAATCATATGGTTCTTCAAATGATAGTACAACAATTTTGAAAGGGGTACATAACAAGGTTGAAAATTTTGATACATGCTTGCAAGACTTTAATAAAATTGTTACAAATTCTTTATCTTCCATTAAATCTTGCTATCCCAGTAAGCAGAGCTCAGAGAACTCATACATCAATCTTGCTATCCCAGTGGTTGCTGCACTTATCATGTGCGGCGTACTACCTGCCAGACAACCTACAACTATGTTAAAGAACTTGTGTAGCGTTTCCTGTGAACCTCCATTTTCTGTATCTTCCAAGCAGTGGCCAATTTTGACCAGCAAATCATAAGCCCAAGACCTTGTTTTTTTATTGGAATCTTTTACAGCCAGAATTATTTCACTAAGGAAACAAGCAATGCCCCCTTTTTTGCTCTCTTCCAGTCATTAGAATATGAATGATTAAATACTGCAAGCAATCAAGCTGGTGTTGCTTGGCAGAAAAATGGTAGGACGACATGCTTGTGACCATATGTTCAAATATCTCATCCAAATTATTTGCCAGAAAATCCCTGTGTTCCTTCAGAATGCCTACCAACACCTTATATGCCTTCTTCTGAACTAGCCCTTCAACATCCTGCAGAGTCGGATTTGTAGCAGCAAAAAGCATATTCACAGCTTCAACGTCTAGACCCTGCAGAAGTGATACTGCCAGATCTAAGCGCTGAGCCCTTGTTGATGTTATTGTCTGTTCATTATTTGAACCATCAACTTCCATAGAAGATTTTCTTGCATGCCCAGATTTAGTTGCTTCTTGTGTTACTTTGAGAAGCTTTTGCATAGCACTGATAAAAAAAATGTTTGACTACTTCCTTGTCAGCTACAGAAGCTACATCTGCAATACTAACCTGCAGATATCCACGCTTGTCTTGGTGAGATGACATGAATATAGTAAATAAAGTTGAAATAAATCCGGAAGAAATTTTCCTCAAACTCTTCATATTCTCTAATGCAACTTTTGAGTTGTGGCGAGACTTGTCTTGTTGCTCAGCCAGACTGATTTCCAAGCCCTCAACCTGTTCTAAACTACTCAAGCTATGGAGAGCTTCTTCATGTGCTTTTTTGTTCCGCTGAATAAGTATCTGCAAGCTTGAACAAATTATGCCACGTAAATCTGGCTCTTTAAGAAGTGATGCACACAATTTCTTTGCAATATCCAGAAAGTTTTGAGCTGTGTCTGTTGAGTAGATGCAAAACGAAGGAAGCAGTGACCATAGAGTGTGAACAGAGGGTTGTGTATTACGTGAAGCTACTGGGCGTCCTTCCACTTCAAACGTCTTATATTTCTCATGCAGTCTGTCCATCCTCTGCTTCTTGCATATATTGATGAAGGAAATATTTAACTATACTTACTCCTTCTTACAAGCCCAAACTTGTCTTTGCAAAGTATCCATTAGGTAACCTGCTTATTAGATTTATCCATTCCGACATGCCATAAAACATGAATGTCTTATATCATATCATATAAAGTGAAGCATTGGATGCTTGGTATCTTATTCTCTAATATATAGCAAATATGTGCTAAAATAGCTTCATAATTTAGTCATGTTCACTGTTTATTGTGCTTCAATGATGTCCCAGTGCAACACACACACACACACACACACACACACACACACACACACACATATATGTGGCACTAATATGTGCTCTTAATGAACAACTATCTAATGTATAAGGCTTAATCGACTTGAGAGTCTCTGTATCAAGGTATACACCAATTTTATCGAACATAGTCTATATTTGGATCAACAGCTGCTCCATATTGCCAGAATTTTTTAGGAATAAAGCTAGATCTAAAAGACTCCCCTTTTCAGTGGTAGCATACATCATCAAAACATTACAACTCCCTCTGAATCCTTACTATAGGTGATCATCAAGAATTTGACAATCTGCACTCCCATCTTTGAGATGAGACTTTATCATGTTGTAAGAAGGTGATGTGACAAGAATTTTTTTTCCTGAAGGTGAAATAGTGAAACCTCCCTTATTGACAACTGCTCCATAGATATCCACTGTAGACTGTCAAGATAATGACAATGGGATTTTGCAGATAGATCTGAGCCAATACTTGGGATTCCATTTAATACAACAACTGCAATCTTCATCGCTGAAAGGAGTGTCACTATACTTTAATCTACTGAACAATGATTATAAAGAAGATGCCTATGACACTGATACCTATTAAAAAAAACATGCTAACAGCCAACAAAGCTTTATATTGCTATCAAACCAATTATACGGCCAACAAAACTTTATACTGTTAACTGTTACTATTAAAACTTCTTTTTACCAATCAGGACGGTATGCTTCCAAGTTCTTCAAGTACAAGTATCTTATTGGAGTTGACAATTCAAAATATGATCAGGTCACTTTCTTTTTCTTCTTGTCTTAACACAATATTGCGGATGTATCCTGAAGAACTTAAGGCTAGTTGGCAATGGACTTACTTTTCAAGTCATTGAAATATATCAATGCTATCGATAGAGACTTATAAAAATGTGAACTGCTTGTGTATGAATTTGTCGACAATAGTCCTTGTGGCTTTTGGTTTAGACTTTCTAGTAGCATGGGAATATATTCTTGTTGTTTATGCCTACCAAACACGATAATATGAGTTTCTGATTTTCTTTTCCCCAAATCTAAGCATTTTTCTGACATAATTTCTTTTCTATGTGAAATATTGTGTTTTTTATACAACTCCAGGGATCACAAGGCTTCCTGAAACAAGGATATGGCTCCTTTAATGAAGGAGGGAATTGATACACTTTTGATGTACCTTTACAGAGTTATTGGACTTACAGAAGAAATGAAGCAAGTTGCATCCTCTGAAAATAGTTGTGTTGTGGTATGTAACTTTCATTATAATGTATTATGCTGCTTTAATACGTAATATTTTTTCAGGTAAAACTCTATATTCATTTGCACGTTGTCAACAGAGGTCAATGTATGTTATTTTTCATTATAGTTCCATAGTCCAACTTAGTGACTAGATGTCTTAAGATCATGTGTCCTTTGCATACATTGTAATAGAGTGGGGTTCTAGAATTTAGAAACCATGCATGCTTCAAAGGAATGGATACTATTATAAGAACCCTGCAAGAAGGATGGCCCTGTGGCTTGAGTGGATAGTGCATGAGAAACTAGAAGTTTTGCTAGAAGGGTCTGGGCATTTACGAACACTTTCATTCTTGTATGCAAGTAAAGGATTACAACAATGAGCATTGGACATATGGAGAATCATAGCACAAATAAATTTGAAAATACCTTTGCAAGGGTCTCCTGTTATGCGGAAAAGAGGAAAGGAGTCAATTGGTATGACACATGATCAGCTGGCAACTGTTGTAGAGGAAACACGATTTCTAGAAGAATCATCTGATCACAAGCTTGTCTTGGAACATTTGACTTGGATTTGTCATATAATCCCAATCACCTTTATTATAATTCATTGGAATTTGGTTGGCTTTGTTGCCTTCTGTGTCTATACTTGTGGTTTTGTATTGAGATTATTTGGGCTTGCTGTTAGTGTTTTTCACTTCTGAGAATGCTTTGTTTTTGTTTTGCTCTAATTATGTGTTGAACATTTTTTAAAAATCAATGATTATTACACAATTTCAAGGACTGTACCAATTAGGCTTGCGAATATTTGTTTGGATTTATCTATCGCTTAATGTATGGATAAATGAGTCTGTCATCAGTAATTGTGAATTAAATTTTTGTCATTTCAAAGTAGCCTTGAGTTACTGTGTTATATGGTTATTAGGGTTGTCTAGATCTCTCCAATGATGAAAACCTAGGTTGGACTTCCCTTATGTGTTCTGCTTGATGCAATTCATTAGAATCTGGCTGGCTTCATTGCCTTCTGTGTCTATACTTGTGGTTTTGTATTGAGATTGTTTGGGCTTGCTGTCATTGTTTTTTACTTTTGAGAATGCTTTGGTTTTGTTTTGCTCTAATTATGTGTTGAACATTTTTTTAAAATCAATGCTTATTATACAATTTAAAGGACTGTCATAACTCCTCACATAATTCTTTGAAGGGTGCTAGCTCATTGGAAGAGCACCTGCCATGCAGGAGGTTGGTGGTTCGATTCCACTGCACCCTAACATGAATTATTCAATGATATTGTTGATTTTTTTAATTAAATATTTTTATATTGATTTATTTCAATGGTGAGATATTTTTTTGGAGTCATTTTTTTATATTGTCTCTAGAAAGACAATAGATAGGATTAAAGACATTGTCTCCATAAAGACAATATGTTTTTAATTCCAACTATTGTCTTTGGAGAGACAAAAATGAAATTGTCTCAAGTTAAGACAATTTACCCAAAAATTGTCTTAAAACCCCCCTTTGTGTTGTAGAACAACTATTGTCTTTGGAGAGACAAAAATGAAATTGTCTCTGGAGAGACAAAAATGCTTGTGTTATATATTGTCTTTATAGAGACAATATTTTAAGACAATTTAATTTGAGACACCCGCTTAAAGACAATATTTAAGACAATACACAAGTTTTCTTTTGTCTCAAATTAAGACAATTTACCCAAAAATTGTCTTAAAACCCCCCTTTATGTTGTAGTGACTCTTCAAGCTTGTCAATATATAACCCTAAAAGGGTAGGAGACAATAAGCGACCTTGCTTGACCCCAATATCGCTTCTAAAACTTTCAGAAATGCCTGCTGAAGTTCTAATTTTGACTTTTACCTCTTCATACAGCTTATGCACCACTGCTCTCAAATCCCTGGGAACCCCGAGTTTCTCCCTAGGAACCGTGTCAAAGGCTTTTTTGAAATCAACGAAGCAACAAAAAACTTCTTCATTTTTTTCCCAAACTTTTTCAATGATGTGTCTTAAAGTTATACAATGGTCCACTGTGGAATGTTTAGGTCTAAAACCTGCTTGCCCTTTAGCACGTTTATCTCTTTCTTCTGCCCACTTGCTGATTTTCCTTTCTAACATGCTTCCAAATAACTTTGCAAACAAGGGGTTTATCATTATGGTTCTATAATTGGAGGGATTATTGACGTCACCACTCTTGAAAAGAGGTATTGCCATACTAGTTGTCCAATCTGTGGGGAACCCCTACTATATGATGTTGTTGAAATTTTTTGTGATGTGAGGTGCAAGAATTTTTAAGCCACACTTTAGATACTCTGCTTGGAGTTCATCTAAGTCTTTTGCTTTTCCAGCGCCCAACTTCTTGATACCCATCTCTACCTCTTGCACCGTGAAGAGTTTTGTGTCTGTGTTGACCAAGGGAGGGGGTCAACCTTAGGATCTTGCTCATAAAGTTGTCTTGTATAGTCGAACCATTTAGAAGCTGTAATGTTGTTTTCAGTTTGCACCTTCTTCGGTTGTAGCTCCTTCCAAAATAATTTGGGGTTAGTTTTCCCAAGGAAGATTAGTTCTTCTCTCCTCGAAATCATGAAATCAACGTTTTTCTTTCTTACTATCTGCTTGTAAGCTTTGAGCTTTATGTTATCTGTGTCTGATTCCTTCCACCTTCTCCTTGCCTTTTTGCATTCCTCATCAAACCAAGCATTAACTGGAAAGCAATTTGTTTCAGACTTCTTAATTTTTGCTCTTTTGCACTCAGCAAGTGTGCTTTGAATTAAATGTGTTAATCTGAGACTATGAGGGCCATGAAATGAGATTTCCTCCTTGAAGAGCCTCTCTAGCGTTATTTTGAAGGCATTACAATTCTCTGGGGTCAAAAGAATTCTCCCCTTTGGGGGATTTTGTTGAACAAACTGAGGTTTTGACCCTAATTGCTTCTTTCCGGTCCAAGAGAAACTTAAATAAACTGACTTGTGGTCTGATTTTAAGTCCCAAATTTGATCTCCAATTAGCATTTCCTCCATTTTCTCACAGACTATGTGAGCAAATTACATAATCTACTACACTTGCTCCATTGTAAGTATTGCAAGTAAAATTACCGGACTTTTCCCATCTAGTCAAACCATTGCAAATGACTAAATCGAAAGTCCCACATAGCGTAAGCAATTGTTCTCCAAAGAGATTGCAGCCTTTATCCTCTGAAATTCGTTCCCACTGATGCTTGCTCTCTTCTGTTAGCCATATAGGGTCACAGTGTTCTTTACAACAAAGAATGCTAGCTTGTTCACCTGCAGTTCTAGCGTTGAAATCCCCACTATGAGGACTTCACCTAGCTGAGAATATATTGCAATATCTGTTTTCAGCACTGCAAAGGGATTTTTGTGGTCAAGCCCCCTACTTTTGTATATTTTTGAAACTAGCGGTGCAAAATAACACGCTGCAATTCTGATGTGATTTCCATTTTTTGATATTTTAAGCCAGATAAATTGCTTATTTGGGTCTTCTTTTTCTCGCTGAATGAAACGACCTTTTTCTCTTACTAATACCACGATACCCCCGTGCCCTTTGCCATTCCTTGCTGCCTTGTTCCACACTGCTATCTTCCAATACCCTTCAAACAAAGGTGTCTTGCAGCCTTCGTGCTCATGTGTTTCTATGAGGATGATTCAATCAACCTCGTGATAGCATAAGGAGCGCACACAGGCTTGTAGGAGGCAAAAGGCAACAGTGCAACGCAAGACGAAAATACTTTATAGGGGAGCATACTGGAATATCAATCTTGAGAAGCGTGCAGTCTGACAAAGCTAAGCACTCAAGAATCAATCCAAAGTGCATTCCCCCCGGACCTCCATAAAGCCAGCGTCTCACACACGCATCCTGGCTTGGGTGGACCTTACCCTGAGAGTGACTGATGTGAAGTAAGCGTCACACATACGCATTAAAGTCAGTGGGGTGAGACGTGAGTTCTTATCGAAACATCAGGGTATCAGGGTGTTTCGCAGTAGTTTAAAAAAACTCACAGAATAAATAAAAAAATAATCTAAGAATAAATCAGAAATTTTAGTAAAATTATAAAAGATTTAGGTAAAGATTTTCGAAAATCTGGGTTACAATTACTAAACTTCAGTGTTTTGAGTGTCTCTAAGGTTTTTTATTTTTGATGGTGCTGAATCTATTTTCACCATAAAAATGCAATCCAAACACTCCAACTACTTGATTTTTTAATTTTTTTTACAACATTCTGCCATCCTCACTATTCTGTTGCTCCATAGACAACTCCAGTTTTTCCTTTTTCTAGTATATCCACCTTAATATTTTTTAAGTAAGGTGAAAGTCAATTTGTGTTGACCCCTGTAAAAACTTTCTAAGAAGCCGTGTTGGAGTAGGGCATACTCCAGGCCCTCTTTGTTTTTTTGAATTTTAGGTGCGTAACCGTAGGATATTTAATAGGGTGGAACTCAATTTATTTCGACTCTTGTAAAAATCCACTCCTATAAAAACACGGGTTAAGTCGCGTTGGAGTACGGCATACTGCGGACTCTTATAAAAATCTACTCCTATAGAAACACGGGCTTAAGCCGTGTTGGAGTACGGCATACTGCAGGCTTTTTTTTATAATTATTAATATTTGCAATATTTATGAAGTTATAGCGTTATTTATTGACTGCGGCATTGTAGGTCAGCTATTGCATTTAACCATAATTGACTGCGGCATTGTATGTCAGCTATTGTATTTAACGAAGTATAAAATTTAATACGTGTAGTCTAAAAATGCGGTATTTTCACTCAATCAGGTAATGATTTTCAGAAAATCTGGAAAAGATTTGCTCAAAATCTTGTTTACAGTTGTTAAACTTTAATACTTTGAGTGCCCTAAGAGTTTTTGATAGTGCTGAATCCATTTCCAGCGTCAAAAATGGATTTTAAACACTCCAAGCACTTGATTTTTTGAGTTTTAGTTGACCAGATTCCAACAGTTTTCTGCAGTCCAGGCTATTTCATGGATAGACAACTTCAATTTAATAGGTGGCATATACTACCTAGTGTATTGATGAAGTTATAATTCCAGAAACTGTTGTGGAATAAGGCATGAAGCTATAACTCCACCTACCTAATTGGAATAAGGCATACTGCAAGTTTTTTATTTTACTATCAATATTTGTAGAATTGATCCATTAATGCACTTTACAGTATATGTCAGCCATTAGATTTAATCAAGTAACATATACGGTCCCAATACATTAATAAAGCTATAATTCTACCAATAACCAAGCAACCTATAAAGCTATAATTCTACCAATAACCAAGTAACATATAAAGCTATAACTCTACCAATATTTATTATTTAGGATATTTTTTAAGAGGCTGAAGTCAATTTATGTCGACTCCTTTAACAAGCCGTGTGTATTTTGACTCCTATAAAACCTGGCTAAGAAGCCGTGTTGGAGTAGGGCCTACTCCAGGGCTCTTTTTTTTACATTTATTAACTATACGTGCGTAACCGTATGATATTTTTTAATAGGGTGTAAGTCAATTTATTTGAAAATTTTAAAAAACATTTTGTAATTTTTAAAAATAGTGCATTTATTTATTTTTAATTTAATTGGTAGTTAGTAGGTTATTTATTTATTTATTTAGAATATATTGGTTGGAAATTTTTTTTAAAAAATATATATATATATATATATATATATTTTCATTGTTATTTAAAACACATTATTTTTTATTTTTTATTATAAAATGGTAAATTCCAGTGTCATAGATTGATCAATTATAATTGGACTGGTTTTATTACTTCCAAACGATTAATTATAATTTGACTGGTTTTACTATTTCGAAATGTATTTTATTTCTCGATTGTTAATCTATTTCCTTATCTCTCCGGATTGGTCAAACAAAAACAATATGAAACAAAATCAATTTTAAATCATACTTTAGGTTTAAAAGACATCAATGTTATACCCATTGTAACTTATCTTTTTTTGTTCTCACTTCCTAACATTATCTATTAATACGGGTTGACATAATACGGGTTGACATTACACATAATGTTAGATAGGGAATGTTTCATTACATTGGAGCTTTTACTCAACAATAAACACGTTTAGACATGATCATTCTTATAGACATTATAGCTTGGGATTTTTAATTACACATTTATATAATTTGAAAATTAGTCATATTTTTAATCATTATAATATATAAAAATTTGGAGGATAGAATAAATTATATATATATATATATATATATATATATATATATTTTTTTTTTTTTTTTTCAATTTTAGGTTATTAAATAAAAAATGTACATTGATTAGTTTTATTATTAATTATAATATATATATATATATATAAATTTGGTGTAAATGTTTATATTTTTATTTAGTTACATGAAACTGTCTCGACATGTTTTTGGTCCAGTGTGGTCAAGGAAAATCTATCGAACATATGATTAATTTGATCAATAATATGTAAATACATCTAATATTAATATAGTCATTTTAAATATGCTAAATATGTGTCAGATTTTTTGATAAATATTGTTAATAGGTTTAATGATGAAAAATGATGAAATAAATTTTTTGAATGCAAAGTTACAATGTAATAGTTTTGAATGATAGAAAATGTAAATAATAATACGAACTTAGTCAATTACAAATAGTCTTCATTGTGATCAATCTCAAACTATTTTTTTTCTACTATTCTTATTCTAATTGTAACAATGAAAAAGACAATTAAATTATCAACCATTTAAATTTTTTAGTCAAGTTGTTATAGTAAACATCCTACCTACCTTATCTCTTTTGCTCTCCAATATTAATAAGTTGAATTATATAACACAAAAATCAATGTACATAGTCAATAATTTTTTGTGCTTACACTGAAATCAATGCACACTGTTAATCCAATCACTTTAAATTTAATGTGCCATCATACATCCAATTACATCAAATTAAAAATCAACATCTACATAGAAATCAATGCATCTAATTTTACATCTAATATTAATATAATCATTTTAAATATGTGTCAGATTTATCTGATAAATATTGTTAATAGGTTTAATGATGAAAAATGATAGAAATAAAATTTTTGAATGCAAAGTTACATTGTAATAGTTTTGAATGATAGAAAATGTGAATAATAAGAACGTAGTCAATTACAAATAGTCTTCATTGTGATCAATCTCAAACTATTTCCTTCTACTGTTCTTATTGTCACTGTTGTTAGTTTTGTCATCTTTTCATATCGATTATATGAAAAGGGCAATTATAATTATAAACCATTTAAATTTTTAGGTCAAGCTGTTGTAGTAAACAACATACCTTATCTGTCTTGCTCTGCAATATTAATAAGTTGAATTATTATAACACAAAAATCAATATACATTGTCAATAATTTTTTGTGCTTACACTGAAATTAATGCACAGTGTTAATCCAATCACTTTAAAATTAATGTACCATCATACATCCAATTACATCAAATCAGAAATCAATATCTCCATAGAAATCAATGCATCTAATGCAAACAATCAAATAAGATTAGAAACAACATCTACACTGAAATCAATGCATCTAATGCAAGCAATCAAATAGGATTATAAATTAGCATCTACACTGAAATCCATGCATCTAGTGCAAATAAGCAAATAAGATTAGAAACCAACATCTACACTTAAATCAATGCATTTAGTGCAAACAATAAAATAAGATTAGAAATCAACATCTACACTGAAATCAATGCATTTAGTGCAAACAATCAAATAGGATTATAAATCATCTACATTGAAATCAATGCATCTAGTGCAAGCAATCATATATAATTAGAAATCAACATCTACATTGAAATTAATGCATCTACTGCAAGCAATCAAATAGGATTAGAAATCACCATCTACACTAAAATCAATGCATTTAGTGCAAGCAATCAAATAGGATTAGAAATCATCTACATTGAAATCAATGCATCTAGTGCAAACAATCAAATATCATTAGAAATCAACATCTACACTAAAATCAATGCACCTAGTGCAAGCAATCAAATAGGATTAGAAATCGCCATCTACACTGAAATCAATGCATCTAGTTCAAGAATTATTCTTCCCTCTCTCCCCCTCCATCTATATCTATATATCCCTCCATCTCTCCTTCTTTGTCTCTCTATCTCCTCCCCCCAAACACACACACACTCTCTCACTCCATATCTATCAATCTCTCTGTCCCTCCCTCCCTCTTTTCATCTCTCTCTTCTTCCCTCTCTTCACCTTCCATTTATATCTCTATCTACCTCTGTCTCTCTATATCAACTCCAAAACATATGCTCTCTTTCTCTAATTTATCTATCACTCCCTCCTCCTCCTCCTCCTCTCTCTCTCTCTCTCTCTCTCTCTCTCTCTCTCTCTCTCTCTGCCCCGCTTCTATCTCTCTTCCTTCCTACTATCCTCTCTCTCTCTCCACCTTTCTCTCTCTATGTCTTTCTTCTTACCTCCCTCCCCACCACCCCCCTCAAACTCCATCTCTCTTTCCCTCCCTCTCTCCACTCTCTCACATCCTATCTCTCTTCCTTCCTCTCTCTCCCTTTATCTCTCACCTCTCTCTCTCTTCACCCTCAAATTATGTTACTATAACCCTCCCTCTCCTTCTCTCCCCTGTTATCTCCATCTCTCCTTATTTGTCTCTTTATCTCACCCATAAACATACACACTCTCTCTCTCTATTTCTCTCCACTCCTCACACTCCGTGTCTTTCTTCTTTCCTCCCTCTCTCACCCTCCAACTCCATCTCTCTATCCCTCCCTCTCTCCTCCTACCTCCCCTCCCTCTCTCCCCCTCTCTCCCTTTACCTCTTACCTCACTCTCTCTTCCCCCATATCTCTCTCTCTCTCTACCCTCCAATCCTCTCTTTTCCCCATCACCCTCTTCCACTCTCTCAAGTCCTCTCTCTCGTCCTTCCTCTCTCTCCCTCCCTCCCTCTATCTCTATGTGCCATCCAATCCCCCCCTCCCCTCTCTCTCTGTGCCCTCCAATCCTCTCTCTTCCCCCATCACTCTCTCTCTCTCCAACTATGTTACTATATCCCTCCCTTTCTCCTTCTCTCTCCTTATCTCCCTCCTTCTCTCCTTCTTTGTCTCTTTATCTCACCCCTAAACATACACACTCTCTCTCCATCTCTCCTTTGTCACTCCCTCTCTCTCTCTCCACTTATCACTCTTTATGTCTTTTGTCTTCCCTTCTTCTCTCCCCCTCCAAGTCCATCTCTCTATCCCTCCCTCTCTCGTCCTCTCCCTCATCCATCCTCTCTCTCCCTTTCTCTCCTACCTCCCTCTCTATTTCCCCATCTCTCTCTCCCTCTCTCTCTTTGCCCTCCAATCATCTCACTATTTCCCTCCCCCTCTCTCTCCCCCTTCCATCTTTATGTCTCCCTCTCTCTCTCTTACCCTTCTCTACCTCTCTCACTCCTCTCCCTCTCTCTCTCTCTTCATTCCTCCTCTCCCATCTCCTTCAATTTATTTCCATCTCTCCCTCGTCACTCCCCATATCTCTCCACCTCTATCACTCTGCCTTTGTTCTTCATTCCCATATATATCTAGAGTTAATATATATCATGATATATTAATTTATAATAGCAATTGTCCCTAAAGGTGCAAAGATACACTGAAGGAATTGAAATGTTACTGCAAAAATGTTGCAGTAAAGGAAATATAACAACCTAAAGGGTGGAAGATGGAGGGGAGGAAATGTCTTCAGGCTTGCAATAGTCTCACAGTTGTGTCGATGCCTATCTGATAGATGTTTTTCTAACCACCTGTCTAAATCAAAAATTTCCAATTATACCACTATGTCAAAATATTATATACATATTATATCCAAGCTATAACATGCAAGGTAATGAGGATAAACATTACCATAGGTCCTCGTGGGCACTGACACACAAAAACTATAATTGCACAGAGGAAATGACTAAATTCAGTGTGTGTTGATAATGAGATTAAACAAAGAGCATCTTTCATTGGAGTGACCTTCAGATTCCAGAATATTTTTCAATCAACATAAAGAAGGGGGTTTGTTTTAGAATTTTAACTATCTCCTTTTAAAATTTTAAATTAATTTGGAGCCATTAATTCGAGTTTTAAATTTAAATTTAAATTTTTTCTAGCAAAGATTTTGTTGGCCTGTGACCACACATAACATGGAGAAGTGGTCCCTATAAGGAAATCACAGGGCAGAGGCGTGAATGTTTAAGGGTAAGGCCAAACTATTCAAGCGTAGGTTGGGGGGAAAGCCTCGCAGTCAAAAGAGAAAAGTGTTGCGGTCAAGGAATTATGATCCAAAGTGTGTTAATTGCCGCATCCCACAAACCGTTACATTTATTATATATTACATATAATATATGTAATATCACTAACCGCACTCAACTCCTTACCTATATCACATTGGTATTCCGCAATTTCCATTTGTATATCATATATCTGATGGCTCCCGAACCCCAAAATGCGATATAAAGTGGGACCGCCATCCATCCGCCATGTCACCTTCCATTCGTCGCTACCCGCACATCGCTCCCTGCAGATCATAACACTTTTACCTCCCGCTCCTCATAACTAAACTCTTCCGATTGCGATCTGCGATGTGCAGGCGGCCCCATCTCCGTCCTGCCACATCACTTCTCCCCCCATCGCACTTCGCACACCGCAAATTATATCATTTACCCTTCGCCGCTCACATATAAACCTTGCGATTTGCGATGTGCGGGCGACCCCATCTCCGTTCCGCCACGTCACTCCTCCTCCCATCGCACTTCGCACCTCACAATTCTTAACGTCTACCCTTCGCTGCTCATATGTAAAACCTCCGATCTGCGATATGCGATATGAGTTTGGGTCCCACCTCCTTTCCACGTCATCCATTCCCTGCTCCCCGCACATCGCTCCTCGCAGAATATAGCTCTTACCTTCTGCTGCTCATAACTAAAACTTACGATCTGCGATGTGCGGGCGGCCCCTCCTTCGTCCTGCCACATCACTCCTCCGCCCATCGCACTTCGCACATCACAATTCTTAACGTTTACCCTTCGCTGCTCATATGTAAAACCTTTGATCTGTGATATGCGATATGAGTTTGGGTCCCACCTCCTTGCCACGTCATCAGTAGCCCTTCCACAACTTTTGTTCTGCCCTTTTCAGTGTTAATGAGCCCCACTGACTCCACTATCGCTTCTGCCATCCTCCCCTCATCTCCGCTCCATATCACACATCCAATGGCCCATAGTGATTTCGCACCCTCCTATCCAATACCACAAATCATCCATACCCCCCTCCGAGATCCGGTCTCCGATTTTTGCAAGTTAAAGCACATCATGAGTTCTTGGTGGAACAACACAGTTATGGTTATTCAGTTGGTCCAAGAAATCCCTGCTAAAGAGCGAGGCACGCACATCACAATCGAATATTCCACAACGGTAAGTGGAAATCATGATAATTAGAGAGTAGAGGCCTTACACAACAGATGAAATCAAGTGGTGGAAACTAGACTGGCCACTTGTTCACGACCACTCCTCACTGTTCCCATGGAAGATTCCAGGATTTGGCCTACGAGGCCCATAATTTTGTTTCTTTTTACTGTTAGATAGTGATGTTTTACTGGTGAAATCCCGATTCCACCTGATTCTGTTTTGATTTTCTGTTACAGGAGTGATTTCTTGATGCACACTCTGTTTGTTAGGATATTTTGATTTTCACACATGTGGGTCGATCATGAAGGATTATTCGATCGTGAACCCTCAATAGGAACTCTATATGTAGGAAGTTGAGAGATGTATGAAAGGTTCTGAATTTTGGAGAATTTTGCTGTAGTTCTGTATAATTGTGCTTCCTGAGCTCTGAGATACATATTTGGGAGAGCTGTTTTAAACTTAATATGATACAACGCTGTTTATTTGGATTCCAGATGGGGCAATGAGTAGTATGTATCTGTTTCTCTTTGTTTATCAGTAATCTCCTGTTTATGTGTAATCATCTTTCAATGTTTAGCTGCTTTGATGATTTGTGTAATGTAGCTGCCGGCAGTATGCATTTTTATTCATGAATTCGTTTATGTATAACGCTCATGTATCAAACTTGTTGCACTTCCTTAATTCGCGCTCCACAAATCTCTACTGTTAGTCATTTTCCACTTACATCTGTTTCCTCTAAGTTCACGGGGGGATAGATTCTTAAGGATATTAAGCTTGTCTTTTGCGGATTCCTCCTCCGTTCTTCCTCAACACCTCTACATAATTTGAAAGCCTCTGCTCATTGTTTCATACTTGGCCCATTTGAAATCCATCTAGCCATTCAGCGTCTTGAGCCCTCTGCAGCATGGGGTAATTCACAAGAATCAGACTCAAAGGTCTTCTCCATTCTTGAACCACCAAAACCATTATTCTGTTATTCCATATTCTGTCAGAGGCATTCTTATAGTTGTCTACTTTTAACCTCTGATTTTAAGATGTCCTAGGTACTGGTCTTTTGCAACTCAAGGCTGTCTCTAGGGGCTACAACAGATTTGTTGGAATTGCAAATTTATGTGCGTGTAGTTTACACAGTCCGTAGTTTACACAATCCAAGTGTCCAAGTAAGCTTTCAAGGCATTGTATCCATTTATGCATTCCAAAATACAGTTTTAAAAATGAAAAATTACGCATGCTATATGCATATATAGAACCAATACAGATCCATTTTGAAGAGGATTAAATCTCTTGAGGTGCATACTTTTTTTCAAGTTTTTCACTCTAAAAGAGGCCCCATAGGCTATCTTTAGCCTTGTGGATGTAAAAATTTTCTTTCTTTCTTTCTCATATTTCCAGAAGTAACTATGGTTTCCTTTGCACAGCTCGTGCAGGTCCCACAATAACGAGTGACCATGTAAGTTAATTGTACTTAAGAAGTCTTTTTGTCAAGAATGGTCATTCCTAAACAAAAAAATCCCCAATAATGTCTAAGGTTGAACATGATTTAAGGTGGGACTTTATCATAATTACTTAAAACAATTTTGTGTGGGAGTTATCATAAGAATCCCCAAAATTGAAATTTCTATACAAACTTGACCATAAATTTAGATATTTTCTGGATATAAAAAATTTGGTTAGGTTATGATCTAGCTATAAATTGGTTGAAAAAAATCAAAATTAAGACCATTTAATTTTTCAATTAAACATTTTATATCATTCTACCTAAAAAAATCCTTTAAACACCTAAACGAAATAATATTTAAAAATACATAATTTAATGTAAATCTTATCATATTTATTAATATGCTAGCATCAAGAATGGTGTAAAATGCCATGGAAAAAATGTCTTGTTTAAATCAAATATAATTTAAGGTGTCTGTTCCCCACTACATCATAAGTATCATGGATTTTGAACATGAAGCTCCATAACCACATCCTAAAAATCATGGATTTTGAACATGACGCTCCATAACCACATCCTAAAAATGGATATATTTAGTTTTTATTTATGATATATAAATAAATATCTGAGTGCACATTACATGTATTAGAATCAACCTATGTAAAACCCTTGTACCTTTCCTAGTTCCAAGATGAAGATAATTCATTATATAAGAACTCCTTTCTTGTAAAAGTTTTTATGACTTGGTAATTGATTTATATTTTATTTTCAATGCCATATTATAGTGATGGATATTTATTTCTTATTTCTTAGTAATTTAAATATGTAATATAATTGTAAAAAGTAAGGTTATCAAGTTTTTATTAATATAAAGATGTAAATGTGATTTTTTTAAAAAATAATGCTAATTAAAAGTGAATTTGATTAACTGGAAACTTTTTATAAATAACTTAAAAAGTAATTATATTTGAAAAATAAAATAATTATCCCCGATGGGAGTGTCAGACACTTGGAACCATGCTTCACGTGGAGAATGACATTTTGCATAAGGTATGAGCGGAGGAGGGCTGACATTCAACCCTTCCATCATGCTGTGGTTAATTACTCTGCATTCAAATGTGCGAAACACCTTCCTTTACCTACGTGCAAAGGAATAACATTGTCTCGAGGATCAATGACGTCGACATTGCGGTGGTTAAGTAGTATGGCGCATGGAGCAGTTTGGGTGTTTCTTGGCTCATTAAGGGATACAAATTTACCTGTGTTCTCATTTCTTAGGGTCGTGTGGGTATGGTGGTGGTCTTATATTTATCACTCCTCCTGTGGGCTCAATAAGGTAACAAATATTTCCCTATTTCTCTGGGTGAAACTTTCCCTTTCATTCCTTGGCTGAAGGGTGTGTTGTTTGAGGATCTGGTCAGTTCTGGGCGTTGGTGTTTTGGGTCTGCGTGGATTCTTGCTTTGACATTCCGGGTGGTGGTCTTCGTTTGTATGTGTAAGGTGTATGTTACTTTTATAAGTGGCGCCCGAGCTTCTGGTAGTGGTGGTTTTGCTCGGTCAGAGTTTTTAATGCTACTATTCTTTTGGCTCTCCGGTTTAGGCATTTCCTGGATTTTCCTTCATGGGGCTGTTGATAGAAGAATTCCCTTCGGTGAATCCCAGTGGATTTAGTGTCGGTCAGGTTTCTGGGAGCCTGAACTTCTACTTCTTCTTGTGCGCAGCTGGGATGTGTCCTTTTGTCTTTTCTAGGCGAGGGGTTGTCTGCAAATTCTAGCCTAAATTTGTGATTTTTTCGCGATTTTTGGGTCGAGGTGACCAACGACATTGGGTTACCTTTCCTTCTCTGTTTTTTGTGTAGAATGATGGTTTCTGGTGGAGGGTGGTCGATTGGTAGTGTGCATCGTTTATGGGTGTGTGGTGTTGGGTTTGATTAGGTGGTCCTTAGTGTGGATTGGGGTTAGCCTCGGGGGTCTGGGTTTCAGCACGACCACCAACATGAAGCCAAGTCCGTGTTCCTTGCGTGCCCCTGTTCAGGCAAAGGTGGAAGCATCCTGTCTTGGGAAGGGGTCAATTGTGCCAGATAGAGTTTGGGGTGGCGGTGTGAGAGAAGACGGTGATAGCAACAACCAGGGTGTCAGAATTATGTGCCGCTTTGGGCATGGGGGTCGTGGAGCATATGGTGGGCGAAGGTCTTCGACTAAACCTGTGGTTAGCAAGGGTAGTAGGATCCTGGATCAGAGTGCTGGTGGAGTAAGAATCAGGCATAGGGGAACAGGTCGTGGCTAAGTCTCGAGCACACATGGGTGATGCAACAATCTGGGTGGTGTGGGGTTAGTTGAACGCACATTTTCTAGGTGTGTTGGGAGAATTACGACGCTCGGGGTGATGGTCCAATCTGTCATAGACATGCTGGAATCTCATGATAGGGTCCGGAGGGAGGAACAAGAGGCAATTATGGCCAAGTTGAAAAAATCCATTATTTTCAATGCCATGTCTCTGAAAGAATTGTGGTTGTCTGGCGTGGGTAGAATTTGTTGACTGAGAGGATCGAAAAGCTAGAAGTTTGGCTTGCTCACTTAGAACAACATGTTAACTATCTGTACTATCCTCCTCCTCCTCTAGGAACGAGGCCAGATATTTTGTCTATACTATCCTCCTCCTCCTCTAGGAACGAGGCCAAATAATCCTGGTTCAATCACTTCTGATCACTTATTATGTTAACCAGTGTCTTTCTAGTTCTTTTTTTTTTTTTTATGGTATGTAAGGCTTATAAGGCCGTGGATCTCTCCATTGAGAATTTTTCTTTTTGTATGTTGCATAGTAATAGCATTGGTCAACAAACCCGGTTGGGGTGAGACCACATGCATTTTGACATCTTTGTATATGCTTTTTGAGCAATGAAAAAACTTCGACTTACAAAAAAAATAAAATAATAATTATAATATATATTTTTAACTGGAAATATCTAGTTTAAATGAAAGTGATTTATTTAATTGATGTGATAATTTTTCCATCACTTGAATGTTAACATTGTTAATAATTTTGTTATTATGTTTTACTTTTCTTTAATAATGAGTGATAAACATTTTCCCCATATTTATTTTTAAACAATAAGTAAACATTCCTCACTCTTGATTTGAAGGAGTACCTACTAAGTATATGATATGCATTTATAGTTTGGAAAATTTTCACATGATTGAATTGTTTATTTTACATATATTTGTTTGTATGTGGAATGCAGAAATTTTAAATCTCAATTTCATATTAACAAAGTATAAATATAAATAGAGAAATTTAATAATATATAAAACAACGGTTAAGAGTATGTGTTTCTTTGGTAAAATGTCATAGGTTCAAATTCAAAGAGGATTAAATTATATATACCTTTATAAAATTTAAATGAAAAAATCTCATATATCAATTTAATATCTAATTTAGCCATAATCTTAAAATTAAATTATCATTATTATTATTATTATTTTTCAAAAACATTAAAAATTAAATAAATAACAAACTTAATTTTAATTTAGATATTAAAAATTAATTAAAATTATTTATCCCTACTTTATCATGGAGATTCTTAATTTGCAAATAGTCTTTGTTATAATATCACGTGCCATTACTGTGGCTTATCAATACTACATGCCCGAAAAATCATAATTCATTTCATATGACACTTGTTCATATAACATTTTTTAATTAATTAATTTAATTAAAAGGATAAAAAAGACGTAACTACTTTGGAGATAAATCTCAATAAATGATTTGTGTATACTACTATGAAAGTTCTAGAATGTTTCATGGAGGTTAAATCCTTACGATCCACCTAATAATTATTGATAAGAATTCATAATTGGATTCAAGAATATTTCATGGAGGTTAAATCCTTACCATCCACCTAATAATTATTGATAAAAAATCATAATGGGTTAATGTGGACCTCCAAGTGACCCATTGTGAGAACATGGGTCCCTTGATCTTCGTTAACACAATATTAAAACCAAGAAATATTGTTATGAAACCAGCTCACAAAATAAAAGAAAAGAGAGATCAACGACTTAGAAATCAACCTATTTGAGGGGACAACCTCTTTTACATTACATAAATGAACAATTTTTGGATGATATAAATGAAAAAACCTCCTTTCTATGTATAGGAGTCCAATGGGTCACAATATAATCCTAGCCGAAATAACAATAACAATGTAAGTGCACAACAATAAAAATAGTCGGCTTCTATCAGGCACAATAATAACAATCTGGGGACTACATGGGTACAACAATAACAATAAGGGGATAAATTAGTATTATAGGGACCTAATGTGCTCCTCTCCTTCAAAAAAGTGTTGTCCTCAACGCTTGAGTAGTTTTGGATGCTTCCATATAAAATCTCATCGTCCCATGCCGAATCTTCAGCGGGTAAGTTCTTCCACTTGATGAGATACTTTGAAATTGATCGGTTTCGTAGCTGTCGAGTTCTTGTTTCTTTGACTGCTTCCGGTTCCAATATGATTTTTCCTTCTTCGTCAAGTTCTGGAAATATTGTTTGATCTTTCTTTAGTAATGATGTTAGAGTTTTCGATATTCTCCCATAATTCTTAACAAATTTGCGATAATACCCTGGTAACCCCAGGAATCCTTGAATATGCTTGATGGTTGTGGGGATTTTCCATTCCTTAATGGATTTAACTTTGTTAGGGTCTGCCTTAACACCCTCATGAGATAAAATATGACCCAAATATTCCACCTCCTGTACTCCAAAGAAACATTTGGAGGTTTTTGCACATAATTGTTTCTCCTCCAATAGTTTGAGCACCTTGTCAACATGTTGAACATGATCCTTCCAAGACTTGCTATAGATTAGTATATCATCAAAAAATACTAACACAAATTTTCTACATTTAATGGGTTTGAAAATGGAAATCATTAAACCATGAAATGTGGAAGGTGCATTAGTAAGGCCAAAAGGCATGACCAAAAATTCATAATGACCCTCATGAGTTCTGAATGTTGTTTTCAAAATGTATTCAGTCTTCATTCTAATTTGATGATATCCAAAACAAAGATTGAGCTTGGTGAAGTAAATTGATCCATGTAGTTCATCCAATAATTCATCAATGATGGGGATGGGAAATTTATCTTTAATAGTGAGCTTGTTGAGCTCCATATAATATGGACACATACACCATGATCCATCTTTCTTGTGCACCAATACTACTGGAGTAGAGAAAGAAATTTGACTAGGTTGAATTATACCAATCTCTAACCTTTCTGCAACCATATGTTTATTCTCACTCTTTTGAGCATAAGGATATCTGTAAGGCCTGATGTTTGGAGGAACACTTCCCGGAGTCAAATGAATATCATGATCATGATCGCGAATAGGTGGGAGTCCTTTGGGAGTCTCAAACACCTTGGAATGATTTTCCAATACATTTTGGAGATTTGGAGAAATAGATGATTTTGATGTTTGAACCTCTAGTGAGTATAATTGTGCAATTAAGCCTCATTATTATTTCTTCAAAAGATTTTTCATGACATTAGAGTTGATTATCTTTCCTGACTTCCTTGCGATACCTCGTAATTCAACTTCCTTTCCTTTCGAAAAAAAATTCAAGAAAATTTCTATAAAATTAAAAACTATCGTCCCCAAAAATTGTAACCATTGTACTCATAGTACAACATCAACACCACCCATTGGAATGGAGAGCATTGGAATATTCAATACATATTCTCCCATGGTTAGCTTGATATTATGGAACTTTCCAGAGCAATTTATAGTTCCTGCATTTGCAACCACCACTTGACACTCTGGTGTTGGGTAAAGGAAGCAATTCAATTTCTTGGCTACCTTACAATGAATAAAATTATGGGTACTACCCGAATCCATTAGCACTATTACATTTTTCTTCTCAATTCCTTGGCTACCTTACAATGAATAAAATTATGGGTACTACCCGAATCCATCAACGCTATTACATTTTTCTTCTTGATATGTCCTTCTATCTTGAGAGTTTGAGGAGTGGTAATCCCTGCCAATGCATTACAGGATATGGTCAGTTTCATTTCTTCTTCCTCTAGGGTTGGTTCCCGGTGTATATCCTCTTCTTTTGAAGTTTCTTGTTCCTTTTCTTTCTCCTCTTCACAATCTATGTAAAATAATTTATTCTCAACACACTTATGACCTTTAGTATATTTGCTATCACAATTATAGCAAAGACCTTGTAGGTTGTGGAACTAGGATTAGTAACACTTCCATCTTTATAGCTGTGAGTGGTAGGCTTCCTTGTTGCCATAATTTTGCTTTCAATTTTTCTTGCCAACCTGAATGCCTTCTCTAATGAATCAGGTTCCCAAAGGCGAACCTCATGTTGGATGTTATCC
Organism: Pinus albicaulis; assembly: GCA_034641835.2. Classification (NCBI taxonomy): domain Eukaryota; kingdom Viridiplantae; phylum Streptophyta; class Pinopsida; order Pinales; family Pinaceae; genus Pinus; species Pinus albicaulis. The sequence continues at coordinate 892,553,037 of CM076576.1, forward strand.
TTTAAATTCCATATGAAGACATCAATCCTGTGCTCCTCTGGAATATCCTTTACACTTATATTCAATTTTTGGAAGTCCTCAATGTGCTCCACCATTGAACCCTTTTGTTTGAAATTTATCAATTGGCTAAAGAAGATGTTTCTCTTTGTATCCTCATAATGTGCTATCATTTCCTCCATAAAAATTGACCAAGTGACAATTTTTTTACGAGAGAAAAGCCATCTTTACCATACAAATGTATTGGGTTCTAAATAGAAAGTTGCAATGCGTACCTTTTGCGTATTTTGCACATTATGGAGATTTAAGTATTTCTCCATCTGTAGTATCCATGTTACGAGATTCTTGCCATCTAACTTCCTGATATCGATCTTTGGAATATGGTGGGTTTTCAATCCAACATTAGAGTCTATGAAATCATGATTAACATTTATTTTGTTCTCATCATGAGTTTCCTCTACTACCTTTTTACCATTAGGAATTATTTCTTGTAGCAACTTTGTCAAACATTCCATGTCTTCTTTTGGATCATTCTTCATGTATTCCATGTTGCCCTTAATTTTTTCTTCTATACCATCGATATTAGATTCCATTCCATTCAAAATATCCATCTTAGCTTCCATGCCTTTCTTCAAACCATCCATCTTAGCTTCCATTTCATTTTTGGTTACTTTTTGCGAGAGCGAAATATGTTGCACTTTGTCTCATAATTTTGATATATCATGTTGCACTTCTTCCCCTTCATGCGTCATAGTAGAGATTTCTTAGGGCTTAATGGGTGTGGAATTCTTTTTGGGAGTCATTATAGAACTCAATACTGATATCTATGCTTCAATATGCCCTTGGCATCACTTCAAATTGATTTTCAAACAAAAGTTATGCAATTTTTTTTTTTTTAAATACACACATTTTTTTTTTTTACTTTTAAGAGCTCGATCTTGAAATGGTTGTAACTATGTAATTTTGGATCTCCAAGATTTGAACTTCGGTTTTGTCGTAGCCCTCTGAGTCTTCTTTCCAATGCCATAGGCTAGACCTAATTTTGATTCTTCAAGATAAAGTTATGCCCAATCTCCCACAATGACCTAATTATGGGCTAGTTCAATAGAGTGAATTTGTTTGATGTGCCACATGTCACTATTGTTACCTTCGGCTTTGAAATTGATGCAAAAGAAACTACTGTCTGTGTACTTTAGGTCACTTTTTACAGAATTCCAATCCGATGTTTGAAATGAAAGTTATGACGATTTTCTCTTGGCCACTTGTTTGAGATGGAATTATGTTGACTGCAAAAACTCTAACTTGCTTAGATCATCTCTATGAAAATATAACAAACAAGATTTGAAATTTTTATATGAATTTCCTCAAGATTTTGGCTCAAATAGGTTTTTTTTTTAGCTTCTGAACCTGCTTAGAATAAAAGTTATAGTGAAAATGACAAGAGAACTTGTTTGCAGCAACGAAACCCTAGAATCCAAAGCTGTGATACCAAATGTTATGAAACCAACTCAAAAAATAGAAGAAACGAGAGATGAACGACTTATAAATCAACCTCTTCGAGGGGGCAACCTCATTTACATTACATAAATGAACAATTCTTGGATGATACAAATGACAAAACCTCCTTTCTATATATAGGAGTCCAATGAGTCATAATATAATCATAGCCGACATAACAATAACAATGTAAGGGCACAATAATAACAATAGCGGGCTTCTATAGAGCACAATAATAACAATATAACAATAAGGGGGCTATACTAACAACAACAATAAGAGGATACACTAGTATTATAGGGACCTAACAAATATCCAACTATTGCATTTATTGTTTCACTTTTAGCTGGGCGTGCGTATCTTTGTATGTTGATTAGCTCAAATCTTATGTGTTATTTAGCTCATATATGAAAATGGATATATGTATTCTTCTTTCTTCATAAGCATATATACATATGCACCTATTTATGTATGTAAACTTATGCTTTCTTATGTGTTATTTAGCTCATATATGCAAATGGATATATGTATTCTTCTTTCTGCATAAGCATATATATATATGCACTTATTTCTGTATGTAAACTTATGCCTTCTTATGTATTATTTAGCTCATATATGCAAATGGATATATGTATTCTTATTTCTGCATAAGCATATATACATATGCACTTATTTATGTATGTAAACTTATGCCTTCATCGGTGACGTGGTGAAATGTTTATCAACGACTGTAGTATATTACAGAGTTTGCTAGGTTGCATTCACTTTTAATAAATTAAAAAAATTATATTCGTGCCACTTGCTCCTCGCCACCATTTTCCTAGGGATTTGAATTTATTCCAATTCTAATAAGTTTCTCCATGATAAGTTCCTCATTATTATTTATAACATTCATTTATATATAAGCACATTTTATTTAGCAAAATGGTTCATTACTTTTAATAAATTTAAAAAATTAGATTCCTGCAATGTGACTCCCCACCCATCAATTTCCATGATAAATTCCTCATTATTATTTATAACATTTATATATAATAAAATTCTATTTAGAAAATTGGTCCATTTTACAATAAGATGTGTACTTTTTTTTCTTTTGTAAGTTAAAGTTGACCAATTTCAAAAAGGGACACGTTAAGCGTAATTATAATATAACAAATTTAATATTGTATTAATCCAAAGTTATTAACTTTAATAATATTAATATTATGATATATTAAAATGAATATTAGATTTAATAATAATAATAATAATAATAATATTTTAATATTAATATTAGGGTTAATAATGTTTTTTTTGCATGGTATTAATAATAATTTGGCCCATGATATTTGGCTCATAGGTTTCTGCTAAATAAAACTTCTTTTTTGAGTGTTCCTAAATATAAAGAGTTCTATATGGAGTAAATATAAAAAGAGGTTTTATATATTTACCATACCTATGGTTTATCTATATTTTTATTTATTTACCATACCTCTTTCATTTACCATGGTATTTGGCCCATAGGCTTGGTATATAATTAGATGTTGATTTCTAATCCTATTTGATATATATTTATATATTTACCATACCTATTTATACATCTTCTAGATTTATTTATTTACCATACCTCTTTTATAAATATGCTATTTGGCCCATGGTATTAATAATAATTTGTCCCATGGCATTTGACTCGTGTTATTATAATAATTTGTTCCATGGTATTTGACCCATAGGCTTCACTTAAATAAAACCTCTTTTTTTTTTTTTTTTTTTTTTTTTTTTTTTTTACAGTTTTTGTAAATATAAAGAGATTTATGGAGTAAACATAAAAAGATGTTTTATTTATATACCATACCTCTAGTTTATTTATATTTATATTTATTTAACATACCTGTGGAGTAAGTATAAAAATTAGTTTTTTTATTTTTAATTACCATACCTCTGGTTTATTTATATTTTTATTTATTTATCATATGTCTTTTTTGAGTGTTCATAAATTTCTTTAATTTGAAATTTATATTGTGTTTATACATAATAATAATTAGATTGATTTTTTTTTGTAAGTTTGGTAGTTCCTCCCTATATTTCCATTAGATAAAAAAACAGGTTACAATTATAATATATACTGGATGGCCTCAACCTCCCCCGTAGGAAAACAGGTCTGTTGGCCACCTCAAAGTGTTAAAGGCCAACCAAAATTGATAAATTTTAAATCTGTCTCTATCTGCCTTAACAGGTCTATTATCTACTACATTTAAAGACTTAACCATAAAATTAATGCTATCTGTAATATGCATCTAAAAAAAACAAAGAGCAATAAAACTTAATCATCTGATGAATCGATAGGCGTCGGGTCCTTTACACTGGACCCGGGCATGTCGACTTGGTTCATACTCTGCAGTTGATGTTCCATTCGGCAAAGGCGAACATCCTGGTGGTGTTGCAAAAGATGTATTTCCTGGATGTCCTTGTGTATTTTAGCTAGAATAGAGGCTTCTTTCGGATCACCACCTATTTCCTGAACATTAACAATGGCCTTAGCCAATAAACATTTCATTGTCCAGTATATATGAATGGACTGTTTAAATATAGAAAGTTTGCCTCTGGTAGTCCATGGATCTGTCAACATCTCCATCTCTTCCTCAGAGATGTCTTCTTCCTCTTTTATTTTCTGGTCTTGCTCCCAATAATTAGATTGATTTTTAAATAGGACCGATATTATATTAAAAATGTTAAATGTTAATCATTACATGTCAAATGTTTATGTGTTTACGCTTGAGATCTACCCCATACCCATGTAGAGGGTCTCTGGGCCCAAAAATATGAAATTAAAGATAAAAAATAAATATTTATTAAATTTTATTATATTTTGAATTAATTTTTTCTTTTGAGAAATTGTATATACATAATATATATGTTTCAGTTTTACGTAATCATTTGTGAATTAAACCCGAGTGTAGAGGACACTTGGAAAATATCAATTCCTAGTTGTCTTAGTTGTGATTTTTTCTAAGTATAAGAGTTTATTTCTAGTGTTTAGGACTTTGTTGAGGTCTAGTTCGTTGGGAGATTCTCTCCAACTAGTTAGCTTCCTAGATTGGTGTGTGGTTGAGATATTCACTCATCCTATAGACTGTATGACCAAGATAGATTAACTATCTTTAGACATCGCTTCTTGTATTTATATTGTATTATTATTTGACATGAATTGAATTTTTGAGTTCCTTATGCAAATTTAACTTGGTATCATAGCTCGTATGGGCCCAAGCCTCCCTCATGGGAGTGCGGAGGGAAATAGAGAGTATGTGTGTTTGTTGAGAGTAGAATGGAGTTTCTTTTTTGCTAGAGAGAGTGTATGTTTGTCTATCATTTGAGTGCTTGTTAGTTTTTAAACAAATGCTTATACGCTCTGCGAAAAACACCATAATGTTGAAGCCTTAAGTGTTGAGCTTGTAGTATGGAGTTGAGAGCCAATTGAGGACATTTCTTGTTGCAATGTGAAGGCTGCACTATTGCGCGTGTGTCTAGCCGAGAGTCATTGTGATTACAATTCATTGATTGCAGTGAACGTCTAGTGAGTGATTGTTGCATGGAGCCAAGCTGGGATACAAAGCAGGAGTTTGTTTTGTGTGTCGAGCGATCAAAATATGTTCCAAGATGAGTTTTATGTTTGATAATGAAAAAGAGGTCTCGTGCAAACCATTGTTGAGATAAAAAAACTCCCGTAGAAACCTCTTAGCGGTGAACATGCTGTATGGTGAAGGTAATTTTTTTATTGAGGTGGCTGCTCATGTTAGTGGATCTCGAGTGAATAAAACTCTTCGATGTTGTTAAATGTTTGAGATTTTGTTTTTAAAAGACTCGGGTGAATAAAAAATGTTGGTTGTTCTCACAACCTTACGATTACAGCTGACTGTTTAAGTATGATGGAGCATTGTCGACAAAGTGTATTTTGCAGGATTTTCGTGCAAGCAATATGGCTTTAGCTCCCTACCTTTTTTCTGTTTATATTCCAACACCTGGAGAAATATTTTATTGGATTCCAATCGAAATATTTCAACGACATTGGGGTTGCGTCACGTCTTGGGAGAATCGAAAATGTAACACACAACCAGTGTCAGATACGAGCCATCAATTTTAATGATCCATCTTAAAAAAATTCGAATGAATTTAATTCTTTGGTTTTGCTGCCATTTATGTTGCAAAATATTGCAATTTCTAAGTTTATGGTGCACTTTTTTTTATGAGTATGTCATGTTATGGTAAGTGACATTAGTCTGGCCAAATATTGTCACGAGTCTGAGTCTCTGTTGGAATTGGCCATTCCAACAATAGAAAAATTTGTAGGAATTATTGATTACCTAATATGATGAAGACATGAAACTAAAGATGGCATCAAAAGATAGTGATGGGAACAACATAAAAAATTAAAGGATGATGGACAACCGGGTGACAGTTTGTGTGAATTTGAAAAATATACCCATGAGATGGTGTATTATGTGTCACATACATGTATTAGTAAGAAAGTCTATGATGTTTTGTAGTGGTCTTTCAAAAGTTTGTAATATTATGTACCTAGAGTTGTGTGTACCCCCATGAAGTTTGTGGTAATCTTAAAACCACTTTATAAGTGCAGGTTTGTGGTTAACCATAAAGCACTTTGGAAGTGTAGGTTTGTGGTAAGCCAAAAACCACTTGTGAGAGTGTATGTATGTGCTGGTTTGTGGTAAGCCAGAAACCACTTTGAAGTGTAGGCTTGTGGTAAGCCATTAACCATGAGTGTGAGAGGGAAGTGGACAGGGATTCCCGTAGCATGGTTTAGGGTCAGTCGACAAAACCCTAGACATGGTTTAGGGTAAGCCGATAAAACCCATTGATCCAGGTGGATAAAACATGTACAGGTACAAAGTAAAAGGCTCAAAAATCAAAGTGTTCAAAATATTCTCGAACCAGGTTCATGTTGTAGATCTCGTCTTTCTGAATCCAATGGCGCAGACGACACTCAATTCCGAGTCCGTATGAAGAAGTTATAAGCGGTCAAATTTCCAGGTTGACTTGGTGACTGGGCAGCCTTAAAGAGGACACAAATTGGACTTTTTCCGGCCACCAGATTCCGGCAAGCTCAGGCCAGATTCTGGGCGAAATTGTGGCCTGGTTAATTGCACTCCTTCGGTCCAAAACCGAATTTTTCAAAACGCATAAGTTTGTTTTAATAACAAAAATTTATTTAAAAAAAAGGGGGTGGGGGCCGTGACCACCGCCACCCCCGTCGGCATATGTGGCACCATATATAAATGGGCCGGCGGGAATCGAACCCGCCCGGCCACGTGGGCCGGCCCACTCCACGGGCGGCCCAACTTAAAACAACCAACATATCAATTTAAACAACGGCCAACACTTTTATTTAAACGTTTGAACCGTGGGTTGTTGGGCAGGCCGCCCAAGGCGGACTCGACCCCTCTCAAAAAAAGAGAACGCGCCTTTTTTTAAAAATAAATATCGTGCTAAGTTGGGAGGGGCGGGATTTGACCCCCCGACCCCTCCTCAACCAAATCTAATTTTTACCAACGCGCCAACGAATTTTGTTGGTAAATCCGCCCACGATTTTTTATATAAACTCAGATTTTTACAGTGCACCCAGGCCATGGAGGAGTAGGAGAGCGTGCATGGATTTCAGAGTTATGATTTTTTAATTGCAGGTGCAGTGGAACCATGAGCCCAGAAAGAGGCAGGCGGAACCTTGATTGAGGCCAACTTTGAGGAGGGCGAAATTTTGACTTTGTCCAAATGGGACAAATTTTATGTCGTTTCAGCACTACTCAGCGCCACGAGTCTGATGGCGTGCTCAGTTTCTACATCTGATTTTTTGATTTTCCAGCCACTTTTGGAAGTGGACTATGCCGGTGTCGGATTTTTGCATGTGAGCAGTCGTTTTCCACTTTCTCGACGCCACAAGATTGATGGTGCTTTCAGATTCTGCCGCAGAGCTGCTCAGCCTTCAGCAAATGGCAGCATGAGGTATATGATGTGATTGCCATGTACTTCTTTCTTTATTTCTCATTGAGATGCATTATGTCTTGCAGATCCCGGTTGATACATGAGTCGTGGGATCTTGCTTTGTGTTGTTTTTGATGTACTTTCAGCTATGGATTTGTGTCATGTATGAGCCCCTTTTATGCCACATTGGCGGGATGCTCTTATTTTCTATGTGTATTTTGAGATCCCTTGTTTTCCAGGATTGGCGGGATACTCTTGTTTGCTACATGTCAGCTATGGTCATACTGATAGGAGTCTTTCTTTATGTATGAGAGTTCCGCAGTGGAACATCTCTTAAAGAAGTTAAGCCACTCCTGCGTGAGGGAAATTTTTCCTTGTATGTCATAGGAAAGCACATCCATGTACATATTTTTCAAACAACACATAATGCAGCGGCCTACACCATCTTGACACCGAGGCCCGGAGCTGTAGTCCCTCCTGGACGAACTCCGTCATCAAACGACGTGTTCTTATGATTGCTGATCTTGTTCATTTATGTTCCTCTTATTTACAGCTACAGTTGTTCATTTAAGTTCTTTAACGTCTTTAATTAAATGCAATTCTATTTATCAGCCGAATTAAAAGGTCTTGGTTAAGGGTATCAAGATTTTACCCGGGATCAAGTGGTATCAGAGCAGGTATTCTTGCTGATTGGATTGCAGGCGTGAACATTGGACGTTTGCTGAGTTGAGCCATGGAAAGTGTCAAGGACATGTATGAAACCATGCTCAGGGTGTCTGAGAAAGCAGACATATTGTACGAGGCTTACGAAAAGCAAGAAGCAGAGAACGAAGAATTGAAGATCCTCCTACACAAAGAGAAGGAGGACAAACAACAGTTGCAGCGTCAGTTGCAAGCCACAACAGAAGCGTGGGAAGATTCGAAGCGCAACAATGAAATTCTGCAAGCAGATCATGATGGCTTGAAGGCGTTCCTACATGAAGAGAAGGAGAAGAAGCAGCAGTTGCAGCTTCAGTTGCAAGCCACGACAGAGGCGTGGGAAGATTTGAAACGCAACAACGAAACTCTTCAGAGAGATCATGATGCCTTAAAAGCATCCCTACAGAAAGAGAAGGAGGAGATGCAGCAGATGCAGCTTCAGCTACAAGCCGTGTCAGAGGCAGTGACGGAAGTGAAGCGCAACAATGAAGGCTTACAACAACTTTCTTCATCTGTTTCACAATCAACACCTAAGGTAAATAGTGTTGATTTTTCTTCAGTTTCTTCACATGATGTCATTTCAGTTGGAAGTGTGGAGATACCAATCACAGGTACTGGCATGAGGCTCCTCACTAAAATGGGGTACAGAGGAGGAGGACTTGGCATTCGTGGCCAAGGCATCACTGAACCATTGGAGGTTGTGCAACGACCTCGTTATGCAGGTTTGGGGTATATTGACGAAGGATGTTCGAAGGACATCAAAGGCAAACAGATAATGATGAAATCTCCAAGGAAGAGGAATGATAGGGACACTTTGCCATCATCCCACGGCAGTGAACGTTGCAGTGAAGGAACCGAGGCGAGCTCCCATCATCATGATGGCACCGGAGACCACCCCAGAAGGTATACTAAGTCTCATTATTCCAGAGTGCATTTTGATTACAATAATGTTGATAACCATGGTCGTAAAATATGGCATCGTAAAACTTGTTTATTTTGTGGTTTAAATAACCATGTGATTTCTAAGTGCTGGAAGAGGATGGCAGCACAAAGGCGGAAGAGGCATGAAAAGCCTTCTCCCCAACAGGAAAGGAAATCAGTTAAGCAGGTTTGGAGGAAAAAGAACTTTTGCACCCATTGCGACCGAAGTGGCCACCAAAGAGCCACATGCTGGAAAATTCATCCAGAGCAGCGCCGTAAAGCCAAAGAGCCCGTGCATACACCAGTCGAAAGAGATGATCGACAAGCAAGTTTGCCACAGGGAAATGATCCACTCGTTTTAATAAATGAGAAGTGGTTCTTCTAGATTGTTTTTTTTCTAGAGATGTTAAGCTTGTCATGGCCATGCTTGTAAGTCATTTGTCGCATTTTTATTATGAAAGTGATGATGTGTTTCCATCACTCGTTTAAGCGACCATGACATTTATTTTTGGCCTTGTTTTATGAGTCGTGTGTTAGATCTCTTTCATGTAAAAGTGATGATATGTTGCCATCACTTTGAGATGCGACGATTATGTTTTGGTCATGTTGTATGAGTCGTCTGATGCATTTTTTTCATGTAAAAGTGATGAGGAGTTTTTCCATCACTTCGAAATGCGACGATGAGGCCTGGTCTTGTAATTTTGTTGATGTATGATTTCCATTTTGCTGTAAACTTGACCACCGAGTGCATGTTATAAACTCGTGGCAAGTATGGAAATATCTGGGTCATTATTGGTCACATTGAGAATGTAATGTTTGTTGCAGCTTTAGGCAGGTGTTGGCATTCCGATTCCGAAAGACAGAAGTGAAGGAGTCTTCAAGGGATGTGCCTTTTCAGACATTTGCATTTCAGCAGTTGCAGGTGTTGGCTTTGCATCTCGATTCCGAAGTACGTGAGGTGAAGGAGTCTTCATGGGATGTGCCTTTTTCTGATTGCTTTTCAGCAAATATGTGTGTTGGTTTTACATGATGATTCCTATACGAGAGGTGAAGGAGTCTTCAAGAGATGTGCCTTCGTGACATCGCATTCTCGTTAGCTTCGTATGATGGCTTTCAGATCTTGATTCGAAGTACGAGAGGTGAAGGAGTCTTCAAGAGATGTGCCTTTTCGTATATTTGCATTTCTCATACCTTGCAGACATGATGGCTTTATATCTTGATTCCGGTACGAGAGGTAAAGGAGTCTTCAAGGATGTGCCTTTTCGGCATCGCATTAGTGCCAGCTTGTAGATGGTGTGGCTTTACCGATTCCGAAGGTTTGAGGTGAAGGAGTCTTCAGGGGATGCGCCTTTTCAGACATTTTCATTTCAGCAGTTGTAGGTGTTGGCTTTGCATCTTGATTCCGAAGTACGTGAGGTGAAGGAGTCTTCATGGGATGTGCCTTTTCAGACATTTACATTTTAGCAGTTGCAGGTGTTGGCTTTGCATCTTGATTCCGAAGTATGCTAGGTGAAGGAGTCATGTGGGGATGCGCCTTTCAACGACAGTTGCAGACAGTTGATGATACGTAAAGCTTGATGATTTTGGAGGACCAAAAGCTCCTCAGTGGGGAGGTTTGATCCAGGTGGAATAATCAGGTACAGGTACAAGAGGCTTGAGTAAAAGGCTCAAAAATCAAAGTGTTAGAAAGATTCTCTAACCAAGTTCAAGTTGTAGATCTCGTAATTCTGAATCCAACGGCGTAGACGGCACTCAATTCTGAGTCCGTATGAAGAAGTTATAAGCGGTCAAAGTTCCAGGTTGACTTGGTGACTGGGCAGCCTTAAAGAGGACACAAATTGGACTTTTTCCGGCCACCAGATTCTGGCAAGCTCAGGCCAGATTCCGTACAAAATTGTGGCCTGCTTAAAATGATCCCTACGGTCCAAAACCGGATTTTTCAAAATGGCCAGGTTGTTTTTTTAATAACAAAAATTTATTAAAAAAAAAGGGGGGTGGGGGCCGTGACCCCCGCCACCCCCGTCGGCATATGTGGCACCATATATATAAATGGGCTGGCGGGAATCGAACCCGCCCGGCCACGTGGGCCGGCCCGCTCCACGGGCGGCCCAACTTAAAACAACCACATATCAATTTAAACAATGTGTTTTATTTCGCATTTGGCATTAAAGCGAGTTGTTGGCGAACATAAATGGACAAACCTCTCAAAAAAACTCGCGCCTTTTTAAAATAATCATTGTTTTGAGATTGGGAGGGCGGATTGACCAGCCTCCTCCAATAATCTAATTTTTACCAACGCGCCAACGAATTTTGTTGGTAAATCCGCCCACGATTTTTTATATAAACTCAGATTTTTACAGTGCGCCCAGGCCATGGAGGAGCGGGAGAGCGCGCACGCAGTCCAAGGTTTTAATATTTTTTAATGCAGGTCATGTGGAACCATGAGCCCAGAAAGAGGCAGGCGGAACCCTGATTGAGGCTCAATTTTCAGGAGGGCGAAATTTTGACTTTGTCCAAATGGGACAAATTTTATGTCATTTCAGCACTACTCAGCGCCACGGGTCTGATGGCTTGCTCAGTTTCTGCATCTGAGTTTTTGATTTTCCAGCCACTTTTGGAAGTGGACTATGCTGGTGTCAGATTTTTGCATGTGAGCAGTCGTTTTCCACTTTCTCGACGCCACAAGATTGATGGTGCTTTCAGATTCAGCCGCAAAGCAGTTCAGCCTTCAGCAAATGGCAGCATGAGGTATATGATGTGTATTCCATGTACTTCTTTATTTATTTCTCGTTGAGATGCATTATGTCTTGCAGATCCCGGTTGATACATGAGTTGTGGGATCTTGCTTTGTGTTGTTATTGATGTACTTTCAGCTATGGATTTGTGTCATGTATGAGCCCTTTTTATGCCACATTGGCGGGATGCTCTTATTTTCTATGTGTATTTTGAGATCCCTTGTTTGCCAGGATTGGCGGGATACTCTTGTTTGCTACATGTCAGCTATGGTCATACTGATAGGAGTCTTTCTTTATGTATGAGAGTTCTGCAGTGGAACATCTCTTAAAGAAGTCAAGCCACTCCTGCGTGAGGGCAATTTTTCCTTGTATGTCATAGGAAAGCACATCCATGTACATCTTTTTCAAACAACACATAATGCAGCGGCCTACACCATCTTGACACCGAGGCCCGGAGATGTAATCCCTCCTGGACGAACTCCGTCATCAAACGACGTGTTCTTATGATTGCTGATCTTGTTCATTTATGTTCCTCTTATTTACAGCTACAGTTGTTCATTTAAGTTCTTTAACGTCTTTAATTAAATGCAATTCTATTTATCAGCCGAATTAAAAGGTCTTGGTTAAGGGTATCAAGATTTTACCCGGGATCACCCATTGCATGGTTACTAGTAATATGAGAAAACCCAAGTTGATAATGATGGAGGGGGACTTGCAGGTATAGGTACAAGTATGCATATATAGCTAAGTTACCTGACACAGGACACGAAGGACATGAGGATTCGAGACACAGACACATTGACCCCTCGGAATAGGACACGTTATATATATATATATATATATATTAAAAATTAGATATTTCTTACAAAAATTCTCATTCATGACACAAATTCATTGATTCAAACATAAATCTTCATCTAGATGTAAGTTTTACAAAGTAACATTATGCATACAAATACAATTGTGACATATTCACCAATGATACAATAGGAGAAAGACAAGATACTGCAGATTTCTCATTAAGTCTTCAAAGTCGAAATGTGTCACATAGGTAGTAGAAATGCCAATGGAAAATAGAAATAAAAAATACAAAACAACTAAAAGCCTCAAGGGAGTAGCTAGCTCATGAGTCATCAAATTCAACATCACTTTCATCATCATGGTCACCACTGCTCTCTTCTGCTACATCCTCCTCCTCTGGTGCCTGGCCCTTGCTCCCTTGTGACATATTTCCACAAGGGATATTTGTTATCTTGAGGCTGTTGTCTTCCCTCAACATTTGAATCTATTGTTGCAACACCACTACCAATTGAGTGAACACTTGCAGACCCTAATGAAATTGGAACAAGAGGGGCATCTCCAATGGATATATTCTTCCCCTTCCTTTGCACCTTCCCTACTGCCCTTGATTGAGCCATGAATGATGTAAAAAAACAAAGAAAAAAAGAACAAATTTGTAAAAAAATTGCACATGCAAACTGCTATAAGAAAAATGCAAAAAAAATAGAGACATTCTTTCCCTTCCCTACTGCCCTTTGCTCTTCGCTTCCACACACCCACAACAAACCCACATCAAGAGAGAGTTAAATGTGAAGCTGAAATGGGCCAAAACGACCATTTATGGGCCGCGTGGCACTCATAAAATTCTGATAAGTGTCCCAAGATCAGGACATGATCATGACATGTGGTGTCTTGATGGGACACGACCAGAGGACACGTGTTCGATTCGACGGATTCGGGACACGACGCGACTGAGGAACGAATCCGGTTTCATAGATATATAGTGGTTGATTGAACCATGTGCACGAAGGACTTCCTAGTAGAATGGTTGTTCTAGCGGTTGGTACCCATGCATTCTGGTAAATGGTTGTTCCTTTATATAGACGTTAAGATATTATTTCGGTCATGTTTGTAAATGCCAGGACCGCAACTAGACTTTGTTGATTGAGATTGAGACAAGTAGTCATTAAGGGGGTACTTGGAAAATACAATTTTTACTTGTATTAGGTGTGATGCTTTATAAGTATAAGAGTTTGTTCCTATTGTTTAGGAGTTTGTTGAGGTCTAGCTGGTTGAGAGATTCTCTCCAACTAGCTAGCTTCCTAGATTGGTGTGTGGTTTAGATATTCACTCAACCAAGAGATTGTATGCCAAAGATAGATTAACTATATCGAGATGTAGCTTCTTGTATTTCTATTTTATTATTTTTTGATGTGAATTGAATTTTTGAGTGCCTTATGGAAATTTAACTTGGTCAAATTACATAAAAAATATTAAAAAAATAATTATAATTATAATTAATAATTAAATCAATCTAGATCCTTCTTAACTCTGGATCTACCAAGCGCTGAAAGGGATCAAATCTCTTGATGTGAAAATATCTTTTAGAGTGAAAAAAAATTGATCCCTCTTGGCACTTGCTAGATATGGAGTGGAGTTAAGATGGATCTAAGATGATTTATACAATTTTGGTGTATGTGTTTTATTATTATTATTATTATTGGAGAACAAATAAATTTTATTTTTATATAAAATTTATGACACTATATACGTTAAAATAGATATATTAGGAATTTATGACTTAGCAAGAGCCAAGGCTTCATGAGGGTTGGGGAGCCTACTTCTTGAGTTTTATCACAAAGAGTCAAAGATATTCCCTCATGGGAGTTGAAACTAGGTGGAAGGAACACAATCCCATTGTGCCAAAAATTTAGTTGTCCTTGAAAGACTATTATTATTTTTCCATTAATCTCTCTCTCTCTCTCTATCTATATATATATATATTTAGAGAGACTTTGGTTTACAATCTTTTAAGAGTTCGTCTATATTTTGATGTTCTTATTGTTTCCATTAAAAATCTTTATGAGACATGGGACCCTAACCATAATAGGATGTGGTCTTTGAGATGCTTTAAGAAAATAGGAGTTGTTAACATCATTTAACGGGTTTTTTTTTCCAATATTTATGTGAAATTATTTGAATAATAATTATAAATATTATATTATATTAAAAGAAGTGAGGTTTATTATTCCCTTCAACCTGGCACGTATACGTATACATTCTTACTCGTAAAAGTGCAATCAAATTTATAATGATCTATATCTAATTACATTGATAAACTTATAGATTTTAATATTTATATTACTATCTATAATATATACTATATTATCATTAATATATACACATACACATTTTTTATTTCTTTATTGTGCTTTGACATGTTTTTATTTTATTTCAACTTGTTAAATTTTGGAGGTTAGGTTTGGTTTGGTTTTTTCTTAGAAGTTGGGTATGTGATTTGTATTATATAAGATCAAAAAATATAGCATAATATTGTCTTTCTATGCTCACTGGTTTGCCACGAGGGATGCCAGGCTAGTAGCATAACAAAACTGCTTTTGTCTTAAGTAAAAATAGCATGAAAAAATAGTCCAATGAAAAATTTCCAGGACTTCACTGTAAAAGTGGCATGCTTTTGACTTTGAAAGGTGGCATGAAGGTACCTATCAGTATGAGTATTCTTTCGATAAACTTGATGAGTAAGGGAACCATCAGGGAGGCGAGAGACAAGGACATCAAGAAAGGGAAGAGAATGGTTATCTTTGAGTTCCATAGTTAATTGGAAGTGGGGGGAATTTTTTGTTTTCCCGTATTTGTCTAATTTAATTAATTTACCCATTTAAATTAATTCAAATTCAATTATAACTCTTTTATTTTGATATTTTAATTCACTATTTCCTTAATTACTTAATTAATTAATCACTAAACCATTGTAGATTTTAGGCTTTTGCGATCAGTATTGTGTAGTAGTGTTTTCCGGGTATGTCGCATCCATGTTTTTCATTTCAACGTTTCGAACCAAACCACTGTGGTTCATATTAAGGAAAATATCCATGAGTAAGTGAGATCTCACATGAGGTATAAATAGGAGAAAGGGAGAGGTGAATGGAGGGGAAATTGAAAGGGAAGCCGACTTGAAAAATAATATGTTAATATTTTAATTTAATTTAATTTCTTTATTAATTATTTATTTAATTTGATAAGTATTAATATATTAATTTAATTAATTTGTTAACTAATAAACTAAATAAATAATTAACAAATTAATTAAATTAATATATTAATAATTATCAATTAAATAAATAATTAATAAAGAAATTAAATTAAATTAATATATTAACATATTATTTTTCAAGTCGGCTTCCCTTTCAATTTCCCCTCCATTAACCTCTCCCTTTATCCTATTTATACCTCATGTAAGATCTCACTTACTCATGGATCTTTTCCTGAAGATGAACCACGGTGGTTGGGTTCGAAACGTCGAAATGAAAAACATGGATGCGACATACCCGGAAAACACTACTAAACTAAACCATTATTTAATAATATCAATGGTCTCATCATCGCCCCTACCGTAATGCCTATATTCCAACTCTATCCTCTATTTATATTGGTTTATCACTCTTCGCACCATCAATTTGCTTTTTGTCCCTGAAGATGGGTAAAGTGTTTACCTGAAACATCAGGCACATTAACAGATACAACACAGTTTACCAAAAGATTTCATCAACATCAAGTTAATGATTGTGAAAATCTTCGTGCTTAAGTATTATTTTTGCCTCTGACCTGCCACCTTGGAAACCAGATCAGAGACAGTGAAACATAGAGTCAAAAACTAACAAAATTAACTTAATGGATTGAACAAGAGTTGAAAATTCCAAAATATATTGTTTTCCCATCACTAGAGAAACCAACAACAAGAAATAAAATAGACAACCTTTAGAGACTACTTAGTATGATTAGACAAGAAAATAAACTAAATAGAAACTCTAAGAAAAACATATTAATAACCCAAAGTGCAGGAAATAAGAGCAATAACTAGAATGAAAATGCAGGGAAGTTGAGCATCGACTGACAATGATGTATCAAGGCTGATAGGTTGTTCCTCAACCTTGCATGGTAGTGGAATTGGAGAGTTAGGCGGTGAACCCATCTCAAGCTTGGCTCACTATTGGATCATTATATTTTTTTTCATTCGTCTCGATGATTTTAGAGTGGAAAAAGTGGATGAATCAACTTACAAAACAATTTTTACTAGTGAAACCCAATTTGGAAAATTGGGGTCTGAAACCTTTTGGGAGTAGTTTGAGGCATCAAATGACATTTTTTCGAGGGTAAAACTTTACTGCTTAAGCACTACACCATTATTTTTCCTATTGTACACATAGATACCTTTTCAACGACGCAATAATTACCTCAATCAGAGTCCATATTCAAAAGTTATGCCACTTGGAAGTTTACCTTCCCATTTTGACCACCATAATTTGAGAGGATGCTACATCATCCCCATTATTTATGGAAAAGGGGCTAGCCACATGATCATGATGAAGAAGACTTTGAAAGAGTTAATATTCATTAGAGAACTTTTGAGGTCTAAAATGGGCCTCCTAAGAAAAATGTACAACCAAAATAAACTTTATAGTAACCAATAGGATTCAAGATGGTGATGACAACCATGGGGGATGATTCACCATTTTTGGGGTAAAAAAGTAAAAATATTAAAAAATAATAAAATAATAAAACTATTTTTCAACTTGTATTTTCAACTTATCTCCCTAAGATTTTACTCAAATTTCAAGTGGGAGTACTCATTGGATGCAGAATTTGATTCTTCATCCGAGGAATACCCATGTTGCATACTTTTGATGGACCCTGCTACACGAAAAATGTGATTGAAATCACATTTTTCATGTATTTATCATTTTTCGTATAGCAGGGTCCATCGAAAGTATGCAATATGGGCACTCCTTGGATGAGGAATCAAGTTATGCATCCACTATTATTTTATGATTTTCTTAGGAGGCCCATTTTAGACCTAAAAATTCCCCTAATGGTAACTCTAGTTAAGAGTTGAAGTAGTCAAACCTAACCACTAGTAGGTTATTGGGTTGTGTTATAACTGGGTAAGTAGGAGGAAAGGGGGTTCCATTTCATTAGAGTAAATTTTTTTCCACAGATGAGTAAAATATCCAAAAGAGGAGAGGGAGAGAGAAAACATAGAGGATTTTTGCACTATAGCAACCCACAGGTCACATGTTTCACTTCTTTGTATTTGCATTCATTTTCCATTCATAGAAAGAGAGTAGATGGACTTCACTTTTCAACTGAGTTTTCTTCTAGAAGGGTTTCCTAGGTTATATCTTGTGTCAACTTGTGGTTTGTGAGTTTTATTTCATTGTTCACTACTTTTTGCATAATTATAATTTGCATGCATATGCAATAAACAATAATTTACAAATCTAGAAATATAAGGAGAAATAAAACCTCATAGTGTAGATTTTGGATTTTAAACACAATTTTTATTAGATATGTTGTGAAAAACTATTCGAGTACCGTGAACCATGAACCATTCATAGTCTCTATTCAAAATGAAAGTGAAGGTAGATCTCAATCCATACCAAGGTGAGATTGACACTATGAAGCTAAATAATTGGTTGTAGCAATTATAAGTTTATTTTAGTGTTCTTCATATAGATAAAGAACAAAATGCTCAGTTGAAATTAGATGGCGATGCCCTGAACTGGTGGGAAAGTGACATGGAGACCTTGAGGTTTTAGTGGGATCCTCTTGTAACTAAGTGGGAGGATTTCAAAAGCCTCATAAAGTCACAAATTTACCCTATCGGGTGATGTAGAGGACGAGTGAACCTGATGGCATTATTTTAGGCAAAAGAAAGGGCAGAGTGTGCATAAGTACACCACCAAATTCAAAAAAATGGCCCTAACGCTAGGTATCTCCCCTAATAACCTAGATGTACTCCTAAGTATTTGGGGGGTCTACATAGCCACTAGCAATAACAATTGATGTTGTTCAGGCCTAGATCAATGGATGAGGCTTGTGTACAAGCACAATACTTGGAGAACATAGGCCAAAAGAAATGACAATCGAGTGGACCGAAGCAGAAATAGCATGAGGATGCTTCTAAGGAGGGGAAGAGGAAGTATAAAGAGGGAAAATATAAAAAGACGTCAACCACAACACACAAGTGCAAAGATTCCAGCAACCACTACAACATTGATGGTCATATAGAGGAGAAGCACTGGTGATTCGAGAAATTTTCGTGAATGCTTTCAAACAAAAATATTCGTTATACAAGACCTTTTAATGACACTTACATTTGCTTGTGAAATCATGAGAAATGCATATTCTAAACAACTTCAGCAAACCATCAACATGAAACAAGAAGAAATAATCATGAACAACCATAAACACACGATATGATAACATAGTTCGTCTAGTGTGGGATATGTCTCCGGCCCCAGTGTCAAGAGTGGGGAGGCGCTTCATTAGTTGTTGCAAGAAGATGATGAGTGTATGATGTAATCTTTCCAATACAAGGATGAAATCCCTTAACTAGAGTGGCATGTCTCTCCACGAGACGTTCTTCTATAATAAATCTCACTCATAAAAGCTCTCATTCATCATGAAAAAGTAACAATCTCTCACACAAAATGGCATACACTGATCCTCTCACAAAGTGTCATACTTGAATTTCTGAATCAAATCATCATCTCAACAAAATCAATGAACACGTCTACAATGCACCTTATACCTCCAAATCTGGGGATGGCCTGAAAATTGACTACTCAGATAAAAAAACAACATGCGCCATCATGTACCCTACGAAAAACTGTGAACTCTGAGTATAAACATGACCCCTTTCTATCTCGGTCAAATTTGGCTCCTTGGGAAACTCAAAGATTCGTCAAGATTCTCTTCTGAGGGTTGACTGAAAATCAATGTCTCAAATGAAGAAACCGATCATGCCATCTCATTCCTCACGAAAAATTGAGCTAGATGAGTATAAATTTGGCTTGATTTTGAAACTGTTAATGTTGGGCCTCATAGAATCTGAAAGATTCCCTGCAGATTTCTACATCAAGGTTTCACCTTCATGGTTCCATTGCTCAACGTTCTACCTCTGGAAAATCGAATTCGTAGATTAGAAAGCCGTATGCACCATCGAAATCCTGGTGAAATTCTAAGCAGTCTGAGTATAAAATTGACATAATTCTGACATTGTAAAAAATTGGCTCCCAGGGAATCTAAAATATTCGTCACATATTTCCTGTGTCAGGGTTCCACTGCCTTGTCCTGGGTACCCATTCAGGGTTTTGCTCGTTGGTTTTCATGATGGTTTTGTGGTACTTTGTTGCCCAGTTGAATGGAGAAGTTAAGTTTAATAGTGTTGGGACTGTTAGGGTCCTATAAATATAGGATTCATAATTTTTGAATTGACTTTGATAGTCTTGTAAACATGTACATACCTTGCTTTCTGCAAGTTGTTTTTCCATATTTTGAAAAAATAAAAAAAAATGAAAAAATAATAAAAAATAAAAAAGAGGGTAAAAAGTCCTAAAATAAAGATCAAAGGACTTAGAAAATATAGAACCCAAAAGAAAAAAGATGAAAATAAGACTTGAAAGTGAGCAAGTCCAAATGCCACTACTTTTTACTTTTTTCAAATGATTATGGCAGAGTGTCAATAGATGCGATAATCCATGATGAGTTAAAACTATTTATACTTGACTTGTCATGTTTTCAATTTCCATGTTTGAGATAGTGAATAAAGATTGGTCAGGTAGTTTAATCCTGACTAATCAGTAGATAGGTAGAGAATAAATGAGGAGCTCAACAGTTCAATCTGGGCCCTCGAATGAAATAAGGTAGAATTAGATAGTTTTTATGCTTTAAAAGAATAAATGGTTCAAGGTGGCAAGCTTAAATGCACCTTCTAAAAAGAAGAAAAAATGTTAGAGTAATGTTGGGTAGGTAGAAAGAAGTGGAAAAAAGCATGTAATATTCATCACCGGGTTAAAATCACTAATTTCCCTTTCCCTGTAAGTATTCAGTATTCTATACCGGACCCAAGGCTTGATGACTGGATAGTGGAAAATGTTGAGTTCTTATGATAAAATCCCCTTTTACCATTATTTATCCCTCATTCACACTTTTTAACTCATTTTCCTAAGTAAGGACTCTTTCTTACTTGATGAAACCTAAAATCCCATTTAATTGACTTCCTTCATTCATAAAGCATACAAAAACCCTCAAAAAACACTCTATCCTAAGTAAAATAGTGAAATCATGAAATGACAAGCTTTGCTTTATTTTATTCACTTTACTTAGTCATTTAGTGTATTTTTGTGTATTCCATTTCCCCTTGTCATATTAACTTCTAACTTACTTTATTAATTCCCTAAAAATACCTTATCCTATCTATATAAATCCTTTTATTTTAAATATCTCCCAAAACCCACTATTATAAAGATTTTGGACCAAAGATATTATCCACATGTTAAATTAAAAACCCAAAAACTGCGCCCTTTGGTCTAAAACTAACCTTAATGAAATACCCCGCCCCCTATGGTTATTAGACCCTTCATGGTTTAAAACTATATAATAAAATCAATCACGCGCCCATATGGATGTTTAAACCTAAACATACTCCCCCATTCATCACATTTTTTAAGTCTTTTCCTTTCATTCTATCCTCGCTATGTAAAGCCCCAAGCTTTACATAGGCTAACCCAGGATTAATCATATAAGCCCCACCTCATGCGCCTCCACCCATATATATAAACCCTTATATATATATCTATATATATATATATATATATATATATATATATATATATATATATATATATATAAACCCCTTTTTATATATATACCGTCTTGTATACATAAGCCCTGCCTACACATACTTTAAACCTTTATCCATTGAAAAATACACAGGTTTAAAGCCCTATTATAAACTACCACGAGCGCCTATATCGACCCCGGTCCCACCATTCTGTAGACCACATCTTTCAAACAGATCGTGACTGTTCACTTCCATCCCGCAGATCTAACGGCCCGAGGACCAAATCACGCCCAAAAAGTAATCGTCGGCCTAAGTACAAAATGGACACGAAATGGGTTGTTTTACCCATTCCCCCGCCCCCAATGACGTGTCATTTTCTCATTCAATCACGTCCATTTTGATTGAAACCACTTACTGCCGGAAATGAACGCGAATACCATTGTCTGGTTTGACCGTTTAAACTAAATCCTCACCCTCCTATGATTTGACCTGCAATAAATGATAAATAAACAAAATCCAAATAAGGTTAAAACCTTTGAAATATACATATCATTTCATTTTCATGCATTGTATCGATTACTTCGTTGTGCTCTCAACTGTGTAAAAGCCTTTTTAAGCCCTGATTGTCAATTTTTCGTCCAAAGCCTTTAAATTTGACCAAAATCTACCATTGAAGACTGGTTAAGGATTTGTTCACTACTCCAGAAAGCTGTTCAATCCAACATTTCAACCAAGAACCTGTAAAACCCTTTTTACAGTCGAATACCTGCATTTAAAGGTATTTACTATGGAAATTCAATCCTGTAAATTGAGTTCAAACAGACTTTTAAGAAAGACTATCCCTTTGTATGAAATTGAGCAAAGTAAAAGTGCCCAAAAACATAAAAAATTGGCTAAAACCTGGCAAAATTTTCCCAGGAAACCCTGTTTATCCCCTGCGCACCTTTTTCAAGCAAATTTTCCCAATTTTCATAGTTTAAAGATCAATTTCAAATATCTTAAAGGCTAAAACCTCTGAATATACCTTGAAACCCTATTTCTCAGTCATACAAACTTAGAAAACCCTTGTTTTCTGTTTTATTCCAGTTTTCATATCCTCAAAATTGCTTTGACAAACTTAATTGCGCATAAAACTCAAAAGAGATTATCCTTAGCCATATTTGCTCAAGTATCCCTCTGTTAAAGTAAATTACTCCTACAAATAGTCTAATCTTGCATAAGTAGCCCAAAAATGCCTAAAGAACAGGGTTAAACCTCCACAGATAGATCTCATTCCACAGGTCTTTCAAAAGCCTTCAATCACCTCCTTGAAGACCTCTGTTTCATTAAAAAATTGTTTGATTTTTGCAGGTTATTATCAGAATAAGAAGTTGGGCCAACAGTTTCAATACTAGATGACAAAATTGTTTGCTCCAAATTCTCATATTTTAATTCAAAATTTTCATTCAAAAAACAGTTTGTATAAAAATAAAGAATAAAATCAAGTCAGGGAGAGATGAAAATGATGAATTGTGCACAGTGAATGGTAAGATTGAAATCAGAATTCACAACTACATGAAAACAGAATAGTCAAAGAGCATGAGAGTTAAACTGTATCAAGTAAAAGTCAGAGTGAAAGTTAAAACAAAGTTACAGAGCAGTAAAGGTGAAACAGTAAAAGTAAAAACAAAGGCAGTAATGGTTAACAGAGATGAAAATAATTTCACCAACAAGAATGAAGTTTATCCAAAGTGAAAGTAAAAACAGTTAAAAGAACAAAAAGGTTAAAAGATGAAAACATAACAAGAAGGAAAATTTTTGCAAAATTTTCCTATTTAAGTTATTTTTTGCAGAAACTGTTGTGACCAATCCAAGATGAATTTTGCAAAAAATGAAGGAGGTTTATGTTCTTAAGATTTCCAACTACAAAAACCTCTCTCACTTTTCTAACAGCCATTATGGATTGGGAAATATTAAACAATATTGGAAAGCACTTTTTGCAGAAAATGTCTGTTAAGTCATCATTTTGCAGAGAATATTGTGGCCAATAAGAAATACATCTTACAAAACTGAAGGAGGTTTTTGTTCTTACGAGACCCATATACAAACACCTATCTCACTTTTTGCACAGTTATTTCATAATGAGAGATACATGCACATCTTTACAGCCTATTTTTCAGACTCTGTAAAACTCTGTTTTACACACATTTTTTCAGAGCCTATTGTGAAAATCTGGAGCATAATTTTATGGAACTGAAAGAGGTTTATCTCACCAACATATTCATCCACAATAACCTCTTTTACTTTTTACATATCTATTTCAGATTGAGAAATAAAAAGGTATCATTGGACCCCAAGTTTGCATAATTGTTGGAGCAGAATGCACAAAGAAATGAGACAGTTAGTGACTTGGATAACTCATCATCAACTAAGAGTTGAGATCAAATTCGAATTCTCCTCTTTGTAATCACCTATCTATAAAAAATAGTGCCAAATAGATGCATTAGTTTTGAGTGTCATTTACTTAAGTTCTATTTATGTAAAACAGTTAGAGATATTTGTAAACCAATCTTGATATTTTTTCAAGATATTCTAGTTTAGAATTTGTATAAATACTTCAATATTTGAAGTATTTTGGGTAGAATAAAATTGTTGGGATTACTGTAGACATTTTTTTTGGACATTAGAGGCTTGTGTGTGTTTGGATTTGAAGTATTAGACTAGACAAGCTGACTAGCATCATAATTCAGGATCCTTGTGATAAGATGATGAGTGAAGTACTTCCTACTTGTCACTGTTTCCTTTTCTAAGTTTCATGCATTCATTTTATGTTTGTTCTATCTGAATTTGTAACTAGGAGTATTACTAAAATATTAGTCAAGTTCTCCCTGTCTTTAACTAGTTTCCATTTTAATGTTTTCTTCTAATTTTCAGTGCAAGGAACCCTTAATTTCTCCTTCTCCCATTTGACCTCTTCCTTCTACTTCCATTTTCCAGATCAAAGGATCCTTAAGCTCCCTTTATCCTCATCATACCACCTCACAAAAAACACTCTACCAAATCTCTGAGGTTTATCTATCTTTCCCTAAATACATTTGTACCATTTTGGCCTTGATTTCTAGTACTGCTAGCTTGATTTAGACTCCATAGCCCAATTGACAAATAGATTTCTCTCTATCCTACCTCCAAGTGATTTTTTACCACCAAAAAATTTAAACGAAAACCAAATTTTACATTCATAACTAGCCTAATATTTTAAATCAAAACAAAGATAAATTTTAAAGAGAGAGCCCTCTCTGAATTCTAGGAAGGCTAGATCCTAGAATTTGAAGTAGGTTTGTGGTTACCTCGGTGAGTTCTCTCTTGAACCTGGAGAAATTACTGAGTGATAACAGGGATGACAGACTTATCAATGTTCTGCTAGTCGGCGGTGTGGTTTTCACAACTAAATTCGGGCATTGGTTTCCATGCGACTCAGGCTCAAAACCCTGTGGGTCCATGGAGCGTTCATTTGGCATTGGTTGTATTACTTTTGTTATGTATCATTTGGGGGTTGAAAATTGGGTGGGCCGGCCTATCCCACTGGGCGGGTTCGATCCCCGCATGCCCCATTCATGGTATCGCCTTTGGTCATTTTCATATGGTAGAGTGTTGGGTGGTGGGTCCGCCATTTTGGTGGCCCGCCCCCATTTTAATATATTTTGTTTTATATTGAGACCTAGGGTTGGTGGGGTTTGGCCTCCTGCCAATCCCAATTATATATATATATATATATATATATATATATATATAGCAGTTTAAAAACCGTTGACCGAATTTTAGGTGTCACCGACAAAATTAAAGAGGTGACAATTTCACCAGTTCCGTCTGCCATGAAGTTCCAAATTGTCGCTTACTTAGTGGTAGCCAAATTTAGCGGCTTCTGCCAACTTTAGTCAAACCTCCAGATTTGGCGAGCCTCCAAATTTAGTTAGCGCCCTATTAAATTTAGCTAGTAATTGACCAAAACTTTGACTGCAAATATCTTGAGCATACAAACTCAGATTTGAGTGCCATCCACGTCGTTGGAATTAGGACGACGAGCTCTACATTCTCGTCTTGGTTTCAAAGAAATCTGAAGACTTTGGTTTTGAGCCTTTCTAGAGCCACCTGGATCAACTAGAAGTTGCATCCAAAGTTTAACCTGAAGAAGAAAAGAAAGACAATATGAAGTGTAAATATGAAAATTCTCAGCAAGTGTACCAAAAATACTTCACTTAAGTCACTGGTGACAAGTGACCCTAACAACAAAATATGGTTGTTTACGTTTCAGATCCAGAATGACAAAAGAAGAAAAACCCTGTAACAAAAGATCATATGCAACCCAAATCATATAAAAACAATAAATGAAAGTGCAATAACCCAATGGAGGATTTCAAATGAATACTAATTTTATTAAAACAACTGTTGAGGAAGGTTTACAACATGGGCTTGTAGATCCCCCTCGATGGGATGAGTCCTTTTGATGTCCTTGTGCTTCAACGATCCGTTTCTCTCTCAATATGGAGAAAACCCAAAAGCAAGATGGAACTCAAGTGGGAGCTCGAATGTTATGAGATGATAATGGTGACGATGATAATGATCATGGTGAAAAATGAATGGAAAAACCCTCTTATTTCCAACAAAGTATTGAGCTAAATTAGTAATTGGAAAATAATAAAACATTATTGACCAAATTAAAATCTAGCCATTGGGAATACTTTATTATATTTTTTGGAGAGGGAATAAAGATTCAAAATGGTCAAATATATTTATTTAGAAAGTGGTTGAAGTAATTAACAAATAAAAATGGTGTATTAATCACTTTGAGAGAATTAAGACAATTGTGAGTTGAAAATAATTATTAAATAGTGATTTATTTACTTATTTTATGAGAAAAAATAGAATTAATAAAATAAATAGTGATTTATTTAATTATTCCCAAGTGATTTAGTCAAAAGTGATAAGAAATAATTATCAAATAATGATTTAATAATTATTTCTAGAGAATATTAAATAAAAAATAAGATATTTAATTATTCTCATGAGAAATAATTTAGGAAAATGATTCACAAAATCATTTCTTATAGCGAAAGTGGGTTTTTATTATAGAAAAACCATCCTACATGGCGTATTTTGATCAACCCAGAAATAAATGGCTAGGTGATCATTTTTTTGATGATAACATGAAGAAGAATCTCATGGTCACTAATTTAAGCAACAATCAGGTTGAAAGAAGCTTGGATGTGGATGAGAAGATCATCTGTACATAAGTGTAGAATGAGGTGAATTTGAGTAGTCTTTAACAACAGGAAGAGAATGAAAATACTATACTCTTCCACATAAATATATAGGTTAAGAAGACCAAGATTGATCCTTTGTTCGACTCAGGATCACTGGCAAACTCCATTGCAACAATGTTTTTTATTTTATTTTATTTTTATTTTTTATTAAAGTGATTAGTAGTAGTTTCATTAATCCGTGTCCGGGTCGCGGCATTAAATCAGATGATTACATCATGTCATTGTTATGCCAAAATTCGAAAAATGTGTCACTGTCTACATACAGGGCTCTCTTCGTAGACACCTTATTTCTATTTTGTCTATATCTACGGTGCATTTCGTTCCCATGTGTGCTATAGAGCTTACAAAATGAGTTGCCAAGGTATGTGCATTTGTGCTTGTCCATTCAAATTTAGATTGGTACTGCCTTATCCATTTATGCTGGGACCTGGCGCTTAGTTGAGGATACCATCCTGAAGAGACTCAAGCTGCTGTCCAAATGCTGTCCAAAGTGGATGCTGTCCCAATGCTGTCCAAAGGTATTGTTGTCACATTGTTGTCCCAAATGAATGATGTCTAAATGTTGTCCAAATGCTGCGCACATGCTGTTCAAAAGCTTTCCATAGAGAATGTTGTCCAAGGTGAATTTTTTTCCAATGTTGTCCAAAGGAATTGCTGTTCCATTGCTATCCAAATGCTGTTCCATTGTTGTCCAAATGTTGTTCCAATGCTGTCCAAAGGAAATGTTGTTCCATAATCCATGGTTTTCCTATGAAAACTGGGGTCAAGGTCCCAATTCTTTGTGCCAATAAGCATGGAAGGGTTAGGGGATAGATTTGATGTCCACGATTCCATCGATATCACATATGCCCTTCAACAATCTGCACCCTTTATTAGCCTGCACATCTGCTTGAGTGTTTAGGGATTTGAGCACATGAGTGTACTGGATGATTTCAATTTCCTTTGCTTCGTCCTTAATTCTGATTAACCTTTGATTGATTCTAGCATTTTGTGTTTCCTTCCCTTGAACCAGGTTGTTGATTAGGATATAGGAGTCCCCTAGTACCCACAGATGTCTCAAACCTTTTTCTTTTGCTAAGGTGATTCTGAGCCAAAGGCCACTTGCCTCCATTAGGTTGTTTGTTTCTCTCCCTTACCCCCAAGCATATTTGTGCCTTGTCTTTCCATCAAGGTCAATGAGGACTCCTCCTCCCCTTGCCTCCCCTGGGTTTCATTTGGAGGCTCCATCAACCATAAGAGTCCAATTCCCTTTCTTCTTTATCTCGTCCATTAGCTCAATTTGAGTGCTTCCGAGACACCAACTGGGAGGATCCACCTTTGTTGTTTTCGCTTTCTTGCCCCAGGACCATAGAGACAACCACTCCCTTTCTAATTGTTCTAACGACGGGTCAAGCTGTGGGGATTTGAACTCGAAACAAAATGATAAGGCTAAGAGCGTTGATACTCTGGCAACAGGGTTTTTCATTTTGAAGATCGATTTGTTTCTTTCCATCCAAATCTTCCAAAAAATGTACTTTGGTAGAGATTGAAGGATGAATTTCAAATTCGGTTTAGTTTGGAGATTGCCTTTATACTACTTTTTTGGTGTCGAGAAGAACGTAGAGATCTCTGCTGACCATTCGATTTTGGAGAATATCTGCCCGAAAGCCTCCTTCCAGACTTGTTTGCTGTATGTGCATTTTATGAATAAATGGTTTATGGTTTCTTCCTCTTGTTCAAAAAGAGGGCATCTGGTTGGCTCGCTTATACCTCTTTTCCTAATGTTGTCCTGTGAGAGAATTTTTTTGTGATTTAGCTGCCAGATGAAGTAATTTACTTTGGGTATAGCATTTGGCATCCAAATCTGATTCCATATCCCACTTTTAGGAGGAACTCGTTCCTCGAAGAGATGTGTGTAGCCTTATTTGACTGAGTATCTTGTGTTCTTCTAGCACTATTTGTCAGTTTTATCTCTCGCTAATGGAGAACATCCCTCGAGTAGATTTAGTAGTTCTTTTTTTTGCTCATTTAGCTCTATGGGGAGATCTGGCATAAGCCACCCTTTCCATTTCCTCTTTTCGTCCCACATTGAGATTTGTGACAGGGTTGTGATTTTAATCTATTTGAAGTGATCTTGGAGGGGTTTTAGCTGTTCCAAATCTGCCAGAGGAGCGTTATTCATTATTTTGTCTTCCCAAATTTTAACTGTTAGACCATTTCCAGGAATTCTACTGATGTTTTGAGTAATTAAAGAAGATGAGGATAGTAGAAGACACCAAATTGGGGAGCTCTGAGTGGCTGGAATATACCCGTTTTCCTGTTCTTGTTGCTTAAAATACTTTCCTCTTATTACTTGAGCCCACCATTCTTCGGGTTTTGTGACTATCCCCCTCCATAATTTGGCCCCAATTGTTGGGTTAGTTAATCTTGGGTCTCGAATTCCTAGTCGTCCATGATGCCTAGGTGCTGTAACAGTCTTCCAGTTTACCATGTGATATTTTCTTGTTGTTTGTTTCCATCCTTCCCATAATAACTTCCTTATGAAACTACCAAGCTGCTGCAAGAAATACTTCGGAGCCTGGAGGATCCCAAAGTGATATAAAGGGAGAGAAGACAACACTGATTTGATTAGAATGAGATGGTCTGCTAGACTTAACCAAATCCCTCCCCAATTGGTTATTTTCTATTTCATCTTTTCAATCATGCCTTGCTAGGCCTTAGGATTGGCCATTTTCAAGAAAATTGGGACTCCTAAGTATGTTAATTACTTCCCGTCTATTTCTACCTTAAACCCCAATATTTCTTCTATTTTTTGGCCTTTATAAGGGAGATATTCCATGCATATATTCTACATACGGCATCACTTGTTTTCCCTCCAGATGCTTCTTGGAATCTGTGTAGGTAAGACATGAATCTTCTAGCTATGACCAGAGAGGCCCCACCCAGAAGAGTTGTATCAATCAAAAAATTTCCAGTGATTTATGCTTTTGATTCCTTCTTTAAATCTAATTCCCGGGATGTGTTGAGAGGACCTTGCTGCTTCAAGGCTGTGACTAAGAGCCTCTCCGACCAATATATATAAAAAGGGTGAGAGGGGGCACCCTTGTCGAAGACCTCTTGATGCTTGGAAAAACCTAGCCCCCCTACCATTAATTAGAGGAGAGATCCACAGCCTGGCAACGCATTTTTATATCCATCCGGTGAAGGTCTATTTAAATCCCATCTTCTTCATTATTTTGAGGAGGAATTTGCGACGAACCTTGTCAAATGCATTGGCCATATCCAGTTTAATGACCATTCCTTGCTCCTCACGTCTCCAACTTGAGTCGATGGCTTCCTGGATTAAGATTATATTGTCATATATTTGTCTTCTCGGGACGAAGTCGCCTTGATTAGGAGAGATGAGGAGAGGCAGGAGGAATTTCAGTCTAAGGGCTAGGATTTTGGAAATAATTTTATAGGAGAAGTTACAGAGGGAAATTGGCTTAAATCTCGAGAAAGAGGATGAATTTCGTTCTTTTGATATCAAGGCTAAAAAGGATAAATTTATTCCACCGCTGATGTAAGAGATCTTTAGGGAGTACTCGATCATTCAGCATAAATATATTTTTATTAGATGCCAATAGGTTTGATAAAACCTACCGGTGAAGCCGTCAAGCCCAGGGGTCTTATTTGGAGAAAAGGAAAAGACCACTTTTTGAATTTCTTGAGGATCAGGGAGAGCATCAAGGATTTTATTGGCATCAATAGTCACCAAATAAGGCATCGAGTTCAAGAAGAAGGCTTCACTATTGGGGGCTGAGGTTTGCTCATCATGTACAGGGAAGAGAAGTGATCTACATCAGCGACCTTAATCTCATGAAAAGAATCGAGAGTTTGAGATCCATGTTGAATTTGGGTAATGCCATTTTTGATCTCTCGAAATTTTGCTTGCTTGTGGAAATATTTCGTATTCCTATCTCCAGAGCTGAGCCAACTATTGCGTGATTTGAGCCACTACATATATTCCTCTTGTCTCAGACTCGCATGGTATGTTTGGAACATTTTTATTTCTTCTTGGAAGTCCACCTTCTCCACATCATTATTTTCTATTTGAGCCTGCTTTTTTTCAAGATTGTCTTCTGCTGTTTTGACATTTAGGGATAGATTTGCATTATATGTTTTGAGCCATTCTTTGATGTCAGCTTTTAACCTTTAAAATTTCCTTTCCCATATGGTTATAGGGCCGCCATTTACCCACTGAGCCCAAGATGTAGCGATCTTTTCAGAAAATCCAATTGATTCTATCCATAATGCAAAGAATTTGAATGGGATTGGCCCATAGTTAATTGGAGGAGAAAAAAGAAGCGTGATCGGTCGATGGTCCGATCCACACCATGGTTAGATCTCTGACGTTATAGTGAAGGACGATGATAGCAGAAGATCTGAAGCTAAAAACCTGTCTAACCTTGTTGCTATGTACCCCGGTCCCGCCCTCTTATTGTTCCATGTGTATTTAAATTTTCTCGACTTCACATCGAAGAGATTTAACTGCATTAGCAGGTCTTCAAAGTCTGCCTGATGAATTTCTCTTACCACTGTCCCTCCTCTCTTTTCATCCTGTTTTAGTACTGTATTGAAATCTCCTCCTAGAATGAAATTCGTGCCATGCTCTATGTGCTTGAGGTCTTGTAGGGACTTCCAGCAATATTTCTTTTCAACATAAGTATTTGGCATGTACATATTTATGTTTGTAATGGTGTAATTTAGTTTTTTGACAAAACATTTTGTTGTTATCCAATGTACTGATTTTAGGGTGCTTAACAGGAGGAGGTTTGCGGGGTCCCATTGAGTGTATACACCACCCGAGGCTCCACACGAGCTCACTTTTGTTCCATATTGTGAGGTGATGAGCAGTAATATCCACCTCATTCAGCTTTGTTTCCTGCATAATTACAACGCTCAACTTCTCTTTCTTGATCAATGACATGGATTCTGCTCTTCTCTTTTTGGTATCGAGTCCTCTGCAATTCCAGGAAACTACTTTCATTTATCACTTCTTTGAGAAGGAGACCCCTTTTAACGGGCCTGCTTGATTACCCTTCTTGTTTCCTTTGTTGCTCAGGTCTACTAATTGGCAAATAATTGTAGTTTGGTGTCCTAATTCTTTGTCTCTTTCTGCTTTGGCCTGTCTGATTTCTCTATTTGATTTCCTTCTTGATATTTTGGCATGTTGCTCAGTGTGTTAGGCCGCTATATTACTAGTATAGTCCCTTATTGTTATTGTTGTACCACTGTAACCCAAATATTGTTATTATTATTCCCTTACATTATTATTGTTAGGTCGGCTAGGATTATATTGTGACCCCATGGACTCCTATATATAGAAGGAGGTTTTGTCATTTGTATCATCGAATAATTGTTCATTTATGTAATGTAAAGGAGGTTACACCCTTGAAGCAGCTTATTTCTAAGGCGTTGACCTCTCTTTTATTCTATATTTGGCGCTGGTTTCATAACATTTGGTATCAGAGCTTTGGATTCTAGGGTTTCGCTACTCCAAACAGGTCATCGTGGAATTTTCACTATAAATTTTCTTTCTACGACAGTTCAAAAGCTGAAATTTTTATAGGGCGAAGCCAAAATCCGAAGGAACGCTGTGCAAAAATTTCAGATCTTGGTTTGCAATATTTTTGGAGATATGATCTGTGGAAGTTAGGGCTTTTCAGGCTCCCAAATTTCACCCAAAATAGGTCATCATGGAATTTGCGCTATAAATTTTTTTCTACGAAGATTCAAAAGCTGAAATGTTTATAGAGCGAAGCCAAAATCCTGAGGAACGTCTTGTAAAAATTTCAGATCTTGGTTCGCAATATTTTCGAAGATATGATCTGTGGAAGTTAGGGTTTTTTCAGGCTCCCGAATTTCATCTCAAAGAGGTGACCGTGGGAAAATTGTCATAACTCTCTCTTTGAGCGTCAGATTGGAATTATGTAAAAAGTGTCTGCAAGTACATGGAATGTAGTTTAATGTATATCAATTTCAGAGCCGAAGGAGGAAAAAGTGACACAAGGCACGTCGTACAAGTTCGCTCTACTGAACCAGTCCATAATTAGGTCATTGTGGGAGATTGGGCATAACTTTGTCTTGAAGAATCCAAATCAGGTCATACCTGTGGTATTAGAAAGAAGATTCAAAGGGCTTCTACAACACCGAATTTCAGTTATTGAAGATCCGAAATCACAGAGGTAATTCAGTTTCAATATCGAGCTCCTCAAAAGCAAGAAAAATATGTGTATTTTTTTTCTTCGAATCGCATAAGTCTTGTGTGAAAAATTAGTTTGAAGTGATTCCAAGGGCATATTGAAGCATAGATATCAGTATTGGGTTCTAAAATGCCACCTAAAAATAATTCAACACCCATTAAGCCTTCATAGGGCTCTACTATGACTCATGAAGAGGAAGAAGCGCAACATGACATATCAAAATTACAAGAGCAAGTGCACCAAATTTTGCTCTCGCAAAGAGCAACAAAAAATGAAATGGAAGTTTTGAAGAATGGCATGGAAGCTATAAGATGGATGGCATGGAAGCTGACATGGAAGCTAAAATGGATGACATGGAAGCTAACATCGATGAAAAAATGCAAGACAACATGGAAGACATGAAGAATGATCTAAAAGCGGACATGGAAGGTTTGATGACAAGGTTAATAAAAGAAATGATTCCTAATAATGGAATGATTGTAGAGGAAACTCGTGATGAGAAAAAAATAAATGTTAATCGTGATTTCATAAACTCTAATGCTGGATTGAAGAACCACCATATTCCAAAGATGGATGTGAGGAAGTTTGATGGCAAGGATCCCGTAACATGGATACTACAGATGGAGCAATATTTTGATCTCAATAATGTGCAAAACACACAAAAGGTACGCATTGCAACTTTACATTTAGAACAAAATACATTTGTATGGTATCGATGGCTTTGCTCCGGTAAAAAAATTGTCACTTGGTCAATTTTTACGGAGGAAATGATAGCACATTATGAGGATACAAAGAGCAACACCTTCTTTAGCCAATTGATAAATCTCAAACAAAAGGGTTTAGTGGGGCAGCACATTGAGGACTTCCAAAAATTGAATATAAGGGTAACTGATATTCCAGAGGAACACAATATTGATCTCTTCATAGGCACTTTAAAGGATAACATCCAACATGAAGTTCACGTTTTGGAACCTGATTCATTGGAGAAGGCATTCAGGTTGGCAAGAAAAATTGAATGTAAAATTATGGCGACAAGGAAGCCTACCACTCAATTCTATAAAGAAGGAAATGTTGCTACGCCTAGATTTCCACAACCTACAAGGTTGACACCACATCAATTGGAAGAAAAAAGAGCAAAAGGGCTTTGCTACAGTTGTGATAGAAAATACACTAAAGGTCATAAGTGTGCTGAGAAGAAATTATTTTACATAGATTGTGAAGAGGAGGAAGAAAATGAACAAGAAACTTCAAAAGAAGAGATATACACCAGGAACCAACCCTAGAAGAAGAAGAAACGAGTCCAAGAATATCGTGTAATGCATTGGAAGGAATTACCACTCCTCAAACTCTTAAGATAGAAGGAAATATCAAGAAGAAAAAGGTAATAGTGTTGATTGATTCGGGTAGTACCCATAATTTTGTTCATTGTAAGGTAGCCAAGGAATTGAATTGTTTCCTATACCCAACACTATAATGTCAAGTGATGGTTGCAAATGGAGGAACTATAAATTTCTCTGGAAAATGCCATAATATCAAGCTAACCATGGGGGAATATGTATTGAATAGTCCAATGCATTCCGTTCCAATGGGAGGTGATGATGTTGTACTAGGAGTACAATGGTTACAATTTTTGGGGATGGTAAATTTTAATTTTCAAGAACTTTTCTTGAAATTTTTTTTGGAAGGAAAGGAAATTGAATTACTGGGTATCGCAGGGAAGCCAGGAAAGATAATAAGCTCTAATATCATTACAAAGCTTTTGAAGAAAGAACAACGAGGTGTAATTTCACAATTATGATCACTATAATTTCCAATATCAAAATCATCTATTTCTCTAGATCTCCAAAAAGTCTTGGAAAATCATTCCAAGGTGTTTGAAACTCCCAAAGGACTCCCACCTATTCGTGATCATGATCATGCTATTCATTTGATTCCAGGAAGTGTTCCTCCAAACATCAGGCCTTATAGATATCCTTGTGTCCAAAAGAGCGAAATTGAACGTATGATTGCAGAAATGTTAGAGGCGGGTATAATTCAACCTAGTCAAAGTTCTTTCTCTGCTCCGGTAGTATTGGTACACAAGAAGGATGGATCATGGCGAATGTGTCCGGATTATAGGGAGCTCAATAAGCTCACCATTAAAGATAAATTTCCCATTCCTGTGATTGATGAATTATTGGATGAATTACATGGAGCAATTTATTTTACCAAGTTGGATCTTCGTTCAGGATATCATCAAATTAGAACGAAGACTGAAGATATTCCAAAAACAGCATTTCGAACTCATGACGGTCATTATGAATTTTTGGTCATGTCTTTTGGCCTTACAAATGCACCTTCTACATTTCAAGGGTTGATGAATTCCATTTTCAAACCCTTCCTTAGAAAATTTGTGCTAGTATTTTTTGATGATATACTAATCTACAATAGGTCTTGGAAGGATCATGTTGAACATGTTGACAGGGTGCTCAAACTATTGCAGGATAAACAATTATATGCAAAAACATCCAAATGTTTCTTTGGAGTACAAGAGGTGGAATATCTGGGTCATATTGTATCTCACGAGGGTGTTAAGGTAGACCCTAACAAAATTAAAGCCATTAAGGAATAGAAAGTCCCCATAACCATAAAGCAGTTGCAGATATTTCTCGAGTTAACAGGGTATTATCGCAAGTTTGTTAAGAATTATGGGAGAATAACAACACCTCTAACAACATTATTGAAGAAAGATGCATTTTCATGGACTCCTGAAGCAACTAAGGCCTTTGAACATCTTAAAGAGACAATGTTCCTAGCACTAGTCTTAGCTACGCCAGACTTCACAAAAACCTTTATTGTGGAATGTGACGCCTTAGGAAATGGCATTGGTGTTGTTTTAATGAAAGAAGGAAGACCCATTTCTTTTGAAAGTCGTCTAATCAAAGGAAATTATTTACAGAAAGCTATTTATGAGAAGGAAATGTTGGCAATACTACATGCACTAAAGAAATGGCGACCTTACCTAATGGGAAGACACTTCAAGGTAAAAACTTATCATGATAGTCTTAAACACTTTTTGGAACAAATACTATCCTCAGAAGAGCAACAAAAATGGGTCACAAAGATGTTGGGTTATGACTTTGAAATCATCTACAAAAAAGGGAAGCTAAATGTTGTTGCAGATGCACTCTCAAGAAAGGACGAAGAGGTGGAAGCATTGATTTGTGCCATTTCTATTATCCAACTAGATTGGATAACTGAAGCAAGGGATGGATGGAAGAAGGATGAAGAAGTGTGAACACTCATTCAAAAGCTACAGCAAGATCCTAGTACATCTGATACATTTAGTTGGAAAAATGATTCCTTATGGTCAAAGATCACTTTAATATTTGCAAGAATTCCCAACTAAACCAAAAGATTCTTTGGAATTGCACACTTCTCCTTTAGGAGGACACTCAGGATTTTTAAAAACTTACCACAGGGTGAAGAAAGATTTTTTTTGGGATGGCCTTAAATATGATATTCAAAATTTTGTGGCGGAATGTTTGGTTTGCCAGCAAAATAAAGTTGAGACAATTAAGACCCCGGGTCTTCTATAACCTTTATCCATTCCAAGTCAACGTTGGGAGGAGATTTCAATGGATTTTATCACAGGTTTACCTAAGTATGAAGGAAAGAGTGTCATCATGGTGGTAGTTGATAGAATTACCAAGTATGTCACACTTTTGTGAATTATTTCATCCATTTAAAGCAAGTACAGTTGCTACTGCATTTATGGAAACAATTCAAAAGCTACATGGAAACCCAAAGATTATTGTAAGTGACAGAGATCCCATTTTTACTAGAAATTTTTGGACGGAATTATTTTCTTGTTTGGGTACTCAACTAGCTCATAGCTCATCTTATCATCCTCAATTTGATGGTCAAACTGAGATAGTGAATAAATGTTTGGAAGGATATCTTCGTTGTTTTGTATTTGATAAGCAAACACAATGGGTCAAATGGTTACCTCTCGCTGAATGGTGGTATAACACTTCCTTCCATACTGCAGCAAAAATGACCCCATTTATGGCACTTTATGGATATCATCCACTGTCCATCACATCTTCTTTAAGAGAAATCTCTAAGGTTCAACCAGTGGAAGATCACATCGAGCATCAACAAGAGGTTCTCCAACTCTTAAAGGATAACCTAAATTTGGCACAAAATCTAATGAAACAATAGGAAGATCAACATCGTAGTGAGAGAAGTTTTGATGTAGGAGACTGGGTATTTTTACGGCTACAACCATATAAACAAATTTCCCTCAAAAAAGCTAAGAAGGATAATAAATTATCGCCAAAGTACTATGGTCCTTACAAGGTGTTGCAAAAGATTGGTACTATGGCATACAAATTGAAGCTTATTGCTTCTTCATGAGTGCATCCAGTTTTCCATGTTTCATGCTTAAAGAAGGTTATAGGGGACAAAATTCCAGTTCAAAAAATATTGCCAAAACTTGATGAGGAAGGAAAAATCATATTGGAACCTGAAGCATTCACGGAAAAAAGAACTCGACAACTACGAAATCGATCAATTTCAGAGTATCTCATCAAATGGAAGAACTTACCTACTGAAGATTCTACATGGGAGTATGAGAATTTTATACAGAAGCATCTGGAGCTACTCAAACGTTGAGGACAACACTTTTTTGCAGGAGAGGGGCATGTTAGGTCCCTATATTACTAGTATAGTCCCTTATTTTTGTTAGTGTAACTCCCTTATTGTTATTGTTGTACCCCTGTAACACCAATATTGTTATTATTGTGCCCTTACATTATTATTGTTAGGTCGGCTAGGATTATATTGTGACCCATGGACTCCTATATATAGAAGGAGGTTTTTTCATTTGTATCATCAAAGAATTGTTCATCTATGTAATGTAAAGGAGGTTGCCCCCTCGAAGTGGCTTATTTCTAAGGCGTTGATCTCTCTTTTCTTCTATTTTTGGAGCTAGTTTCATAAGACAATGAGAGTGCCTTTTTTTATATCCCGATCATCTGCTGCGCCCTGTAGTGAAGCTACTTCATCCTCTTTGATAGAGTTTAGCTATCCACTCCCGTTTCTCCCTCTTCTTCTTCTGATATTCCTACTTCCTCTATGTCTGTTTTGTCAAGAATTTTAGCTTTCCCTTTTCCTCCTGCTGTGTGATGTAGTGGAGCTTTGTCTGGCGTCTCTTCTCCTGTGTCTTCCTTAGTTGCCATATCAGCAAGGAATTTTAACCTATTCGAATTATCTAAAGTAGTTGGGCCACCAATCGTATGGTCTTCCTTTTCTAATGGTTGTGTTTCAAGTGGGCCTGCGTTTATCTGCTGCGGAGCAGCAGTGGCTTATTTTCCCCCATGGTTCGAGGTGCCTCCTGTACGGTTTTTTTGTGATTTTGATGCTTTTTTTGTTTTCTTTGCTGCATGCCATTGTTCTGGATCATCTTGGACCTCTATTGTCTCCTGTTTCAGGCATTCATGGGAAAAATGTCCGTATTCATGACAAGATTTTCATTTGAATGATATCTGGTCATAGTCTACTTCTTGATATGGGTCCAGTTATCCACGCACAATTTAATTGCCTCAGGAAGGCCTTTCTCTAGATCTACTTCAACACAGATACAGGCACATGTGAATAGTCCATCTTTCAGCTCGGCATAGTCGATATAATTTCCTAGAGTGTTTCCAATGGATTTGAAGGTGGTGTAGTTCCATCAATGGAGAGGAAAGAATGGGAGTTTCACCCACACAGGGACATTTGAGGGGATTTCACAGTCAGGGTTGAAGTTGGGGCTCCAACAGTCAAGGTACAGTCCCTGGGAACCCATGAAGTATGGCCCATTCTTGAAGATTAAATTGCGATCCTCTCTATGCTCAAAGTAAAATGTGTAGAAACCCTTACCACAAAACGATGCCATGACGTTGCCTTGGATTAAAAACTTACAGTTTTTGTCCAGCTAAGTTCTAATAGAGCGGGGAGAGGGAAAAAGGCCCATGAATTGTTAGATGAGACCACGATCTGTCGGTTGGAGGGCTCGGGCCCAAACATGCGAAGCTTTAAGGGTGATTTCAGGAATCTCATTTTCCTTTTTAACGAATCTGGCAAGGCTAACTCTTTTGAAGGTTGGTGCTGCATCCATCAGCACTTTGAAAGCTGCTGATGCGTCAGAAGGACCACTGGGGTCAGATGGATCCATCGAGGGTGGCAGCTGCATGCGCAGCGCCTGGCAAGGGGCTTCCTTTGCAGTGGCAGCAAGGTTAGAAGGAAGCTGTAGAGGGCCATGCGAGGGAAGGGAACTAGGAAGGGGAGTTGGTGCCCGACCTGCACAGGGAGGCCTGGCAGGCGCAGAGCCCGCGGCATTGCAGAGGGTAGGCGAAGGCGGTTCACCTAAGCGCAAAGCACAATCCAAAATTTACCGCATTTTTCCATAGAAATAGTGTTAGTCAACAAATTGGGATTGAAAGTTCATGATCATCCAACCTCATATCCATTTGGATGGGTAAATACGGATGCAGAAATAAAAGTAACCAAACAGTGTAAAATCATATTTGCTATCAGTGTTGATTTTATTGATGAAATAAATTTAGATGTACTTCCCCTTGATGTATGTGGAGTGGTATTTGGAAGTATTTATATGTACATGTAGAATGCAATCTTCATGCAAATATCTAATCATTATCACCTCATCAAGGATGAAAAGTCTTTCACCATCAATGCACATAAGAAAAAGTTTAAAAATTCGCTAGTAAGTGTCAATCAAGCCAAGAAACTGATTAGTTTTAACAAGAAATATGTTTTACTTTTTTTAAGAGAAAATCAATGTGTAGAAGAGTCAGTGAGAGAAAATTCATACTTGGAGGGGTGTATTAAGAAATAGAAACAATAATTGGAAGAATTTCTATAGGAATTCAAAGATGTGTTCCAAGAGCTTAAAGGGCTACTACTGAAGAGGGAAGTGGAGCATGAGATCCAACTATTCTCGTATTCCCCATTAACAGACATTAGGCAGTACAAACACTTTTTATAGAGGCAAGTGAGGTAAAGAAGAAGTTGCAACAACTGTTAGAACAATGTGTCATTCAACTTAGTACCTCACCATGTGGTTCACCCATCATCACTATGCCAAATAAGGATGGGACTTGGCACATGTGTATATATTACAGGGTGTTAAACAAAATTATGCTCAAGAACATGTACCCCCTGCCTAGGATAGATGATTTATTGGATCAATTGTAGGAAGCCAAATACTTCACCAAGATGGACTTAAAGTTTAGATATAATCATGTTTCAATCAGAGAAGAATATGCTTGGAAGACCGCATTCAAAACCATGTAAAGTTTTTATGAATGGTTAGTCATGTCGTTCGACCTATGCAATGCACCAACTACGCTTATGAGGTTAATGAATGATATACTGTGCCCTTTTATAGATTCATTTGTTACTGTTTATTTGGATGATATATTGGGATACTACTTGGGGGGGTCATATCACACATTTGATGCAGGTGCTAGAGATAATAAAGAAGTAGCAACTGTTAGAAAATCTCAAGAAGTGTGAGTTTGCACATCAAACTTTGGTGTACGTGATACATGGAGGAGAGCTGAAGATAGATTCTACAAAGATGGAGGCCATCATGAAGTAGTCAGTGCTTACTAATGTTTTTTAGGTTAGGAGTTTTGTTGGGGAAACACAATACTTGAGGAAATTCATAACCTTTTTTCTAGTAGTGGTAGCACCACTCCATGCCATAAAGTAAGTGGCTAGAGTTTCTAATGGGGAAAGTGTCAACAAAGAGCCCTTAAGGAGTTAAAAACGAAGATTGGTCAAGCACCGATTCTGGCATTATCAAACTTGCAACAACCCTTTGAGGTGGAGACAAATGTGAGTGGGTATGTTATGGGAGTAGTCTTGATGCAAGGAAGAAGGTTTATATGCTACCATTCTAAATTATTTCATGTGGTAGTTGTTAACTACCCTATTTATGGCAATGAGATCTATGCCGTGGTGCAAGCTGTGAAGAAGTGGAAGCACCATTTGATGGGAAAGTAGACAATAATCCACAAATATCACTCACCACTACATTATCTGCAAGCTCAGACTAAGCTACAAAAAAACATGCATTACAAGTGGATGGGGTTTTTACAACAATTTCATTTAGTAATAAAGTATAAGAAGGGTAGCAAAAACAAGTTGGTTGACATGCTTTTAAGGCCACCCACATCAAATATCACAACTTTCAGAACTCTGATGCACATGGAGCTATTCAACCATGATTCATACATAGAGGATGATGACTTAAAAAAGGTGTTTTAGTAGTTGAAAATCTAGATTCATGTACAAGATGGTGACAGCATAGTTGACTACCATCTCCAAGACATGTTACTCTACAAATTGGATAAGTTATTTGTTCCTAAAGGCGAGCAATTGTAATTAACTAGAGAGGCTCACACCTTCAAGGTTGTAGGGCACTTTGGTAAGGGGAAGATAGTGGCCAAATTGCAAAGGTGTGTGTATTTTCCCAATATGCAAGAACATGTAGCTAGGTTCATAACATGATGCACTATTTATTATACTACTAAGCCTAGTAACAAGAAACAAGGTCTATATCATCCCTTACCTGTACCCACTCATCCTTGGGAAAACATTTCCATGGACTTTGTGGGAGGTTTATCAACAACCTAGAAGGGACATGACTACTTATTCATGGTAGTTGACAACTTCAATAAGATGCGTTCTGATTCCCTATAAAAAGACCATCATTGAGCAACAATCAACAAACTTGTTCTTTGGACAAGTTTGGGTGCACTTTGGGATACCAAGAAGCATTGGTTCAGACAAGGACACAAGATTTCTCAGTGTATTTTGGACTACATTGTGAGATAAGATGGACACAAAGTTGAAGATGTTTACAACATTCCATCCTTAGATAGAGGGGTAGACAAAAATAATTAACAAGACTTTGATGTAACTTTTGAAGAGTTACAATCAAAAGCATCTAAATACTTGTGATGAAAAATTGGTATATATACAACATTATTATAACATATTTGTCCACACTTTTACTAGTAATTCCTCATTGAAACTTGTTTTGGATATTTTCCACCTTCACTTTTGGATATGCATATGGGTAGCAAGGAGCGAGGGAGGATTTGACAAGGGATGCCACGAGGGCTAATTTTTTTTTTTAGAATATCAGGTAAATCCATATACAAGTGCAAGATACATTGCAAAATTCATAGGAAAAATATAATGCCCAACATGATCAACATAGAACAAAGAATTCCTTCAAGGTGGGAGACAAAGTATGGTTACAGTTGAACAAGGAGAGGCTATTAATTCCTAGTAAGAAAATTAAGGATATGTAATATGGACCCTTTGAGATACTTGAAAAGGTGTGAGATAATGTCTATAGGCTTAGTCTACCCCATACATGTGCATTTAATTAATGGAAAATATAGAGAATTTGAAGCTCTATGAGCCCTCCATGCTAGATGAGGAAGAGGAATATGTTCTATCTTTTGTAGAGGATTTTGCACTAGATGCTCCAACATAGCAGACTGATGATATTGTTTTGTAGAAGAGGTCTAGGACTACAAGACAAGGAAAGCGTGACCTTTGGTAGATTGGATTGAAAGGACAACTTTTTAGCTAAGGCTAAGTGGTACACCTGAAAGAAGGCAGAGGAAAAAAAATCCTCACCTCATTTAGTAGAAGCTTTTGGCGACCAAACACCTCCCAAAATGTGCAGATGTGACCCATATTGGATTTTTATATTGTTTTCATCCATATCTATGCTTTTAGTGTTGAAAAAGTAGAGGGATTAGCTCATATAACTATTTTTACCGATAGGACCTAGTTTGGCAACTTGGGGCCTGAAACATTCCAAGAGTAATTTGAGGCATCATATGACTTTTTTTGGGGGTAAGATTTGCCATTTGAAAAGCCTAAATTATATAGAATATATTAAAATTAAATGTTCTAAAAAATATTTTAAGTTTTTAGAAATGTTTCCTTTTAAGTTTCAAAACTTCAATGTTTTAAGGGGCACTTGATGCATTCCCATAAAAACAGAATCAAATTTTCATTTAAAAAAGCTTAAATTATATATAATGTATTAAAATTATATATTTTGTTTCAGTAAACAAATTAAATTATATAAAATGTATTATATTAAGATATTTAAAAAAAATCCTAATTGTGAATAGAGTATAGAGTTTTTAGAAATGTTCCCTATTTTAGTTTCAGAACTCTATTGTTTTATGGGACACTTGACTCATTCCCATAAAAACAAAATGAATCTTATATAGAATGTGTTAGAATTATATATACTAAACCCTTAAATAAAGAGGATCCCGATAAGTATGCTATTATTTATCTATAGTGAATGATTAAAGTTATTAAAAAATAATAATGAAGAGGGAAAAACAAATGAATTATATATATATATATATATATTGATTAAAAAAAACATTTTACATTAGGATACTAGAGTATCAACACAAACTCTTTACATTTATGGTGTTACATACCAGAATGATTCATATGTTTTTCCTTTTTACCCTTTCTCTTTCTTACACCAGTCCAACCTACAAAACTATCAGTCATAGCTGAAGGTGGAGCCATATCCTCGAAATTTTGAAGGAGCTCTATAACTGTCGAATT
Organism: Pinus albicaulis; assembly: GCA_034641835.2. Lineage (NCBI taxonomy): Eukaryota > Viridiplantae > Streptophyta > Pinopsida > Pinales > Pinaceae > Pinus > Pinus albicaulis. Next base: position 892,596,697 of record CM076576.1, read on the forward strand.
TTCCTTTACTATTATTTATTTTTCGCTATCTGTGTGGTCAGACTCATGGGTGTGATTTTGCCCACTCATTGTCGACACGATCATTGCTGAATCCTTATTATTGAACTTTTTTTTCAGGGTCCTCTTTACAAGGGGATGAGACGATGCCAATGAGTGTTGAACCAGATTTTGAGAAGCTGAGTTGTCAGGCGATGGATTATGCTGTGCAACACAGTCCTTCTTATGATTTGTAGAATTCTTGGAGCCTGAAGCAACTTTCAGATCTCTCCATCCATGACCATATTTCTTTAGATCTTGGGTGTCGTACTCCCCTTTTGAAGAGGACATTAAATCTGATGGTTCTTAGGTTGTTGACAGGTTCTACACCTAAAAACAGTGTTTTTGTAATCTAGTGGTTGATGAAATTATTTTACCTCACGGGTGAGGATAATTTTGTCCTGTAAACCTTCACTGAGATCCGCTTCTACAGATATTTAGACAAATGTTATGATCCCTTGAGCCAATATGTCACTATCTATTTTAATGAAACTACCTATTGAATTTCTGATATCCACTAGGATCTCTGACCGAATCCAGTGAAGAGGTAAGTTTGGGAGCCTCACTAAGCTTGAGTGGCTAGAAATTTCATAGTAGTCGAATTAAAACTCGGAAACCATGGCTGAATCGAAAGACTAGCTCAACCCTAGAACCATGGTCCTTGGTAAAATACCTTCTATCGATCTTTCATATTTTTAAGTACAACTACAAAAATTCCTTTCGAAAAAAAAAACAACTCAACATTTTAGGACCAGTTTTGGTGAACCCAATCTCGGAGGGTAGATGACAAGGGCCAAAACCAATTAAAATGAAAGATAATCGCCCTATGTTTGTAATATGTTACCCTAATATTCGAGAGAATAATTCGCATTGAAAGCTTTGATGTGTCCTTATATTTCTCCACCACAAAAGCTTGCCCTTAGAGTTCTTTTGGAATTTGAGAACTGAAACAAGGGTTAAGGGCATCCTTAAAGGTTTTGGGCTTCGAATATGAGGCTTCCCCGCTCATTAGAGAACTTTTGAGGTCTAAAATGAGCCTCTTAAGAAAAATACACAACCAAAAGAAACTTTATAAGAACCAATAGGATTCAATATGATGATGTCAACCATGGGGGATGATTCACCATTTTTGGGGTAAAAAAGTAAAATTTTTCAAAAATAATAGAATAATAAAACTATTTTTTCAACTTATCTCCCTAAGGTTTTACTCAAATTTCGAGCGGGAGTACTTGTTGGATGCAAAATTTAATTCCTCATTCAAGGAGTACCGATGTTGCATACTTTAGATGGACCTTGCTACACGAAAATTGAGAAATACATGAAAAACGTGAACGTTTTTCATGTATTTCTCAGTTTTTAGGTAGCAAGGTCCATCGAAAGTATGAAACATGGGTACTCCTTGGAGGAGGAATTAATTTTTGCATCCAATGAGTGTTCTCGCTCGAAATTTGAGTAAACCCATAGGGATATAAGTTGAAAAAGTAGTTTTATATTTTTTTCCTCTAAAATTTGATGATGTAATCTAATCTTATTTTATTATTTCCACTAATATTTATAATTTCCTTAGGAGGCCCATTTTAGACCTCAAAATTCCCCTAATGTCCCCTGGCATCAGCATTTAAATGTGCAACAAGAGATATGGATGCATATTTCTTGATGTCGTAATTTTTGAGACAATTCTCCATTTTGAGCTGCCTACCTTTAAAAAGGAGCCTCATCTCCCCCACAAGAATTCTTTTCTGCTTTTGAATGATGGCTATTAGCATAAGAACATAACCCTGTTCTTCAACCATGATGGATGGGGACTCTCAGTACATGGATCTGAAAAAAATGGGAATTTTTGAGAAGCCAAATTCTCAACTTCTTGATTTGTCGGGATTGAGCCTTGAATGACCTCCACAGGCAAAGGAGTAACCTCAAATGTCTAGAAGGTTTTGTAAGACACTTTTCAGGTACTTTTGTAACCTTGGTGAATACCTCGTTCACGTATTTGCACAAACAATTCGTTGAACTCCATCCTATTCACACGTTCTTTCATTCGATGAATCATCGCAGGCTCAAATGCCCCTCGAATAACCATCCAAGACTGGCCATTGAGGCTTATTGCACTCCATTTTAATTCATGCCAAGCTATGTTTCTTCTGGTTGAATGGATTCTTTGGACAACTTCACAATAGCCCTAATCGCCATACCAAACTTGAAGACAAAGGGCGAGGATGCAAATGAGGCACACAAAGTTGTTGTATCCTACATACTTGAAACATTTCGCTGGATTGTACATTAACATGTTTCCATTGCTCCTGCTTTTCTAATAAATTAAAATAAATAATTAAAAAATTAAAGATCTCTTGTCTGATAATGTTGAAAAATAAAAAATTATTTTCTTTTTAATTTAAAGTTAAGTGGAAATTTTTAATTTAAAGCTAGGTATGACTTTTATATTAACATCTTAAAATATTTATGTGAATTTTCTCTTTAAATTTGATATACATGACCTTTGTTTCTACTATTAAAGAAACCATATTAGTAAAACATAGATAGGAAAATTAAACCATATTAGTAAAACCTAGATATTTGTAATGACAATTTTGTCATTATTATTCCCTGCCAAGGGGGACTCTACCAATGGATTTTCTTTTGACTACTCATTAGTTGAGATTTGACCAATATATTCTCTAATGTTTAACTAAATATCATCCCATTGGTTCATATTTTGAAGGTCTTATTTACACCTTCATGACACGTGCATTGGAGGATAATGAAATAATCATTCTTTTAGCCAGATTCTATGCCACCTTGGAGATTTGTGCAACTTCCATCACTATAATTACTCCTAATCGATATTTTTGCCCAGTTCCATGCAAATCCTAGGGTACAAGAGCTTCATTAATGTAATGTTTTTTCAGTTCTTTGTGAGTAAATAGAGACGTGAAAATCAGAAATCCTCCGCTATCTTAAACAAAGAAAGAAATCGAAGTTATTGTTCTTGTTTTCAAGATTATGAGACATGGTACCTCAGGTATGGATATGAATATGTTCAATTATTATTGAAAGTTGATATGCCTTAAATGATTTCTTTACTATTGGTATTGCATGTATGTTCGATTATTAAACACTATTATGCCTTCAATGGTTTCTTCTATCGTCGATATTGCATGTATGTTCGATTATTAGTAAAAAGTGTTCTGCCTTCAATGCTTTTTGTACTATCTCCTTGTTGAAATTTACATGATTGAATAAAATTTTCAGGGTTCATTGCTTAATTAAATCCTATAAATCTATGCTTCAGGTGTTTCACGAATGTTCGATTATTATTGAAAATTGTTCTCCGTTCAAATATTATTTAATTGTCTCCTTACGAAACCCTACGTGATTGAATAATGTGCATAAGTTTCCATGATTCGTTCCTTAGTTAGAACCAATCTTACCTGCATAGTGTTGCACGTATCTGATTGTAGGGAAAGTCACATAAGTCTTATGAATATTCCAACCACTTTTGGTCATGTGGGAAATTGAGATGAGTATCATAAACTTTTGTGCAATTTTAAAAGAATCAAAATAATAAGCAACATGAAAAACATTATATGCCTTGAGTTGTTTAGAAAAAAATTTGGATGTTTTGAAACCAACTCCAAAAATAGAAGAAAAGAGAGATCAACGCCTTAGAAATAAGCCACTTCGAGGGGGAAACCTCCTTTACATTACATAAATGAACAATTCTTGGATGATGCAAATGACAAAGCCTCCTTTCTATATATAGAAGTCTATGGGGTCACAATATAATCCTAGCGGACCTAAAAATAATAATGTAAGGGCACAATAATAACAATATGGGGGTTACATGGGTAAACAATAAGAATAAGGGGGATACACTAACAACAATAAGGGACTACACTAGTAATGTAGGGGCCTAACATGCCCCTTCCTTCAAAAAAGTGTTTTCCTCAACGCTTGAGTAGCTCTGGATGCTTCTGTATAAAATTCTCATCCTCCCATGTAGAATATTCAGTGGGTAAGTTCTTTCACTTGATGAGATACTCTGAAATTGATCGATTTCGTAGATGTTGAGTTCTTGTTTCTGTTACTGCGTCAGATTACAATATGGTTTTTCCTTCCTCATCAAGTTCTAGAAATATTGTTTGAACTGGAAGTTTGTCACCTATAACCTTCTTTAAGAATGAAACATGGAAAACTGGATGCACTCGAGAAGAAGCAAGAAGCTCCAATTTGTATGCCATAGTACCAATATTTTGCAACACCTTGTAAGGACCATATTACTTTGGCGATAATTTATTATCCTACTTAGCTTGCTTGAGGGACATTTGTTTGTATGGTTTTAGCCGTAAAAATACCCAGTGTCCTACATCAAAACTTCTCTCGCTGTGATGTTGATCTGCTTGTTGTTTCATTCGATTTTGTTCCAAATTTATGTTATCCTTTAAGAGTTGGAGAACTTGTTGTTGATGCTCGATGTGATCTTCCACTGGTTGAACCTTATAATTTTCTCTTAAAGATGATGTGATGGACGGTGTATGATATCCATAAAGTGCCATAAATGGGGTCATTTTTGCTGCAGTATGGAAGTGTTATACCACCATTCAACCAGAGGTAACCACGTTACCCATTGTGTTTGTTTATTAGATACAAAACAACGAAGATATCCTTCCAAAAATTTGTTCACTATCTCAATTTGCCCATCAGATTGAGGATGATAAGATGAGCTATGAGCTAGTTGAGTACCCAAACAAGAAAATAAATCTGTCCAAAGTTTTCCAGTAAAAATGGGATCTCTATCGCTTACAATAATATTTGGGTTTCCATGTAGCTTTTGAATTGTTTCCATAAATGTAGTAGCAACTGTACTTGCTTTAAATGGATGAGATAATGCACAAAAGTGTGCATACTTGGTAAGTATATCAACTACCACCATGATGACACTCTTTCCTTCGGACTTAGGTAAACCTGTGATACAATCCATTGAAATCTCCTTCCAACGTTGAATTGGAATGAATAAAGGTTGTAGAAGAGCCGGGGTCTTAATTGTCTCAACTTTATTTTGTTGGCAAACCAAACATTCCGCCACAAACTTTTGAATATCAGATTTAAGGCCATCCCAAAAAAATATTTCTTCACCTTGTGGTAAGTTTTTAAAAATTCTGAATGTCCTCCTAAGGGAGAAGTGTGCAATTCCAAAAGAATCTTTTGTTTTAGTTGGGAATTCTTACAAAGATATAAGTAATCTTTGTACCATAAGGAATCATTTTTCCAACTACATATATCAGATGTACTAGGATATTGCTGCAACTTTTGAATGAGTGTCCACACTTATTCATCCTTTTTTCATTCATCCCTTGCTTCAGTTATCCAATCTGGTTGGATAATAGAAATGGCACAAAGAAATGCCTCCACCTCTTCATCCTTTCTTGAGAGTGCAACTGCAACAACATTTAGCTTCCCTTTTTCGTAGATGATTTCAATGTCATAACCCAACATCTTTGTGACCCATTTTTGCTTCTCTTCTGAAGATAGTCTTTGTTCCAAAAAGTATTTAAGACTATCATGATCAATTTTTACATTGAAGTGTCTTCCTATTAGGTAAGGTCGCCATTTCTTTAGTGCATGTAGTATTGCCAACATTTCCTTCTCATAAATAGCTTTCTGTAAATACTTTCCTTTGATTGGACGAATTTCAAAAGCAACGGATTTTCCTTGCATTAAAACAACACCAATTCCATTTCCCGAGGCATCACATTTCACAATAAAGGTTTTTGTGAAGTCTGGCGTAGCTATGATCGGTGTTAGGCACATTGACTCTCTAAGATGTTCAAAGGCCTTATTTTCTTCAAGAGTCCATGAAAATGCATATTTCTTCAATAATGTTGTTAGAGGTGCTGCTATTCTCCCATAATTCTTAACAAACTTGCGATCATACCTTGTTAACCCAAGAAATCCTCGCAACTGCTTAATAGTTGTGGGAACTCTCCATTCCTTGATGGCTTTAATTTTGTTAGGGTCTACCTTAACACCCTTGTGAGATACAATATGACCCAGATATTCCACCTCTTGCACTCTAAAGAAACATTTGGGGGTTTTTGCATATAATTGTTTCTCCTCCAATAGTTTGAGCACTGTGTCAACATGTTGAACATGATCCTTCCAAGACTTGTCATAGATTAATATATCATAAAAAATACTAACACAAATATTCTAAGAAGGGTTTGAAAATGGAATTCATCAACCCTTAAAATGTAGAAGGTGCATTGGTAAGGCCAAAAGGCATGACCAAAAATTCATAATGACCTTCATGAGTTCAAAATGCTATTTTCAGAATATCTTCAGTCTTAATTCTAATTTGATAATATCCTAAACAAAGATCCAACTTGGTAAAATAAATTGCTCCATGTAATTCATCCAATAATTCATCAATCACAGGAATGAGAAATTTATCTTTAATAGTGAGCTTATTGAGCTCCCTATAATCCGGACACATGCGCCGTGATCCATCCTTCTTGTGCATCAATGCTACTGGAGCAGAGTGTTAGTATGAATTCTTCGTCGAAGTGTACGAAAAAGAACCACTTTAGCTACGCATAACTAATAGCCCTAACAACAATAATGGCTGCAAAACATCTTCAGATCTGCAATTAGTAGTTAAAGTGCTGCAACAAACAGATCTATAAATGGAAAGATATTAAGCAGTAAAGTAAAGAGTTTGCTCCATGCATCCAACAGACAAGACAAGAACACGATTTTTGAATGAATTTTTATATTACAGGGCACCTGGGAGGAAACAAGAAGGTGTATCCGGATCTCCTCAATGGGATGGGTTCTTTGTAGTCCTCAGCACTTCAGATCTAAGCTTTCTCTCTCTTGTAGATGTAGAAAACCCAATGTAGAAGGTAAAGCTCAATGGGAGCAACAATGGCAGAAAATGAGACCGAGTGTATAGATCCAGAGGGATCTAGTATGCAACAAAAGGTGAAGAATGATGGGGAAAACCCTCCTATTTATAACAAAATATTGGGTCCTTCTAGATCTTGGTGCATGATTAAAATAATGTTAATCACATCTAGATCCACCTCTATGGAATATTTTATTATTATTTGTTGGAGGGAAAGGGTGTTTGACTTAGGTCAAATCCCTTGATTAGTGAAAAATAAATAAATAAATGATTTATTTATCTTTTTAAGGAAGTGGTTGGGATATAATCAAATAAATAATGATTTATTTGATTAATGGTGGTTGATTTGGTCATATTTAACAAAGAATATTATTAAATAATTATTCCTAGAAAATAATAAGATAACTATGGGTTTATCTCATTAATTTCTTTGTTTTTGGGTTAAACATGACTGGGAATAATAATTAAATTATGGTTTAATTAATTATTCCTTTTGGGGTTTCCTAATTAATCATAGTGAAAGCAATTTTACTTGGGGTAAAACTGGTCTTACATGGTGTACTTGGGTCCATCTAATGATGAAAAGTTAGATGACCAAAAAATGGTGTAACACAGAGAAAGAACTTTGACTCGGTTGAATTATACCAACCTCTAACATTTCTACAATCGTACATTCAATTTCTCTCTTTTGGACATAAGTATATCTGTAAGGCCTGATGTTTGGAGGAACACTTCCTGGAATCAAATGAATAGCATGATCATGATCACAAATAGGTGGGAGTCCTTTGGGAGTTTCAAACACCTTGAAATGATTTCCCAAGACTTTTTGGAGATCTGGATAAATAGATGATTTTGATGTTGGAACTTATAGTGAGCATACTTGTGCAATTACGCGTCGCTGTTCTTTCTTCAGAAGATTTGTCATGAAATTAGAGCTTATTATCTTTCTCGTCTTCCCTGTGATACCTAGTAATTCAAATTCCTTTCCTTTCGAAAAAAAATTCAAGAAAAGTTCTTGAAAATTAAAAGCTACCATCCCCAAAGATTGTAACCATTGTACTCCTAGTACAAAATCAACACCTCCCATTGGAATGGAAAGCATTGGACTATTCAATTCATATTCCCCCATGGTTAGCTTGATATTATAGCATTTTCCAGAGAAATTTATAGTTCCTCCACTTGCAACCATCACTTGACATTCTAGTGTATGGTATAGGAAGCAATTCAATTCCTTAGCTAACTTACAATGAATAAAATTATGGGTATGACTTGAGTCAATCAACACTATTACCTTTTTCTTCTGGATATGTCCTTCTATCTTGAGAGTTTGAGGAGTGGTAATTCCTGCCAATGCATTACAGGATATGGTTAGACTCATTTCTTCTTTCTCTAGGGTTGGTTCCTGGTGTATATCCTCTTCTTTGGAAGTTTCTTGTTCTTTTTCTTCCTCCTCTTCACAATCTATGTAAAATAATTTCTTCTCAGCACACTTATGACCTTTAGTGTATTTACTATCACAACTGTAGCAAAGCCCTTCTGCTCATTTTTCTTCCAATTGTTGTGGTGTCAACCTTGTAGGTTGTGGAAGTCTAGGAGTAGCAACACTTCCATCTTTATAGATGTGAGTGGTAGGCTTCCTTGTCACCATAATTTTACATTCAATTTTTCTTACCAACCTGAATGCCTTCTCCAATGAATCGGGTTCCCAAAAGCGAACCTCATTTGAATGTTATCCTTTAAAGTCCCTATGAAGACATCAATCCTGTGTTCCTCTGGAACATCAACTATCCTTATATTCAATTTTTTGAAGTCTTCAATGTGCTCCACCACTGAACGCTTTTGTTTGAGATTGATCAATTGGCTAAAGAAGGTGTTGCTCTTTGTCTCCTCATAATGTGCTATCATTTCCTCCGTAAAAATTGACCAAGTACCAAGTGACAATTTTTTTACGGGAGAAAAGCCATTGATACCATACAAATGTATTTTTTTCTAAATATAAAGTTGCAAGGTGTACCTTTTGTGCGTTTTGCACATTATTGAGATCAAAATATTGCTCTATCTGTAGTATTCATGTTACGGGATCCTTGCCATCAAACTTCTTCATATCGATCTTTGGAATATGGTGGGTCTTCAATCCAATGTCATTAGAGTTTATTAAATCACGATTAACATTTATTTTGTTCTCATCATGAGTTTCCTCTACTATCTTTTTGCCATTAGGAATAATTTCTTGTATCAACTTTGTCAAACCTTCCTTCGAACCTTCCATGTCTGTTTTTATATCATTCTTCATGTCTTCTATTTTTTTTTCCATGTCTTCCATGCCATTCTTCAACCCATCCATCTTAGCTTCCATGCCTTTCTTCAAACCTTCCATCTTAGCCTCCACGCATTTCTTCAAAACTTCCATTTCATTTTTTTTTGCTCTTTGCGAGAGCGAAATTTGGTGCACTTGCTCTTGTAATTTTTGTTGACACCTAATCCTAGGGGGTTGGGTGAAATTGTATAATAGTGTAAATTAGGAAATAAGGAAGTCTAAGAGACATTGGGAAATGAATCCCAAAAGTCTCACCTCCATGTATAAATTCATGCACATCCTCCATCAAATTCATATTCTATTTTTGTGGAGTTACCTTTTGGCCTGAGATGGTATCAGAATCAAGTCAATTTTTGGCTTCCTTGCTCTTGTAACTCCCTCCTCCGTTATGCAAAATTGGCTCTGCAATTTTTGCAGATTGTCACCTCTGTCATTCTGCCAAGATCCTGACAAAATTACTGATTTGCTGTAGCTGGGCTAACTGTTGAATTTTTGTATTCTTCTCCCACGCTCTGATCCATCTCTCTGCATGCTCACTCCCACACTTCTCTCCATTTGTCTGCGCAGTCCCACATCTCCCCGTTCCCACAGACCCTCCCCCTCCCGCTCTTTCCTTGTCCCCCTGAGCTCTCGCTCCCCTGTCCCCCTCACCTTCGCCTCGACTCTCTTTCAGTCCCGCATCTCCCCGTTTGCACAGACCCTCCCCCTCTCATTCATTCCCCGTCCCCCCCACCTCTCGTTCCCCCACCCCCCTCACCTTCCCCTCCCACTCCCGCTCATTCCCCACCCCCCTCACCTCTCTGCACACTCCCGCATCTCCTGTTCCCTTTCATTCCCCCTCCCCCCTCACCGCGCTCCCCCTCTCGCTCACTCCCATTCTCCCTCACAACTCTTCCCGTTCCTGCAGACCATCCCCCTCCCCCTCACCACTCTCCCCCTCCCGTAGACTCTCCCTGTCCCTCATCCCCCATCCCCCTCACCGCAACCCCTCCCCCTCACCACAACACCTTCCCTCACCATCACACTCACTGTTCACCGAGTTCCCCTCCCCAATTTCACCTCCCCCTAACCCACCTCCCTAGGTTGACCTCCCCCAGGTCTGACCTTCCCCAGGTCAACCTTCCCCAGGTCCGACTACCAAAAAAAAAAAAACAAATTCACACAATTTTTTTCTTCTTCCAGAACTGGTTTTTTTTTATAGCAGAGTGCATTTTCACTCCAGAATTGAGTTCTTTTGAAGCAAAGTACATTTTACACCGAAATTGAGTTTTTTTTCCCTCCAGCAAAATTTGTTTTTTCCAAGAGTCACAATGCATTCTCTCATATCTATTGTGGGAGTTTGTTCTCTCTGGCAAGGAGAAATATCGTGAATGTTCTTGGAAAATCAAGCACACTCTCTTTTTTAATGAGTTGTGGAGAGGAATTTGTGAAGGAGAAGGAGACAATCCATTGAAAAATCCCACCTCAGACAAGGAGATCACCATTTGGGAAAACAAGAATTACAAGGCCTATGCCTTGATTGCAGCTTCTGTAAATGAAGAGGTGAGTCGCCATATTACACTGTTTTCAAATGCCTATGAAGCCTTGAGAAAATTAAAATAACTCTATGAATCACATTCAAAACTTGAAATTGTTCAATTAATGATTAAATTGTTCAACCTTGAATTGAAAAATGATGACCCTCTTGCTTTAGCATCATAAGTAAGATCTATCATGCATGACATTAAGAATACTAGTGTAGAAGTTGACATACCTCTCATAGCTTATGTTAAGACATTGTATCCCACTTACTCATATTACCTTGAGTCATTGCAAGAAAGGGGAAACCTCTTGAAAATCATATTTTATTCCCTTGAGAAAAAGTTTGCAGAAAGAGAGAAGGATTTTGGAAAGATGACATACCCCTTGTCTTCTAAAGAGGATGTATGTTTCACATATAGAGAGAAGAATCATGCTCAAGATTCTTCCAGAGGAAGAGGAGCCTGAAGAAGAAGAGGAAGAAGAAATTTCAGAGGAAGGGGAGGCAAACAAACTCAAATTGAAAAATATGATCTTCATTGCATACGTTGCAATAAAGATTGGCATGATGCATCTACATGTAAGTTGCCTTGGGATAAAATTGAGCAGCAAAAAAATCAAGAAAAAGGTAAAACTCATGACAAAGACAATTCATGATAGAGACAAATGTAAAGCACCTGAATCCGCTCATTTTGTTGTATCACATTGTAACAATGGAGTAACTGAAGACTTGTTTGATATTTCATTTACTTCTTCGAGAAATGATTGGTTGCTAGATTCAAGAGCAACATGTCACACGACTTTTAGAATTTTTTTTTTTGAAGAATTTACTGACAAGGTTGATGGAGTTGTATAATTCGTAGATAAATCTAAACTCAAGCCATCAGGGCTTGGCACAATCAGGCTTAATTTCCCTGGTCTTCCAGATCATCTTCTACACGAAGTTCTATACCTCCTTGAGTTGGGGAGAAACTTGTTGTCCTTGGTCCACATCCGCGAGCAAGGACACTCCATTCACATGTTTGATGGAAAGATTGAGGTCAGAAAAGTATCAGATCACTCACTTGTCATGGAGGGAATAGAAGAAGGAAGACTTCTAAAGCTGCAAGGTACCTCTGCTCATGCACAAAACTTTGCATTCATTTCTCATCATGACGAAGGTACATTCCCATCAAGTCTTTTATGGGATGCTATATTTGGAAAATTAAACTATGAGAGCCTTCGATTGTTGAAGAAAAATGGTGTTACTGTATTGCCTACAATTCCTAGGAAACTTAAGCAATGTGATGCTTGTATTCTAGGAAAGCATAGCAAACAATCCTTTCATGATTCACATTCCAGAGCACATAGAAAACTTGAGCTTATTCATTCAGCTTTATGTTGCTTCTGCAAATGGAAATAAATATATGATGGCATTTATTGATGATTACACCAGAATGTGTTGGGTTTACTTATTGAAGAACAAATCTAATGCTTTTCAAACATTCAAGAATTTTCATGCATGGATTGAAAATGATGCACAAACTCATATTGGCTCTTCGCGCACTAATAATGGAAAAGAATACACCTCAAATGAATTTGAAAACTATCTTCGCCAACATGGGATCAAACATCAAACAACTGTGCCCTATAATCCCTAACAGAACAGTGTAGCTAAAAGAATGAACATGAAAATTTTCAATATGGTTCACTCCATAATGTTTTTTAAGAATGTAAAATTGATGTTTTGGGCTGATGCAGTTCTATGTGCTGTGTACATAAAGAACATGTGTCCCTCTAATTCAATCAGAAATAAAAATCCTTATGAAATGTGGCATGGCCACATTCCTTCGGTAAAGCATTTCAGATTCTTTGGTTCCACCTGTTATGCTTTGACACCTAAGGTACAAAGAAATAAACTTGGTGCTAGAAGTCGAAAATGTATCTTCTTGGGGTATTCCAATATGTAATATTCCCAAATGGGGAAAAACAACAATACATGCACTAAAAACACATTTTTCAGAAATGTATGCAATAATTGTTAAATGCAGCCCATGGATCCATTCATTTATACATTATAACAGCCAACTACAAAAGGAGATCTGAAACAAATCATGGTAGCTTAGTTAAACAAGACTCCCAAGCCATAATAGTGCAAAAATCATGCAAAAAGAGGGGTTGCAACCATGAATTAAAGCTGGAAATACGCAAACAACATTATTTTATTGCTCCTGCAACAAAAATAGGTTGTACATCAGATCTAGAGTTGCTATGTGCATAAAAATTTAGATCTATATCAGATCCATGCACTATACAAGCTCTTCTATAGAACCCCCTTGGGGTTTTCAGCAAAACACCAAGTACAAAGTGTATATCTGAGATCTAAGACTGCAGATCTAGATCTGGAAAGTGGATCTAATCTGATATGAACAATAAAAGGATCTCCTCCAACAGATCTCCAAAGTGAAGGGCAGATCCACAACACTTAGAAAATCACCTCTCCAATGGTGTGCTGAACCACCCTGCAACTGCTCCTTCAGAAATTACACAGATCTGGATCTATATTGTGTTGTAGGGGACAAAATGTGGTTGGCCTGTAGCCAAGATATGAAAATGAAGCTCAATACATTCAATACTGTCCTTCCAATGGAATAGAACCCTCCTCCACTGAAAATGAGCACTAAAATGGCCTAGATCTGAAGCTCTAGTCTCCACTTGCTGCAACTTACTGTTACAGAGAAACCCTCAACAAGATTTGCGTTGTAAAAGGAAGATGAAGCTTGGAATTCAGCCATATAGTGGACAATATGGTGCAAGTCTCCTCCAAGAGCTACTTAATGAAAGAGATGGGATTCCCGATCAGGAAAACCCAATGCTAAACAACATTTAATCTCAGCTAAACAACAAGAGAAAGTATATGTCTAAACATACCATATAATCATAAAATCATAATCATAAGGTAACCTCATATGGCTACCATCCTCTTCCTTATAAACAATGGGAGCCTTCTCACCTTGGGTCTCACTCATTAGGGTTTCCATCTTCATGCAATTAATCTCCCTCCAAAACTGTGTTGTCCCATCATCAATGCCACTCCTCCATAACAGCGCTGTTGGATTTGGTCAACCTTGACTGGATCTTCATCTAATGTCTTCTTCCACACTCAAGGTGGCTTTATTCTATCTATCTAAACTGATCCATATTCCCACTGGGTTATCTTTATTAATGTTCCACTTCCTCCATACTAGCTTTGTTGACTTGGTCAAACTTGACCTTGTCCACATGCATTAGCCTTTGTTCACACATGAAAGTGTTTTATCCAGCTATGAATATGATCCCTTTCCCCATTAAGAGGGATTTTATTGCTGCTAAAAAAATTTATGGGCCTCCCTACCCATTTATTCATCTAACTATGTGTTTAGCGAAAAATTAATATTCCAATTAGCTGCATGCTAATTTAGGAATATTACAATCCTCCCCTCCCAAATGTTGCTTGTCCTAAAGCAATTGCAAGGATAGAACTGAAGAGCCTCTCGTCTTCCTCCTGTAGCATCCTCAAGTGATAAGTTCCTCCAAAGAATAAGATGCTTTCTCATCAATGTGTTCTTAAGTTGTTACTCCCATGTGTAAAAGTATGCCTTTGGTGAAAAATCCAAATGGCTCTCATCATGAAAAGGTGGGATATCCATGGAAACAACTATACGTGGTCTAGAGGCCTTATTGATGCATGAAATATGAAATATATTGGGAATCATCATCCCCATGTGAAGCCTCCATCCCCAAGCTATCATCCACAAAAAGTGAGTCACCCTCCAATATGGTAACTCCTGAAACATCTCCTCCACCTTAGGCTCCTGCAAAGAAGGTGGGCTGTATAGTTGAATATGTGGGATCAAAATGTCCATCCCATGCTGTCTCTCTCTCCACTTATGATAAGTGTAGAGCTGCTGCTGAATATGGGCTACAATAATGTTTCCTTCATGGAGCAAAAAGGCAATAGGGTCCTTAAAGATCCACCCTTTGGTTCTTGCCCAAATCATTCCATAAAAAATGAATATGAAATTATTATCATCATATGGAAACCAAATAAGAGAAGTATTGAAGGTTTTACATAGTGCTGGAAGGTACCAACAGTTTCTCAAGTAGTCACAGTGCAGTTTTACCAACTGCAGTTTTAGAACATGATGTGGCAAGTTGTCTCCCAACAAATTGTTAGTTGTACATGTCATCACACTTACTAGTGAATAGTAAATGGCATGGTATATCAACTCAACATAAAAAAAATAGTACAACACTTTCCCAAAGCCATACAAGAAATGGCTCTTTTCCTCATAAATGTTGGTCCCAAAATGACCATGAAGCCCAAATAGAGGCTTGCCCTCTTGTAGAGCAATGCACTGTATAGAGATGGTAAGAGAATGTAAATACTGTGTTAGATAATCAATAAGTGCAGAAACACAATTCTTACCATGTACTGAGAGAAATCTGTTGATAAGACCCATGAATGAGACCTCCATAGTGATATGACATAGTCCCATGAAGATGAATGAACTATGTGCTGCAAGTAGATCTTTCTTCTTATGCTTGTAAATCCAAGTCAAGAAGATCATATCATGGTAATAGATGTCTCCATCCACTACTTCATCACTCTCATCTCCTTCATGCCCATCAAGTGCATCATATGTGAAGTGATCCTAGGGACACTCCATCAACAAACCCAAGCTCCCAAGTGACATCGTTGCTGGCCTTTGTAATAAGGCTTTTGTCATCTCATAGCTCCATCCTTTGATATACCACATGTCAAAGCCATCAATCATAATGCTGCTATATGTGGGAAATTCCTTCCCAAGTGGAAGTACCTCTTATTCTTCCAAGGCTAAGGAGTAGCCCCCTTGCACCATGATAGTGCCACCTCCTACTCCTGCAATATCATGCAAAGTATGGGAGAAGATCAACCCATACTTTCTCAAGAACAACCAAAGCAACAACAAATTTTGTTGCCTCCCCACACCATCACCATATAAATCATGGAGCCACAACATGATAGTTGATATGAAATATATCACATCACCCCAATACACCCAAACTCCTTGCTGCCATATGATGTAAGTGTCATGCCAAAGTCCATCCACCCTACTCTTTGAAATAGAATGTGTCACAGGATGACCAAACTCTTTCAAGAGTAACCAACGTAGTCTTGCCTCCTGTTGCCCGGTATCATAAATATGCAAGTGGCTTCCCAACCTCTTGCTCATCAACATCACCCATCGAACCCATGGTGAGTGTCTATCATCATGTCCAAAAGTGGCATTCCTCTAATGGAGATTAGCATCCTCCCAAATCAGATTTCTGTCTTTTCATTTCATGGGATGTTGAAATGTAATCTCCTGGAGATCTCCAAATGAAGACCACTCATCAATGACCAAGTTGACCCCACAAGGATCCAAATATACTGAAGGCAAAATCTTCTCATTGAGCAAGGGAGTGATCATCAAGAAAGATCCATCATAAAAATGGAAGATAAGATGCTTCTCATCAACCATCTGCCTATCCTCTGCTATACATGTAGAAAGGTCATTGGAATGCTCCAATAATGGTTGGGCCCCCAACTCATCACTGTTGCTCAATGACAGCGTTACTGATCTCCATGATGGTGCAAGTGCTGTCTCAAGATCATGCCCAATGCTGAACACATAGTTTTGCAATGTATTGTTCAAGACAATACTCATCCCGTCCTCAAAGAATCTACACTCCAACCCCAAGACTTGTCTGTAGCTCAACAATGATACACTAGGATGACTGTATATCTCTTCCTTGAGTAAATCAAGGCTGCTCAGTGCAGTGATAGTTTGTTGCTCCAAATCAACAATATACTTTGACCCTTGGTCATGCAATGGTACATTCCCACAATCCTCCACAAGATGTGCTGAAATAATAGAAAGTGGAAACTTATGCATACCTTGGTAAAGTTTGGGAATATCTTGTACTACTACAAGGGTTCCTCCCTCTGGTGTGATGGCTTCCCCAACTACTGATGATGATGTCTGCTCCTCTATGGCTTCATCAACGCTGGTACAAGTCTCCTCCTCCTCATGAATCTCCCTAATAGTGCATGGGACTCTAGATGTCAAGAGATCAAGACTACTTTGCAAAGGTGCAAGTCTTCTTTCTCCTGATATAAGTGCTCTTGTAGCAAGCAGTGGTGAAGGCTTATTCTCCTTTGGTTTCTTCTTGTCAAACTTATTGATCAACCTTTGAGTAAAATCTGCAAATGTAGTCACTCTTGTATGACTTAAATGGCTGAACCACCAAATGTTTGCTTCACCCTCAAGGTGCAGCACTGCAATCTCAACAAATTCTTTCTCTACTACTGGATGTAGCTGGAAAAATGCATCCAACCTCATTTCCCAAGCCCTTGCTGTGCATGAGGATGACCCATCAAAAGTAGACAATAGAAATCTATTGCCCTTCTTCCTTCTATTGCTGCAAGGTCTCCTTTCTTCTTTGAGTTGAATGAACTGTGGGAGAGTTAGATTCTCCTTGAAAGATATAGGTTGAGACTTATATTCTGCAAGATACTCACTTAGAATCTCATGATCTAAGTGTTCTCCATCTCTATTCCTCTTGCATTCAAAAGAAAAGGCCATAGTATGTTTCTTTGGAGCTTTATGCAATACCAGATCTTCTTTTTGCTGATAGGAAGTACATGGACCTTCCTCATCTTGAAACCCTAATGTGGTTTCACTTATTTTCTCCATTTTTCTCTGCTTGACCTCCTTGGTGAGGTCCTTCTTAGATCCGAAAAGAGATGAGATGAAACTCATTCCTTCCATCATTCTGATCTCTTTCTCCTTCTCTTCTTCTTCTTACAGCATATTGGCTGAAAAATCACAGGCTGAGCCAAGATTATGCTTCGATACCACTGTAATATTCCCAAATGGGGAAAAGTAGCAATACATGCAATAAAAACACATTTTTCAGAAATGTATGCAATAATAGTTAAATGAAACCCATGGATCCATTAATTTATACATTATAACATCCAAATACAAAAGGAGATCTGAAACAAATCATGGTAGCTTAGTTAAACAAGCCTCCCAAGCCATAATAGTGGAAAAATCAGGCAAAAAGAGGGGTTGCAACCATGAATTAAAGCTGGAAATACCCTGAAAATGTTATTTTATTGCTCCTGCAACATTTGTAGGTTGTACATAAGATCTAGAGCTGCTATGTGCATAAAAATTTAGATCTATATCAGATCCATGCACTATACAAGCTCTTCTATAAAGCCCCCTTGGGGTTTTCAGCAAAACACCAAGTACAAAGTGTAGATATGATATCTAAGACTATAGATCTAGATCTGGAAAGTGGATCTGATCTGATATGAACAATAAAAGGATCTCCTCCAACAGATCTCCAAAGTGAAGGGCAGATCCCCAACACTCAAAAAATCACCTCTCCAATGGTGTGCTGAACCACCCTGCAACTGCTCCTTCAGAAATTACGCAGATATGGATCTATACTGCACTATAGGGGACAAAATGTGGTTGGCCTGCAACCAAGATATGAAAATGAAGCTCAATACCTTCAATACTGTCCTTCCAATGGAGTAGAACCCTCCTCCACTGAAAATGAGCACTAAAATGGCCTAGATCTGAAGATCTAGTCTCCACTTGCTGCAGCTTACTGAAACAGACAAACCCTCAATAGGATCTGCACTATCAAAGGAAGATGAAGCTTGGCCTTCAGCCATATAGTGGACAATATGGTGCAAGACTCCTCCAAGAGCTACTAAATGGAAGAGGTGGGATTCTCGATCAGGAACACCCAATGCTAAACAACATTCAATCTCAGCTAAACAACAAGAGAAATTATATGTCTAAACAGACCATATAATCAAAAAATCATAATCATAAGCTAACCTCATATGGCTACCATCCTCTCCCTTGTAAACAATGTGAGCCTTCTCACCTTGGGTCCCACTCATTAGGGTTTCCATATTCATGCAATGAATCTCCCTCCAAAACTGCGTTGTCCCATCATCAATGTCACTCCTCCATAACAACGCTGTT
Organism: Pinus albicaulis; assembly: GCA_034641835.2. Taxonomy (NCBI): domain Eukaryota; kingdom Viridiplantae; phylum Streptophyta; class Pinopsida; order Pinales; family Pinaceae; genus Pinus; species Pinus albicaulis. The sequence goes on from CM076576.1 coordinate 892,615,520, forward strand.
GGATTTGGTCAACCTTGACTGGATCTTCACGCAATGTCTTATTCCACACTCAAGGTGGCTTTATTCTATCTATCTAAACTGATCCATATTCCCACTGGGTTATCTTCATTAGTGTTCCACTTCCTCCGTACTAGCTTTTTTGAGTTGGTCAAACTTGACCTTGTCCACATACATTAGCCTTTGTTCACACATGAAAGTGTTTTATCCAACTATGAATATGATCCCTTTCCCATTAAGAGGGATTTTATTGATGCTAAAAAAATTTATGGGCCTCCCTACCCATTTATTCATCTAACTATGTGTTTAGAGAAAAATTAATATTCCAATTAGCTGCATGCTAATTTAGGAATATTACACAATACCTCCATAGGATATTGTCTCTATCATGAAGTCAATAATAAGTTTGTAGTATCCAGAGATGTCATATTCCTTGAATCTTCCAAGACTGACAATGTTGTTGAGCGACAACTTGATCGCTTGGATAGATTCACACATGCAAAGTTATTTCAAGAATTTGATAATCAGATTCCACATCTTAAAGGGGAGATTCCTATACTGAATCAATATGTGGAATCATCTTTCAAAGCACTCTCTCCCCCACATGAAGAACCAACCATGGATGACACCTTGAATGATGTGATTGACAAAATTGGGAGATTGAATCTTGATTCAATTCCAACTCAGTCAAATGAGTAGCCTGGGCCATCTCAGAAAGGTCCCCAAAAATGACTGACAAAGGCACTAGAAAATGTTCGTCCCGATGAGGTTGGAAAGACAGGAACAAGAAGTTCCACCAGACAAAATGGATGTGACATAGATAATTCTGATTCACCTATTGATATGGATATTTCTTATAACTGTGAACTGAATTTGTCTGCAGATCTTGAACCAACTTCCTTCAAATAAGCCACTTCTCATGATGAATGGAATGAAGCGATGAAAAAGGAGTATGATGCCTTGATAAAGAATGGCACTTGGAAGCTGGTTGATCCTCCATTGGGAACCAAACCAATTGGCTGCAAGTGGGTCTACAAGAACAAGTCCAAAGCGGATGGCTCACTTGACAAGCACAAAGTTAGGCTTGTGGAAAAAGGTTTTGCATAGAAAGAAGGGGTCGATTATGAGGAAAATTTTGCCCCCACAACAAAATGGGCCAATGACTAGACACTCTTTTCCCTAGCAGCTCAGAAGGGTTGGAAAGTACATTAGATGGATGTAAAAACCGCCTTTTTGAATGGAGAAAGGAGAAGGTTTTTATGTCCTAGCCAGAATGATTTTTTGCGAAGGGCCAAGAACACAAAGTATGCAAGCTTATAAAATCCTTGTATGGCCTCAAGCAAGCTCCGTGAGCCTGGTATGAGAAATTAATTGAACACCTTCTGAAACTTAACTTCAAACATTTTGATCTTGATGATGCAAATTGTTTGTTAAGAAAGTTGGGAAAAAAGTGGTATATCTTGTGGTGTATGTAGATGATCTTTTGATGACAGGGAGCAATGAGAGTTATATTGCATCCATAAAGAAAGAATTGAAGAAAGGTTTTGAAATGATTGATTTGAGCTATGTTCACTACTATCTTGGTATTGAAGCAACTCAACATCTTAAATTTATATTCCTTTCTCAAAAGAAGTACATTGGAGATCTTTTGAACAAGTTTGGCATGGATGAATGCAATCCTTTGACCACTCCAATGGAACAAAACTTGAATCTCACATCCATGGAAGGGAAGGAATTCGAGGATGCAATGAAATATGGAAAACTTGTAGGAAGTCTCATCTACCTGACTACTACCAGACCAAACATCTCATTTGTTGTTGGAATCCTTGAAGAAATAATTTACCGGAGAATATAAATAATTACTGAGAGGAAAACTAAAACATAACCAGCAAAAAAACACATAAACATGAACATAGATGTTTATTAGGAAAAACCCCAAACTCTGGGGAAAACCCATCCTAATGAAATTTCATTAGCCTTGGCCAAAACCTGGCCAATCCAGCCAAGTGAGCCTTCACCGCTCACATCTAGGCCTGCATTACAATGAAGTCGTCTGAGCCTTTTATAGGCTCCATTACATGCAATACCATGAGCTGAAAACCATGGGGGCACAATACCATGTGCCCCAAAACCATCACTGTTTAACTTGGTCAAACTTGACTCTAACCCCGAGTCAATTTACCTAACATTCCCCCCTTAAACTTGACTTGGGGTTTCCTGAATAAATCCAGCCAAAAGTGCTAAATGAGACAACCCCGCTCACTCTAGCTCTTCCCCCCTCAAATTTTTACCTAGGGTAATTGTTAACTTGACATCCCCCCTATCACCTAGATCTAACCCAGACTTTACCAATGATTACCGAGAGGTACGCATGCCATACCAGGTCTTACAACAATATGCCCATTTTCTTGTGATAAAAGTTTGACTCCATTACAAGATTTTTTTTTTTTTTTTGCTTGATGCCAAATTCTATAGCCTTGTACACTTCGTGCCTTCTCTTCTCCGTTGCCTTTGTGGAATTTTAATCCTCACATGAATAAGTACAATACCACATAAGATTCCATTTGTTGATCCCGCAAGAAAATGAGGCATCAAATATAGTTTTAAAATCGATCTTGTCATTAAAGCAATGCACAGATTTAAGCAGGGCCATAGCCCTCACAACTCAAAAATGTCAGAGACGGAGCCCACGTATAGCCTTGGCACACCGTAGTTCTCCTCCACCACGACCTCCTCTTGAGCAATGACACGTAGATAAACCACCTCTACTCCAACTGTTATTCTTTACCGGGCTCTTCTTACCATCGCTTCACACTCAAATTCTTATTGACAGGATAAATAAGCCGCAATTTCCAAATGAAAGTCATTTCCCAATCTACAACAAAATTCTGTTGCATCGTCATCGAGCAACATCCGAGCGTTCCTGTAACTGCTTTCAATGATATTTCTCTTCCTCATGGTGCCGATATTTTCCACACAAGTCACTTATTATAACTTCTCAAGCTTGGTTGCCAACACGACTTCGTTCTACAGTCCTCCCAGTTATGCATCACCGGATTGCGCGAGCTTGGATTCGCACGGATCCTAGCCCTCCGTAGAGATGTGATGGTACTCTTTTCTCCGCCACAGTGCCATTATCACTGGATAGGCTCGTAGTTGTTCCCAATAGCTGATATCTAGACCAATACAACATTATTCAATGCCATATGATCAGGCTTCATTCCAAACGATATCTTCACTGTGTCTACACAATCTCTTCCTGATATCAGCCTCATGAACGATCTACATGTTCACACTATGACTACCTAGGCCTAAGGCTTTGATCTTGTCAACATGAATTTGAGCGTGGAGCGATGGTAAGAAGAGCCCGGTAAAGGATAACAGTTGGAGTAGAGGTGGTTTATCTACATGTCACTGCTCAAGAGGAGGTCATGGTGGAGGAGAAATACGGTGTGCCAAGGCTATACGTGGGCTCCGTCTCTGACATTTTTGAGTTTTGAGGGCTGCGGCCCTGCTTAAATTTGTGCACTGTTTTAATGATGAGAACGATTTTAAAACTATATTTGATGGCTCATTTTCTTGCGGGATCAACAAATGGAATCTTATGTGGTTTTGTACTTATTCATGTGAGGTTTAAAATTCCACAAAGGCAATGGTCAAACTTGACTCTAACCCCAAGTCAATTTACCTAACAATCCTCTCTAGGTTTATGCAAATACCTTGTGAAGGAAATTGGTCTGCTGCAAAAGGAGTAATAAAGTACTTGAAGGGGACTTAAGACTTTGGACTCAAATATACGCAAGTGGGTGACTTCAGCTTGATCAGATACTCTGATTCAGAATTTGATGGGGACAAAGAAACTGGGGTATCTACTTCAGGTTATACCATGAGTCTTGGATCAGGAGCTATTTCCTGGAGATCACGCAAACAGTCAGTTCCAGCAGATTCCACAACTGAGGCAGAATATGTGGCAGCAGCTGAAGCAACAAAGGAAATTGTGTGGCTCAGGAAAATCCTATAAGATTTGTAGATGAAACAAATGCATTCGACTCCACTCAAGATTGACAAAACTTCTGCATTAAAGTTGGCGAAGAACCCAAAGTTCCATGATCGAACGAAGCACATCAATACAAAATACCATCTGATTCGACATCATGTTGAGGCCAAAACTATCCATCTACGTCATTGTTCCATAAATGAGCAGATTGCAGACATCTTCACCAAAGCGCTTGGAAGAGAAAAGTTTGAAAAATTTAGAACGATGCTTGGACTCACCAACATCCCTTCAGATTAAGGGGGGGAATGTTGACACCTAATCCTAAGGGATTGGGTAAAATTGTATAATAGTGTAAATTAGGAAATAAGGAAGTCTAAGAGACATTGAGAAATATATCCCAACAGTCTCACCTCTATGTATAAATTCATGCACACCCTCCATCAAATTCATATTCTATTTGTTTGGAGTTACCTCCTGGACTGATAATTTTGATATATCATGTTGCACTTCTTCCTCTTCTTGAGTCATAGTAGAGTATTCTGAGGGCTTAATGGGTGTTGAATTATTTTTAGGGGGCATTTTAGAAACCAATACTGATATCTATGCTTCAATATGCCCTTGGAATCATTTCAAATTGATTTTTCAAACGAGACTTATGCAATTTGAAAAAAAAATACACACCTTTTTCTTGCTTTTGAGGAGCTCGATATTGAAACTAAATTTTCTTTGTGATTTTGGATCTTCAATATCTGAAATTTGGTGTTGTAGTAGCCCTCTGAATCTTCTTTCGAATGCCACAGGTCTGACCTGATTTGGATTCTTCAAGACAAAGTTATGCCCAATTTCCCACGATGACCTAATTATGGACTAGTTCAGTAGAGTGAACTTGTACGGCATGCAATGTGTCACTGTTTCCTCCTTCGGCTCTGAAATTGATACACAAGAAATTACAGTCTGTCTACTTTTGGCCACTTTTTACAGAATTCCAATCTGAAGTTCAGAGAGAGAGTTATGACGATTTTCCCAAGGTCACCTGTTTTAGATGAAATTCGAGAGCTTGCAAAAACCCTAACTGCCACAGATCATATCTCCAAAAATATTGCGAACCAAGATTTGAAATTTTTACATGAAGCTCCTTAGGATTTCTTCGAAATGGGTTTTTTCTTAGTGTCTGAACTCTCGTAGAAAAACAATTATAGAGAAAATGCCACAATGACTTGTTTGAAGCAACAAAACCCTAGAATCCAAAGCTTTGATAGCAAATGTTATGAAACCAACTCTAAAAATAGAAGAAAAGAGAGATAAACGCCTTAGAAATAAGCCACTTCGACGGGGAAACCTCCTTTAGATTACATAAATGAACAATTCTTGGATGATACAAATGACAAAACCTCCTTTCGATATATAGGAGTCCATGGAGTCGCAATATAATCCTAGCCAACCTAACAATAATAATGTAAAAGCACAATAGTAACAATATGAGGGTTACAGGGGTACAACAATAAAAATAAGGGGGTTACACTAACAACAATAAGGGACTACACTAGTAATATAGGGACCTAATAGTGGAAGGCCAAGTATGGCTTTAAACTTGATGATGACAATGTGTTGGGTGCAGAGGTCGTTCTATACATTTTCCTATTATTTGGATGAAGAAGACTTTATGACAGGGAAATTGGAGCCTTGAATCAAACCCTTCTATCAGGGCCGCCAAATGCAAAATGTAAGAAGCAACGAAGCTAACGAATGAAGCTAAACTTGATGGAGATTTTGGATGATAATTATGCATATATGCTTGTTTATTTTGGAATAGAAATTTTATAATTTAAATTTAATTATTAATTAGAGATTTAATTTTAATGAAATATTCCAAAATATTTATAATACTACACAAATTAAAGGTTAGATTGGTTTGTAAAATAATTATGATATTTTTAGACTTTTAATTAAACTGATTAAAAAAAATCATATGAATAAGTATCATATGAAGTGAATTATGGTTTTTTGGACATGTAATATTGATAAGGCATGTTATTAACCCCATAATATTGTAATAATTCTTACTTTCTCCATTATTTTTCATAGTTATTAGACTTAATATGATAAATTTTAGAAAAACCAAAGAAGCATTAATAAATACTGTTTTTTTTGTTTTCACAACATCAACAAGTTATGAGATACTCAATGGTTAAATGCTTAACCCAAAAGAAACCCAAGAAAAACACCTCATAATTTTCACATTGTTAGTCCCTGCCCAGGAAAGAGTTTAGCATCATGTTAAGGGCTATGCCAAATTGATGAACACTTCTTAATTGTGCATTGCACTAAACAATTTTCAATTCAGATCTATATGAATGCGCCATCCACTTAGTTGTATATGCACATAATGTAAATGTGACTACTTAGTAATTGAATTACAAGATTTTGCTTTTGTGCTTTGTAAAACAATTTTATAGAATAATCAGTGTTTGTTTCGTATTTGTTAATCTCCTCCATATTATATTAATATGGGTTTAAATATTTCATAGTATGCTTTATATGTATTATGCTAGCAACTTCTATAGCAACATAATCCTCAATTTTAATAGCAAGAACTACATTTCTGTACAAATAAAAACACAATAATAATAAAGAAAAATATTAGATATAAAAATTAAACCTTACCATTAAAACATGGATATTAGTAATGCCAATTTTTTCATTATTATGTAGATGGCAACACGATAGTGGTGAAACAAAAGGTGTTTAAAAACTGAACCTAAACATATTAATAACAGTGTCATAAGCATATTAATGCCAGGGAAAGGCATTTGGATTCTGCTCCTTCTCAGAAGTCGGGCTGTCCAAAACTAACACCTTTTTGACAAGGAAAGAGACACTGCAATCCGATTTCTTTATATGAAATTAAGGACATAGGAGAATCTCATGTTACTCGTAGTTTTTTTAGTAGAAAAAACCTAGTGTATATTAATGTACTAGTTCAAATTCTTGAATTACAAACTTTACTCGTAGTTTTTATATACATTGTTTTATTTTCCATTATACATAATTTGTCTCTAAACATTTGGCACTAACAAGTGTCATAGACTATCTAATATCAGTGTCCCACATTTTCTTCTATTTACTTTGTGGAAACAATTCCACTCCATTCTAATCTCTGTTTCACTAATCTCATCTTGTGCCATCGTGAATGTGTTCTTCCCAGCAGAGTTCCACAGATACCTAAGCCTCTGTCTTCTTATTTGGATTGCAGATTTCGAGAATTGACAGACAAGAGTCAGATTAAACAATTGACCTCAAATTAAACAATTAATCTCACTCTCGTCTGTTGGATGTTGAAATATTTCCATAATGTAAAATTGACATAAATCCAATTTACTAGGATTAATAATAGATAAAATAAACAATTATATTTAAAAATATATTTAAGTGCCTGAAAATTAAAAAGATTTTGACAACTCTGAGTGATAGAATTTAAATTTAAATTGATAAAGGATAAAAGGTGAGCTAAGTGATAAGGAATAACGTCAGGACAATGGAAAATCCGATGATAATGGGTTTCAACGAAAGGTTAAGTTTGTTTATTTTTAATTTCTCCTATTTATTCTTTTATTAACATCTAGATTAAGTTTATTTTATTTTCCCTAGTTATTTTTAATTCTCCGATATATTCTTTTATTAGCATCTAGATTGTCCTGTAAACTACGCATTATTTTATTTTCTAGTTATTTTTAATTCTAACTTATTCTATTATTAGTGTCAACATTGTTGCTGAGTAAGATATAAATGTGGTGTACATAATCAAGGAAAACCTAAACATCTGGACGAGACTATGCATCGTTAGCCGACTTCTCCACACAAAACGATTGAGCTTCCACACTGACAATACACGGGTAAACGGTAATCTTGATGTTAATGCAACGTTGTTTAGTGTGGATAACTATGGAGCCAAAGGAAACGACGCATCCAACGACAACCGGGTAAGACAAATATTTACAAGTAATATGTTCATTACAAATTTACGAGTGTACTCTTTATGATAAATGGTAAAGTAAATGTGTTGTGAATAGGTTTAAAATTTCAAATTTGCCTTGCTTAATCATTTGCCTTGTGTAATCATTTGTTTTTCGTGCTTTTCACTTTATTCTTTGTATAGTTTCATGAATGTGAGGTATACAAATGAGTGTACTCTTTATGTTAAATTGTTAAGTAAATGTGTGGCGAGTAGCTGTGGAATTTCAAAATTATCTTTCCCGTCAAATGGAAATTGACGATATTCATTTGTTTTTTTGGGTGCTTGTTGTTTTATTTTTTATATAGATTCATAAGCATGAGGTAGACGTGTAGGTAGTTATACTTAGAAGAAGAATTTTCTAATCACAATAATCCACTAATTTAACTCTATAACATTGAAAAATTGTTGATGAAATGTATATCAAATATGTTTAACTAAATAATGCCTTTATTCTATTTTTTTTGGTATATAAGAATCTCATTTCCAACTTAAAAATTGTGACAAAAAAATAAGTATTACAACTAAGTAGATTGTCTAAATTAATTTATACTTAAATCATTCATTAGAATTTAAATCACTCAGTAAAATTTAAAATTTATGACTATGACAATGAATCTAGATATGTCAAATTTATGATTTTAGTTTTTTTACCATCAAATAAATTTAAAATGCAAGAAAAAATTATGTATAACCTCAAATTCTTCAAATTAAAATAAATTATGCTTATGGGGTAGAATAGATTATGATGGGGTGTATAGTGATGGTTGAGGTTTCTCAAACCAAATGTTAATAATATAGTCATCTCGTATAGTGATGGTTGAGGTTTCTCAAACCAAATGTTAATAATATAGTCATCTCTCAGATCACACAATTTAGGAAAAATGAAAAATGCAAATATAAAATACAATTTTCAATTTATTTTTTATCTATTCATTTTTAACATAAATCCAATTTCTCTCCGACATATATATTAAATATTTATTTTAATTAAATATAAAATAAAATCTTTGCAAAAATTTTAATTTTTTTTTTGAATATTTATAAAATTTTTAAAAATTTATTTTGTTTTTTAAGAATTTGGAAATTGTTTAACCATTTATAGATTTTGATAGTAAAATTAAAGAAAAAATTGCAGTTTTCTTTTATGTCTATATCAACAACTTCTAACAACCCATCTATGATAATTTGTGAATAAACATGTACAAATATCAAAGTAGGATAAATTTATCAAAGTGATCAAGCCCTTTAAGATGCAAATTTTATATATATTAGGTTTCAAATTTCATATTAAAAGTGGTTCTACATTTTTTTAAATTTCAATTTCTAACAATTATCTATGATAATTTATGAATATTTACATAAACAAATATTAAATTTAGACAAATTTATTTTAATTCTAAATTTATCAAACTAGAATAGCGATCAAATCTCTTGAGATGTAAATATTTTTACATATGTTATGTTCCAAATTTCATACATTTTCTTTAATTTAAAATTCACCAAAAATATGTCAACCTTAATAAATGTTTTATTTCATACTAAGTTGTAGTATGAACTAGCATATATCTATCTTAACTTCGAATCTACCAAATCAATCAATATGAAAATGTCGTCTTTGAGTGAAAAACTTGAGGAAATGTTTGCACCAAATCAATCAATATGAAAATGTCGTATTTGAGTGAAAAACTTGAGGAAATGTTTGCATCTTGAGAGGTTTGATTCCTCTTGTAATACCCCTTGACAAGATATTATATGACTTTTACATTTAACTATGGCTGGAAAGTTAAAAGACAAGTGAAGTGATATGCTAATGTAAATATTATTTATTTTGTGAATAATGAAAAATGAACTTGTTTTAATTTTTTAACACTCTTGAAAATATGTTAAAGGTTGTAATGTGAGCTTTAACTCCTAACTTTCATGAAAACAGTTTGAAATCAATTATACACGAAGGGTGCAAGAACAAAAGAAGAAAAATCTTCCTTTTTCCAGATTCAGTAGATTTTTGAAAAGACAAACCACCAGAGAATGTCATGACCGGAGATTGTTGAAAATTTGGTAGCTCAGGGATGAATTTCTAAAAATAAAAAGTCTAAAAATTGATAGTCTCAAGTATGAATTTCCAAAAATAGTAAACCACCTTGCATCAATTGGTAATCAAGTATTGTTGATGGAAAATCCCTTATGATCATCAATCAATCCTAATAGTTCAATTTTGACTTAATCTTCAATATTATCATTAATATTACTATTATGATTCTTATGATACTATTATATTATTATTAAAAATAAATTCAAGTCACTCAATCATGGCTCTCAATAATGTTCTCTTATACTCTCATTATTGGCATGAAATATTCCTCTTACACTCTCCTGTACTCTCTTGCACAATAAAATCTCGTCATAAAAGATTCCTTACACTCTCTTATGCTCTCATTAAAGCATGTTATGAAAGATTCCTCTTATGCACTCTTTAATGCATATGTTACACTCTATGTCTTAATGGCATAAGTTACAAAGGAATGCATACCTTCTTAATAACATGCGTTACATTTCCGAGATGGTCAGATGTTACTCTCCCTCTTGGCATGCGAGGTTCTCCCCATTTATGGCATGTATTCATTGCTTCTTCTATATATATGTGTCCCATTATTTCTCCCCTCACTACTTGTGCATTGCAAAAGAAGAATTCGAACTTGAGAAATAGTTGAAGAGAGTTGAAGAAGATTGTGAGAGAGAGACTTGGAGAGTAAGAGCAATGCTTGGTGAACCAAGGTTGATTAAGTGCTTCAATGTTTCATTCTTGATTCTGTTGAATGGAAAGTTGATTTAGTGTGTGCATGTGTTGCTGCTACCAGTGATCTTCATGCTACAACCTGTTCAGATTTGGATGAACTTTCTCATTCTCTTGATCTCTCATTGTACTCTATATCTTCGCTAAACAATTGATTTCTAATAAAAGAAGAATCTGGTTGGGTTTTACTCTTGTGGGTTTTTCCCTAGTCATTGAACCTAAATGATTTGTCTCATTGTATTCTTGATTGTATTCTTTTGTTCATTTGATTTATGTTCTATCTATAATTTCTTATCTAATATTACAACATAAAAATGTTTTGTAATAAGTCATTATTACAACATAAAAATTTCAAATAGAGATAGATGCCATGAGGTGAAATCTGTATAGAACTATGGGAGATAAAGGCAATTGCTTCTGAGAATAAGACCAGTAGGAGACAAAGACTAGTTTAGGCCCAAAATATCTTGCAAGACATTGCTCAAAGGGTCCAGGAGGTGAATTATGTGAAAAATTTCTCGGTTGTTTCCTAGACAGAGAGAAGTGGAGCTCGGGGGGAACTAACTGTAAAAGATAGTTCAAGGTTGGGAGGAACGTGGAAGCCTTTAGCAAATTTCCAGGGAGCCTTAGATAATTATATAAATGCTATTAATTTCATGCTCGCTGGTTAGCATTGGAAATGAAAAGGACTATTATTACAAATATTAGGGAGCAAATATTGAATCAATACTGTGGGAAAATTGCTTATGTTGATTATAATAGTAAAAGATAAATTTGTATATATGAGATAATACAGGTGTATATGTTTGTTTCTAGTTTGTTGTAGGTAGCAGTTATGAATACAAGTGCAGTGCGGGCTTTACCTTACTAGAAAGACTTGTGAGAGGGTAAAATAGAAACTTACCCTGGTTTTCTATTAAGGATGAAAATGATACAAAAGAAGAATGCCATCTCAGGTAAAGATATTATCAAGGACTTTTAGGATGAGGATTTATTTACCTAACCCTGCTTTCCTAATTCCTCTGGTAACAGAATAAGGTGTTAAAATAATAGAATAAAAAAAACGAGGATGAATTATATATATATATATACATATATATATATACATATATATATATATATATATATATATATATATATATATATATATATATATATATATATATATATATATATATATATATATATATATATATATATATATATATATATATATATATATATATATATATATATATATATTTATATATGCGTAGTCAAAGACCTATAAATAAAGGAGTATACCTAGGTTAGATGCTCCATGATATAGCTAGGGAAAACCCTGTTTTATTAGCCTAGGAACATTAGTCCTAAATAATGAGAGGTTAGGGCTCACAGAAACTTGGTAGTTCTCATGACATGATCTACTACATCTCTGGCCTAGTATAGTATATATTAATTGAAAAATTCCAATTATATAGTTGACTAGGTATACAGAAACATATAGAAAAAACGCATAGTATGTGTATATATAAAAATAAAGAATGACAATATTTGTACAAAATTTAAAGAAAGAAGACATGGTAGTGATGGTTATAGAAAAATAAGTGGAAATATCATAGTTCTAAGGGTGTAGAAGCCTGGTAGAAAATACAACATTTAAATCATAGAATCTTTTCCATCAAAGAAAATTTACATAACTATGTTTTTTTTTTGTCTATGATTTAAAGATTTAGAAATTTAATCTATTGCTGAATAGGCTACGACCATCACTTAAATTGCAATTTACACATAATTAGAAAAAAGAAAGAAACAAAGAAAAACCCTATTGGATATTTTCATTCATTAACCAACAAAAGGTTTCATATTATAGTACATGCTACAATTTTGAGTAGTCTTAAAAACACACACATTGCGTAATCATGAATTATACAAATATGGTCATTCAAGCTTATCGACACCGAGTGTACGCAAGTGCAAACTATTCAAATATAATTAGAGGAAGACAATTATGACCGACAATGGTGGGATATTGTGTACAGAGGCCAACATTTCGCTATATATATACTTACTTACTTTAGGGAAGTACTCATAAAACTACCAAGTACATAGAACTGATCGATGTAAGGCGCTTTCCTTTTACTGTTGAACCTCAAGTCATGGAACCCTAGAAGGGCCTCGATCATGTCAGTCTGAGACCATAGTCAAGTAAATGAAAAACATTGTAAGAACCTGGAACAAATGCGCAATCGATAATTAAATATTGCAAAAATTCCATGTTTTGGGAGAAAAGCTCTTCGAGCATACCCTCAGTCATAATTAATTTGCAGGGTAGACGAGAAGCTAGGTTAGGGACCCTGGAAAAATTCTTGTAAGGTGTATTACAAAGTAATGTAGCGAATTATAACTAGAGTCAATAAGGGATTTACTTGTTCAGCTGTGGTGGAGTCAGAGTCCCAAAACCCTACTCTAGAATAAATTAATTATCAATAACAAGTTTTTACTGTAAGGGTAAACCTCTCTTCTAAAAGAAGAGCTAGGGTTCGAATATTGTAGAAAAATAATTTTAAAGAAAACCAAAGAATATTACCTTACAAGGGCTGAACGATAGGGAGCTTGATGTCCATTTTTCGAGTTAGTGGACCCCGTAACCATGAAGCCTTATCTAGATTGGGGTTTCACCTAGAACTTCAAACCAAAACTAATAATTAGGAAAGGTTAAGATTCACTAGGAATAAAGGAAACAAAAACCAAAAATTAATTGCAAGAAGGAAGACCCACATGATAGTGGAAGCAAATGAGTGCGTATAAGTCTAATGCTGCCTGGATTTGAATTCCTTGTTTCGAACTGCGGCGAAACACTTCGTTGGAGTCATGTGAGCTAGACCCAACTTAAAAACTCATTAGAGAATTTTTGAGGTAAAAAATGGGTCTCCAAACAAAAATGTACAAAAAAATCAACTTTATAAGAACCAATAGGATTCAATATGATGATGTCAACCATGGGGGATGATTCACCATTTTTTCAACTTATCTCCCTATGATTTTACTTAAATTTGATCGGGAGCACTCACAATATGCAAAATTTATTTTTACATCCAAGGAGCACCCATGTTGCATACTTTCGATGAACACTACTACAAAAAAATGTCAAATACACGAGAAAACATGCAACATGCAATCACTTTTTGTTTGTTTATGTATTTCAAATTTTATGTGTAGTAAGGTCCATCAAAAGTAGGCAACATGGGCACTCCTTTGATGCAAAATTAAATTCTGCATCAAATGTGTGCTCCCACTCGAAACTTGAGTAAAGTCAGAAGGAGATGAGTTGAAAATAGGAGTTGAAAAAAAAAGTTTTTTTTCCCTTCCAAAACTTAATGATGTAATATAATATTATTTTATTATTTCCACAATTATTTTATAATATTCCTTAGCGGACCCATTTTAGACCTCAAAAAATCTCTAATGACTGCCAATTTTCGAGTTGGAAGGTTAAAACCGTAATTTCCATATTATAAATCTGGTTGTGGAGCTCATTTCTCTAGTTGTGCATGAGAAAATGTGACAAAATTGTATATAGGTCGCAAGGGGGTAGTTACCTAAAACTAACCTTAAGCAAAATTCATAGTGGATCAAAACCCCGTGCCATCCGGATCGTAAAAAACCTCACACATCTCCAAGTAGAGTGGCAGGTGGCCTACACCACCATTCGTGTCGACTTCATGTGGGTAAAGGGCATAATTTCTAAACAGCCATAGAGGAATCCAAAGAGTCCAGAACTTTTGATGCACGATTAAACTTCAACACAAACCAAGAGCATTTTAATTAACACTACAACCCATTTTTATTTTCTATTTATATTTATTTTTATTTTTAATAAAACAATATAATGCAATCAATACTTTTCATCATTAAGGGAAATTTTCCATAAATTCTAATTATTTGAAAATATATAAAACAAAAACTTTTAAATAAAATAATAATAAATATCAAATTAATAAAAAAACAAATCATTAATCCAGTCGGCTCTCTTTTTTCACCCTCATCCCCATGCGTATTTATACACCTCTCTTGAAATCAGTTTCTCTCACTTTTCTGTCTTGATAATGAACCTCGTTAGACGATTCAAAACGTCGATACTAAAATTTATTTAATTGGATAGATCCGAAAGAAAAACCTAAACAAAATATAAATCACAGAAATTTGAAATCTGAAATTACAACCCATATCGCACATCAATACTTACATAAATAACAACCATAGGGACCTATATGTATATAGGCTGAACCTTTGGAAAGGTTACAAAAATATTAACATCGCACCTTAAGCTCAGAGAAAATGGTTCATATAAATAAAAAATAAAACATAGCCTTTAATTATGTATCGTAATGTACAAGGAGGGTTATGGCTATTGTGATGTACAAAGGTTGTAGCATTCATATGTTATATACAATGCCTCATATAAACCTTAAATAAGGATAGGGTTTGTTTAACCAACACTACAAATAGTTACATTTTAAGTAATGTGAAGACGATGTTAAACCATGATAGGATACCAAGGTAGAACCATGTCATATCTCAGCCAGATAAATAAAATTTGGTAGAAGAATTTCATTATCTAAGAGTGAAGGCTGGGAAATTAAGACTAAAAGTAATGATAATAAAAATAAAAATTTATAGGTTTAACAATTAAAGCTATTGATTCATATTTAATTCTGAAAATAGGTTTAAAAAGTTAAATTATAAGTAAATTTAAGTCTTTTAAGAGGAATGTTACACCTCTTGACATTTGGTAGATTTGAAATTTACATAGATTTATACTAGTCTTTAATAATATTATTTATATTTATATAAATTTCACATATTTATATAAATATTCTTATTTTTATTTTTATTAAAATTCTTACAAAATATATATATATATATATATATATATATATATATATATATATATATATATATATATATATATACGTGTCTGTGTGTGTGTGTGTGTGTGTGTGTGCGCGCGCTTAGATTTTTTATATTTTACAATTAAATTTTTTTAGTGTGATATGCATAGATAAAGTTTTTATATACTTATTAATAAAATTTAAATACAATATTTTGAAGTATAATGATTATGAATATGAATCATTAAAATAAAAATGGATTTTAATTTGTAACTATTATTTAAAATTAATATCCATTTCACCTTTATTGCTATTTTAATTATGTGTTTGTTTATTACTTAAATTTATTAAGTTTTTACACACACACACACATATATATTTTAAGAATATAATTATAATTATTAAATTTATATTTTTAATTTAATTTAATTTGTATCTTTATTTTGAATGGGTCAAAATGTTAAACATGAAATTACAACATCTCTAGGAATTTTATGTTTATTTAATTTAATTTATTTTTATTTTTACCCAGTCAGAATGTCTAGCAAGACACTAACATTATAACATCTCTACCATATTGAGCAGGAGAGCCCCCTCTTGGGGCAATGAGTGTAATCATTTAAATATCAACTTAATAAGAAAGAGATGATATAGTGTCTATAAAATAAAGCATTAAATCAAAAAATACTAATAATAAAGCATAATATCTACTTAATCAAAAATGTAAAAAAAAAGTAAAAAGTAATAACAATAATAAATCAACTGAATTTAATTTGTTGTATTGTAATTTTAAAATTTTCCAAGGATCATTCATAACATATATATCACATTAAATTAAATTTAAACATGAGGAATGTTCTACAATGGAGCTTAATCCCTGCCACCCAAGTTATAAATTATGCTATGGGAAAAAATGGCTAAAAAATATATATTATTCCTATCTATTGTTATGCAAAATTTTTGATGGGAAGTAACTCGCTTGAATATCAACTATTTTCAAAGATTTTATTTTTGGATGGTTTTCGTGCAAAGCTTAAGTATAAAAAAAACACTACACTAATATCTAAAAATCATGCATGAATATTGCAGAATATGCATAAATTATAATCATATCCATAAATTTAGGCATAAAATATGTGGGATAGTTATCCTCATAGCATTATATTGTGCAAAGATTGTTCCAATCAAATGTTCTAAAATACCTTTTTAATAATATTGAAAAATAAGTGTTTTTTTTTCAAAGTTAAGCATTATAAGTAACATTGGTCATTGCTAAAATAATAGTGGTCAATAGTAAAATCAATTGCTATGGTCTTTCCTTGGCAGGAAGTAATAATAATGATTCATATTTAAGAAGATATGTAAAGAAAACACACACACACACACATATACAATAGAGCCCTGAGGGTTAGTTCAATTGGTCCAGTCTCTATTGTTAAAGAACCTCTGCTACTAAGAGGTCACATGTTCAGTTCTCTCACCATTCTCAAGGTCAAGCTCCATGGTTGAGGCAATAGGAAGTGATCCCATATATATATATATATATATATAGCTCTGAGGGTTAGTTCAATTGGTCAAGTCTCTATTGTTAAAACACCTCTGCTATTGAGAGGTCATAGGTTCGGTCAATGCTAAAATAGTATATATATACACAATAGAGCCCATAGGGTTAGTTCAATTGGTCGAGTCTCTATTGTTAAATCACCACTGCTATTGAGAGATCACAGGTTCAATTCTCTCAACACTCTCAAGTTCAAGCTCCATGGTTGAGCCAACATGAAGTGATCCTCTCTCTCTCTCTCTCTCTTTCTATATATATATATATATAGCCCCGAGGGTTAGTTCAATTGGTCGAGTCTCTATTGTTAAAGCACCTCTGCTATTGAGAGGTCATAGGTTCAATTCTCTCGATACTCTCGAGGTCAAGCTCCATGACCGAGCCAACAGGAAGTGATCCCTTCTAGATCTACGTGGTACAAATATTCTGTGGCATAGAAGTCACCGATCTCCGAGAACTGTGAACCACCCACACACACACACACACACACACACATATCATCAATAATGTGCATATCACATTAAAAAAATATATTACAAAAATTATAAAACATCTAACTAATCTATGATTAGGGTTTTATTTGCACCTAGGTTCAATCCTCACAAGTGACATGATGAAATTTGATGTAATGGCTTCAAGCCTTGTTTTTTGACTTTGACGTAGGGTTTGCATATTGAGAGATTTCATCCCTAATGTTTGGAATCAAATATTCAAAATTGAAGTAAGGTTTGCATCTTCAAAGATTTGAATAATACTAAACAAATAAATATATATTTTTAATTTTTTAATTATAGTTGACATCGCCTTTTTTATTTGTTAAATATTTTATTTTATTTAAAAAAGCACATGCCAGTTACTAGTTAAATACGAAAGTAATTACACATCATCGTAAATAGATATTTTTTTTCCACAGAAAAATTCTGTAATTTTTATTAATGGAAAGAAAATTTATATTTTGTAAACACAAAGCAATGTGTATGCAAGGAAGTCGGTCCTTCACAAAAGACAACCTGACCATATTAATCCAGGGTCAAATTATAACAGATCCCCACAAAATGAAAAAACAAAATATGTATGAAAATGTAGACAAACCACATCAACCAAACTTTTTTCCTTTCTTTTTTGTGCCCCTTGTGCCAACCATCTGACGATGGTTCAAGCAACACCAATGCCAATGTCAAATTTTTGGTCAACTAGGCCCACTGACTAATAACAAGTCTGATAAATTTGGCGGCAATTAATGAGGCAAGAAATTGGCACTTATCGACGACATTTTTCGGTGGTCGAAAATGATGAAATTGCTGCCTACTTAAAAAGTGTGGTAACCCCAAAAAAATTATGCCCGTGGTTTTTAACCTATATTATTTAAAAAATAAAAATAATAATAAAATTTTGTTGGTGGGTGGCCAAACCTCGCCAACCCCGAGCTATATATATATATATATATATATATATATATATATATATATATATATATAGTGAATTAAAAATAATGGGGGCAGGTTGCCATTGGCAGACCCGCCACCCAGTAGGCTCATACCCACATAACGAGACACCATGTTAATTTGGGGTCGGCGGGGATCGAACCAGCCCGACCTGATGGGTCGGCCCACCAATGGGCATCCCTGTCACACCACATTTAAACAACCGCCAACCAAGTTAACCGTGCCCATATGACACTTCCCAACGGTTAATAACAAACCCCCAAAAATAATATGTCGCCTAACCATATGTAAAATAGCATGGGTGGGTTTAGAACCCGTGACCCACAATAATTCCAACGCCTTAATGTTATTCAGCTAACCAACATGCCCACACAACTCTTCGTTAAATATGTTCGAGAAAGCATATATATGCCCAATTTACCATTCGAACAAGGGAGAGACAAAACCGATAGAGGAACCGATAGAAAATAGGGTGAGGAGGTCCCAATCGAGCACATTTTTTAAGGCAGAATATTTCCTAGAATATTCTAGGGGAATATTCTTGTTGTAGAATCTTGAGGAATCTAAAAAATTTCCCAAGGGCCGAATTTTGACAATGGCATAACCATATCAAGTTTATACTCATCTGAACTAGAATTTCACCAAGAGTTCAAATGTGCAATCCATTTCTTCATCTCAGCAACGGATTTTGTGCCCATCTCTAGAAAATAATCTTGGGGGAATCTTTGAGTCTCTGGTGTCCAAATTTGATCGAGGCAGAAGGGGTCGAGTTTACAGTCATTTTTTCATGATTTTTTGGTAGGAATTCAATTGTGCATTCCATTTCTTCAATAAAGTTGTGCATTTTCAAACCATCCCCGAAAGTGGAGGTATGAAGTGTCTTTTTGTACATGCATGTAATTTTATTTCACTAAATATTAATGAAACATACCTCCCCACATTGAGTAAGGCCCGTAGACATAACCCACACTGGGTGAACTCCATTATCTACTTGTTTGTGTCTTTGCTTCTCATGGTTGTCTTTTATTTCCGCCTCTTTTATGTGTATGCATCTTATGTTTACATGCCCTTTTAAATGCAATTTTGTATGCATATTTGAAGTAAAAATATCCAGATCAAGGGGGGCTTCTTTGTCTTAGCCAAAAGTCTCTGAAACATGAACTCTTTTACATCTTCCTAATCCATCTAAAATCTGCATATCCACAGGGGGAGAGTCCTTCTAAATCTGGATAATCAGATCTTTCTAGGGTGGTGAGATCTCAACTGTTTGTTTCCTAGTCTGAGTCATGTTCTCATCTTCCACATGTTCTTGAACGATCTCTTTAGATTCTTATTTTTCATCATTTGAAGAAAGAATCTTGGTAAACTAACATCCTTTTGGTTGCTTGACCCGTTTCTTTTTATTTTATGGTTTTTTCTTTTCCAAGGGATAAAAACTATGTAGGTGACCTATTTGAAAACATTCAAGACATCTAAATGTCATGTTCTCATCGTCCAAAACTTGTGTCCACTCCAGATTATTGTACTTCAATATGATATGATCTGGAAGTCCTTTTCTCAAATCTATTTCCACACATATTTTGGCAAAAGTGAAGAGGCCTTTTTATTTTCTTTCCATATCTCTTTTCTCAAAATTACCGAGGGCATTACCAATATCTTCTAGAACTTGATGGTGCCAGAAGGGAAGGGGAAGATTTGGGAGCCTCACCCAAATAAACATGGAGGTAACCACCATCGATTTGGCGTCGAACTCCAGGAACCATGTGGTGATAAACAATCCTGCATTACCACAAAACCATGTCCCTGCTAGAAGTACAAAGCCAGATCCTTCTGAGTATCAAATTGGACTATGAAGAAACCTTTTGAGCACAAAAATATATCGTAATTTGGTGTCAA
This sequence comes from Pinus albicaulis, assembly GCA_034641835.2. Classification (NCBI taxonomy): domain Eukaryota; kingdom Viridiplantae; phylum Streptophyta; class Pinopsida; order Pinales; family Pinaceae; genus Pinus; species Pinus albicaulis. Next base: position 892,636,096 of record CM076576.1, read on the forward strand.
AGACGAAAATATCCATTGATTTAGGGTCTCTAGTTTTGGCCAAAAACCATTAAATCTACAATTGATTGCCTTTTCTTGGATTGTCGCAAAGAGAGAGGAGACCTCTGAATTTTTGATCTCCAAAGAAGGGTTTTGTTTCATTTGATCAGCCTTATATAAGGACATGGAATATTTGGTTTTTTTTCTGCTGATTCAGATGCCAAAATCTAATCTACTGGTGCGATACTCTTCCTTTTTGTAACTACATCCTTGTAGGAGACATGATATTTATTTTTTGATTATGAAACAGGGACTCCCCCACAAAGTCTTATATTCAATATGATAGTTACATTCATGAAAATATTATAGTCTTATAGCTACTGAGAATCAATTAAAACTTCCCCTTCCAACTGAAGGCTTTGAAAACAATATGGAATGCCTAATAAAGTTTCAATAGTCTACTTTACGGAGCATATAATAGAATAATTTTAAGATTCTTAATAAAAATATGGAACAAGGGGTTTATACTATGCTCTGTAAAGCAAATATCTAGGTTAGAAAATGTCCTTGAGTAATAAAATATATAGAAAAAGGATGTCAAAGGATGAAGATATGTCCTCATATCTTATGAGGATCTCACAATTGAGGGACCCGATGTAAAGGCCCGGGGAAGTAATTTCCGATTCAGTGATGACTACTTGTGTACTAAATGCTTTTCCACCTAAATGGAGCAATTTTGCAACTAGTGTTTACTCAAGAAAATATACTACTCCCTTTAATGAGCTTTGGGCTCAATGTATCTTGGAGGAAACAAGGATTAAGGCACAGGATGACACCGAATCAAATGAAAAGTCTCAAGCCTTTGTTGTAAAATACAAGAAGAAGAAAGGAAAGTTTGGGAATTCTAAAGGAAAACAAGATATGTCTTAAATACAATGCTATGGGTGCAATGCATATGTACATTTTAAGAGGAATTGTCCAAAAAATCCCCAAAAAAAGAAGAACAACAAAAGGAAGGAAATAAATGGAGCTCACACAATTGAAGAAAAGGAAGAAACCAAGAAGAAAATGAAAGGAGAAGATCCCAAGGATCTATAATATTAAAGGAAACTCCAACTCTTTTTAGTGCATTTACAATTTATCTTTCTTTTATTAGAAAGTAGAAGTTAAAGTAGTGTGCATCATTATATTCTCCAGAAGAGTATTTATTTTTATAAAGCACGACATCATATAAGAAAGCATACGATAGTAAAATATTTAGTCTATATGATCAATTTTATTTGGAAAAAGTCATCTAGCTAGAAAGAATGAGAATATTGGTATTATATTACACATCATAGTTCATCCAAGCACTTTCTAACACAATGTTAGAGGAAGCTGTTGAACCCTTAGTTAAACTGAGGGGGGGGGGGTGAATCAGTTTAACACATTCATGGACTTTTAAAACTTTCCCTTAAACTAATTTACACCTTCATTTCAAGATCAACTTAATATGTGAGCAATCTTAATTTGTGAGTGGCAAGTATCAAGCAAATTTGTTAATGTAACAACAGTCTTAATATGTGAGAAAAAAATATTAAGCAGATTAGATAAACCACATCAACACATAGACATCATGCACATAGACAACCGATATAAGTAGAAACCCATAAGGGAGAAAACCAAATCTTATTATTGTTGTGATGCAAAGGCAAGCTCCAACTCCCTCTCACCACTGATTTTCTATAGGCTCCAACCTACAGGAGGCTCCAACCTCAATTTTGTAAGCTACAGCTTGCAAGGAAGCTCCAACTCCCAAATATTTTCTGCAGGCTCCAACCTACAGAAGGCTCCTACCTCAGCCAGCTACAACTGACTTCTATCAAGCTACAACTTGATATGGAAGCACCAACTTCCTCTATTTTCTACAGGCTATAACCTACAGGAGGCTACTACCTTAGTTAGCTACAACTGACATCTATCAAGCTACAACTTGATAGGGAAGCTCCAAATTCCTCACTCTTTCATAAAAAAACTTGCTCATTTACCTGGATATCAGCTCTGTTCTGTACCATATTCACTGTTGTGCACTAGCCTTCATATCTGCCTTGCATCATCTCTGCATTTTCTTAGATTCTCTATCAGCTCCTCCTTCTTCTCTTCCTCATTGCTTCATTTCTGCATTCTCTCATCTCTCTATGCATATCTATGAGATATCATTTATAGAGTTCACCTCTTGACTGTTTGTATTCTACCGGGAATTCGAAATGAACAGCCTTGACTCTTCAACTTCTGCCTTCTCATTCCTTTGTCCAGCTCATTCAGAGGAATATAGCAATTTATACAAATTTCAGTTTTACAGTGGAGTTTTGTTTGCCTATGGAGACTTGACTTTGCATCACAAACAATATAAAATCAATTAAAACATTTACATTTTCAGTTACAATAAAAAAAATTCACTCAGCTCTTTTCCGGCCTTGGGCTTGCTGTGCTTTTGTCTTTTCTGCTGCTGTCACTATAACTGTTTTGCATACCTATGTTTTCCATGTATGTAAAATGCATTTCCCAAATACTGTTCCAACTCTGGAAACTTTATCAAAAATCATAGTATTTCTCATTGCAGAAGTTCTTCATATGGTTCAAAATTTACTTCAACGTATTTACAATGTTCTTCTATAAAAACCTCAAATAACTCTCGGCATATAACAAAGACATTTTTACCATAGAAAATAGCCTTCCAGGCCCACTTGCCAAACTCTTTCTATTCCTCGATTCAATGAGCCTCCTCTGATGAATTCCGATTGCGATTACACCCTTTGCGATTGTTCTTATGCGATTAATCGCAATCACAAACTTCAATAACATGTTCCATTGCTCTACCTTCATGCTGATGCCATGGCCCCACACTGCATCGATATATGTATATATTGTTTCATATATACTTGCCGCTTTACCTTTTATTCATTCTTCAGTTTTGGTCTAAAATCTCAGTGTAGTCATATATTAACATTTTTCTTTTATATGGAGCCCACATTACAAAGACACTTCGCCTCATTTAACTTTCCAATCGTAATCGCAACATTCAGAAGTCCTCTTGTGCCTTTGGTCATTTGATTTTCGCCGATGCGATTAGTGAAGGTCCCACATGCAATATTTCGGCATTTCAAAGTCATACGTTATATTTCTCGTTTATTCATCGAAACACTTTAACAAAGGAAAACCTTGTATTTTTGTGTTTGAATCTCCGCTGATGCGATGGGTCACTGTGGACCCCACTTTGACTTACTTTATGATCCAACGGTTGCTATCAACCGTGATCCAACAGTTGCAATTGGATCGCACCATCGCAATCGCAACATTCAACAACTTGTTCACTTGCACTTCCGCTGCGCCGATGCGATTAGAAATCTCCGATGCGATGACTCCGATGTAGATCCAACGGTTGCTGTTAACTGGGATCGGACGGTTGCGATTAAATCACTCAATCGCAATTGCAACTTTCAAACTGTCGCTAGATTGTTTTTCCATTCCGCCAATGCGATTAGGAATCGCCGATGCGATTAGATCTCCACCGTTGATCTTCTATCTCTGATAAGATCTCCGCCGTTGATTTTCATCACTTCCGAAAGCCGCTTCTACTGTTCATTGCACGGTTCCACTTCTATTCATGGTTCCTCCTTTTATTAAGACATTGGGTTATGTTCATGTTCCATTGTATTTTATACGAAACTCTGACCTTGGTTTAAAACATAAACCATCGCATGATCCACCTTTAATATTGGGTCCCACTATTCTTTTAACATACCATTCACATCCAATGGTCTAGCTTCTCTCGTGCTCCAAATATACCTTGGGTGCACATCCGACGGATGTCGCGCAATATCGCGCAAATTATATGCACTGTGCTTGATTCTCAAAAGTTACGCGATGAAAGTGGTAATTGAATACCACTTTAGGACACGTGTCTATGAGTTTGTGGCATCACATTTTACACAAGTTTTGGGTTACCACTTTATTAATGCGATGCAACTACCGGTTTCACTCAAACCCTTCGCCATTCCTTTGTCACGGTTCCACCTTTTCTTACTTTCAGTTAAGCCTTAAGTCTTCTACGTCTTACCATAAATAGACCCCGCCTTCTATTCTTCTTCCTGCACGTATATCATGTCACTCGAGTCGGCTCATTTTAGGGTATCGAATCATCTGTGATTGATACGACCAGTGTATCTATTTACACATATGGTGTGGGATTCCCTCTCGTCCAAGTCTCGGAAATACGACATAAAATCTATAAGATAGCATCAATTCCCTCAATAACGTCTGGATTACCATTTAATCTTGCAGAGATTCTTACTACGTATTTTTGGGACTGAGAGAAAACCAAACTCTTTTACTTATCCTTCATAATACCTCGGCTAGCATAGACGCTGTGTGTCTTTCTAGTTCATCATAGCTCCCTACATATGAGCCCTCAGCTCACAAGTCCGTCCTCATGTAGATAGGAGCAAATTTCTTGACTTCATGCAATTATGTTAAATGACGATTTCAAACAAACCTTGTTTCGACCCGATTTGGATTCACTATTCGATCAATGATCGTAACAGTCCACGCAGGATGCAATCTATAACTGAATATTAGTCCTTTGTAAAACCCACAACAAATCTCTTGAACTCATTGATTATATCAATTGAATATGAGTGCTCTATTCATAAACTGGGGGTAATTTAAAACATAATTCAAACAGTGAATTCCAACTAATTCAAAAAATATCCAATCTCATTGCATACCATATGGCTCAAAGATGGAATTTAACTCAGAAATCAAGTTCTTCTATTAACATGCAGACTTACATGGAAAGTCTTTCTTCTCGGCCTGGTCTTCAATTATCCCTACTCTGCACAACTTTGTAGGTTTCTCTAGCCCTTTGGTCTGTTTTTCCTGGTGTCTTCAATTCTTCCTACTCTGCACAGCTCTACAGATCTATCTAGCCCTCTACTCTATTTTTCTTGGTGTCTGAGCTGCCTCTTTTGTCTCTACTTCTTCCTGGTGTATGAGTTGCCTCTCTGCTACTTTGCTTCTCTCTTTGCTGCCTCTGCTACCTCTTATTCTTTCTTCTTTTATTTGCCTCTTGCTTCTTGTCTTTCTTTGCCTTGGTACTTTGGTTAGGGTGGTACTCCTTTGCCGCCAGTAACCAACATTCAAGTCTCCCCCTTTGGCATTGATGGCAATACACTTCCTCCTTGCCTTTTAGAATACTGCATTTTCTTTTTCAAGTTCGACATCAGCAAGTGTTTTGCACAATTCTCGGTGTAGATTCTATCTTTGCATTTCTTCTCTAAGTTGAGTTGACCCTCTTCTTCGACTTTGTACCTTGCTCCAAATTTGGTGTACAAGAGTTGTTGAGAGAACACTTTTGAGAATATTTGAACTTGTTTATACATAGTAAGTCGATACCATTCCAAAGCATAGACTCCTTGCACTTGTGTAGAGTGTAGGTGATGACAACCATATATAATCAGATTTGTATAATCAGAGATGCATCATTGGATAAAAACTAAAATACTGAGAAAGCTTCAAATATACTTCGGTCTCTAGTATTATCTTCATCAGAAATCCATATCTGTTGAGGAAGTTGTAGTTGGAATATGTCTTCTTCTGCAATACACATCTGCAGTTCAATATCTGTTCAATTATGATGATGCCAGTATATATTTTTTTAGCTGTGGTTCACCTTTCCTGCCTATTGGTGATGATATGAGCTAGGATGTTGATAATGATATTGCACTTAATAGCTGAAAGATCCTTATTACTGATGTGATCAATGAATCAACCAGAACTTAATCTAACAGATCAAATGACGTTACTGCTTGCACAATGTACTTTCAAAAAAAACCCTTGAGGCTAGATACATTCAATGTATTGGTCAGTCTCACTTATCAACCATGCAATTTATTTATGACATAAGGGGGTATGTATGTCAATGATCACTCTCTCTTTAAAGGTGAATTACTAGCAAATCCTTTATTTTGAAGTAGGATTTAGATGAATTAATAAAAGACTTTTGGGCTTCAATGGTAATCACAACTAGTCCTTCATACTTCAGATACTTTAACTATTCTGTCATGATGATTTTCTAACGAAAAACATCTTCAAGTTGTTTAATAGATATCGTAGCCAACAGACTTCACCCAAATTTATGAATGATATTAAGAAAGAGGCCTTGAAGATATACATGTACTATCTTCAGGAAGGCATGCAATTATATATAGTAAAATATATTTCTTCAGTGCTCAATATACTACTTCAAGTATAAACAAGATAATGATATTTTTTCCCTTTCATTGACCCTTTTAAACTTTAAAAATGCAGATAACACTGGAATACTACCTTGATGTACTCTTGTCATAATCCTATGATCCTGAGGACCTGTACCATACTTCTGCTCCACTAATAACACTTGATATTTTTTTGATAAGTATGCTGCTTGTACCTAAATACCAATTGATATTACTTTGATAAACCATGCAGAGATTTCACTTCAGCTTGCACATGAACCCATAATTAAGACAACCTTCAGAGTTTCTCCTATTGAGCTCTCCATTGTTCTCAACAACAATCATAAATGTACTGAATCTGATCTTGGCATCATTAACCTGCTGCTTATTCTGTCATTATGTTCAAAGGAAAGTCACTGCATTTTCTTTTCTAGGACTGCTCCAGAATCATTTCTGTTTTAAATACAATTCAACTGTTCTAACATAATGATCTTTGGGAAGACATCTTCAATTTCTATGCTATGAATCTTCATGGGCATATCACTAAGAGATTTATCACTTACTTAACTGCACTCCTCCAAGGGGACCTTTCATAGATGAATGATGTAATTACCTAATGATGATAGGCACTTCTCTTTCTCATCCTTCTTAATATGATTCATTGTTAATTCTAGCAGTATGATGCACTCTGTGATCATCCTTTAATGTGTTGATGTCTTCTTAGCTTACATGTTCATTGCTGATGTTCTCTCTACTATCATGGCTGCTTGCTACCTTCTCTTCTTCCATCAATCTGTCAGCTATTAAATGCTTCAGATAATCTTCTTCCTGACATTTTGGTAGTTGTTCTCACTACAAGGAGCTCTTCTTAGACTAGTTTTGAGGGGACTATTTATGAACTGCTCTCCCCCTGGGATGTTGCTTCATATTTATCACTGATTGGATATTTGCTTTGCTTCCTAGAGCAGCTCCCCTTGATACTAAGATAGATTCATTATGTTATAGAGGTAACAGGCTCCCCCTTTCTCTTTTCCTTCCATACTTTATTGGGGTTCTTCATAATGTCTGCACTTCTTTTTGATTCATAGCTTTGATTAGATTCCATCATCTATCTAGAGCTCCTTAATGCATATGGCAATTTACAATATTTTGCTTTGTGACCAAGCTTGAGGCATACATAACATCTTATTTTTTCAAATTAAATTTTAGGAGGAGTATAATATTTTGTTCCCCTTTTTTAATATAATTTACATTCAACAAGTTTATGTCCAAAATTATTGCATGCATAACAGTAGCCATGGAAATGATTTGTGTACCTGGTGAAATATTGTCTTTTCCATTTACTTGCTTGAGGGGTTCTTCTCATTTTCTACATCCTTTGCTGGTTGGACTGAATTTGCTTTGTCTTACAATATGCTGCAATATGTCCAGGTTTGTGACAGGAAAAACAAGTGATAATTCCCATAGGAGGAAAGAACCTTCTTTGACATCTTCCAAATTTATTCAATTCATCTTTAGGAGCGTATGAGCCTTTAGCAGCTGATTGTTTCATCCTCTCATTCTCTGTCCTTTCATGTTGCTGCTTGTTTCCTCGCTTGTTTCTCTCGCAAATCATGGGACATGACATCTTCTACCGTAGGAATCACCTCTCGAACATCACTTCACTGTCCTTTACAACTTTTACAAAGATGATTTTCTTGTTATCTTCTGCCTTGGACTTACTGGTTTCTCCTTCATATCCTATCCCAGCCTTTATGAGAGGAGACCTTTGAGCATTTAGAATTTGGTCCAGTTGTTCAGAGCTTTTCATTTGAGGAGTATTCATTAATAATTCTCTTTGGGCTTTTTCTAATTTCTTTCTTAGGCTCGCTACTTCTTCTTCCAGTCTCTCACATTCCATATTTTTCTCTTTCATTTGTTGCAGCAGAGTGTCTTCTATTTTCCTTGCTTCTTCAAGGTGTGTCTTCAGGCCAAAAATCTCTTTCTTATCTTCATACTCTTTCTCATCACAAATTTGCACCACTGTCTTAAGGTCTTTGTTTTCATTCTTTAGTCTTTCTATTTCAGTCAAGGCAGTGTCTAGTTTGGCCTTTTCTTCAGCTGCAATTTCTTCATGGTTCTTACTACCATTCACACTAGCAGGTACCTCATTTGATTGAACATTTTCCTGTTGACATGAATTTTTCTTCTTCTTAATTCTCTTCTCCTTCTTGACAATGCAGTCCTCTGTGTCTATTCCATGCATGAAATGCAATCTGTCCCAGATTTCTTTTGCAGAGGTTAAATCCATTATCAACTCAAGGTCCTTGTTATGAAGACTGTTATATATCACACATTTTGCCTTGGCATTCCTCTGTTGTTCTTTCACCATGGGGGAGTCTATATAGTAGCCATCACATACAAGCTTCCATACTTCAGGTTCAGAAGCCAATAATCCTGTTTTAACCTTATCTCTCCATTCAGGAAAATTTGTCATACTTAACACAGGTACATTTTGATAGTCCATGACTTAACCAGATCTCCTTCAAGCTATTAAGCTTACACCAAAGGAACCTGCTCTGATACCAATTGTTGAACCCTTAGTTAAACTGAGAGGGGGGGGGGGGGTGAATCAGTTTAACACATTCATGGACTTTTAAAACTTTCCTTTAAACTAATTTACACCTTCATTTCAAGATCAACTTAATATGTGAGCAATCTTAATTTGTGAGCCGCAAGTATCAAGCAAATTTCTTAATGTAACAACAGTCTTAATATGTGAGAAACAAGTATTAAGCAGATTGGATAAACCACATCAACACATAAACATCATGCACATAGACAACAAATATAAGTGGAAACCCATAAGGGAGAAAACCACATCTTATTATTGTTGTGATGCAAAGGCAAGCTCCAACTCCCTCTCACCACTGATTTTCTGTAGGCTCCAACCTACAAGAGGCTCCAACCTCAATTCTGCAAGCTACAACTTGCAAGGAAGCTCCAACTCCGAACTATTTTCTGCAGGCTCCAACCTACAGGAGAATCCTACCTCAGCCAGCTACAACTGACTTCTATCAAGCTACAAATTCATATAGAAGCACCAACTTCCTCTATTTTTTGCAGGCTACAACCTACAAGAGGCTCCTACCTCAGTCAGCTACAACAGATATCTATCAAGCTACAACTTGATAGTGAAGCTCCAACTTCCTCACGCTTTCATAAAAAAACTTGCTCATTTACCTGGATATTAGCTCTGTTGTGTACCATCTTCACTGCTGTGCACCAGCCGTCATATCTGCCTTGCATCATCTCTGCATTTTCTTAGATTCTCTATCAGCTCCTCCTTCTTCTCTGCCTCACTCCTTCATGTCTGCATTCTCTCATCTCTCTATGCATATCTATGAGATATCATTTATAGAGTTCACCTCTTGACTATTTGTATTGTACCGGGAATTTGAAATGAACAACCTTGAATCTTTGACTTCTGCCTTCTCATTCCTTTGTCCAGCTCATTCAGAGGAATATAGAAATTTATACAAATTTCAGTTTTACAGTGGAGTTTTGTTTTCCTATGGAGACTTGCCTTTGCATCACAAACAATATAAAATCAATTAAAACATTTACATTTTCAGTTACAATAAAACAAATTCACTCAACTCTTTTTCGGCCCTTGGATTGCTGTGTTTTTGTATTTTCTGCTGCTGTCACTGTAAATGTTCTGCATACCTCTATTTTCCATGTATGTAAAATGCATTTCCCAAATTCTGTTCCAACTCTGGCAGCTTTATCAAAAATCACAGTATTTCTCATTGCAGAAGTTCTTCATATGGTTCAAAATTTGCTTCAATGTATTTACAATGTTCTTCTATAAAAACCTCAAATATCTCTCGGCATATAACAAAGACATTTTTACCATAGAAAATAGCCTTCCAGGCCCACTTGCCAAACTCTTTCTATTCCCCGATGGGATGAGCCTCCTCCGATGAATTACGATTGCGATTACACCCTTTGTGATTGTTTCGATGCGATTAATCGCAATTGCAAACTTCAATAACATGTTCCACTGCTCTGCCTTCACGCCGATGCCATGGCCCCACATTGCATAGATATATGTATATATTGTTTCATATATACTTGCCGCTTTACCTTTTATTCATTCTTCAGTTTTGGTCTAAAATCTCGGTGAAATCATATATTAACCTTTTTCTTTTATATGGAGCCCACATTACAAAGACACTCCGCCTCATTTAACTTTCCAATCACAATTGCAACATTTAGAAGTCCTCTTGTGCCTTTGGTCATTTGATTTTTGCCGATGCGATTAGTGAAGGTCCCACCATGCAATATTTCGGCATTTCAAAGTCATATGTTATATTTCTCGTTTATCCGTCAAAACACTTTAACAAAGGAAAACCTTGTATTTTCGTGTTTGAATCTCTGCCGATGCGATGGGTCACTATAGACCCCACTCCGACTTACTTTATGATCCAACGGTTGCTATCGAATGTGATCCAACGGTTGCGATTGGATCGCACCATCGCAATCGCAGCATTCAACAACTTGTTCACTTGCACTTCCACTGCGCCGATGCGATGACTCCAATGTAGATCCAATGGTTGTCGTTAACTAGGATCAGACGGTTGTGATTAAATTGCTCAATCGCAATCGCAACTTTCAAACTGTCGCTACATTGTTTTTCCATTCTGCCAATGTGATTAGATCTCCACTGTTGATCTTCTATCTCTGATAAGATCTCCGCCATTGATTTTCATCACTTTTGAAAGCCGCTTCCACTGTTCATTGCACGGTTCCACTTCTATTCATGGTTCTGCCTTTTATTAAGACATTGGGTTATGTTCATGTTCCATTGTATTTTATACGAAACTCCGACCTTGGTTTAAAACATAAACCATTGCATGGTCCACCTTTAATATTGGGTCCACAAATATTTTAACGTACCATTCACATCCAACGGTCTAGCTGCTCTCGCGCTCCAACTAATAATCCGACGACATATAATGAATATCGTGTTATTTTTCCTCCCAGGCTTTAACACGTCAAAATCGCGCGATAAAAGTGGTAATTGAATACCACTTTAGGACACGTGTCCTTTAGTTTGTGGCATCATGTTTTTTTGAGGGATTTTAGTTACCACTTGCAAATAACGTGAGACCACCAGTTTTTCCTCCTCAAAACCGCCTTCGCCATTCACTCTCATGGTTACGCCCTTTTCTTACTCAAAGTTCCGCCTTAAGTCTTCTACGTCTTACCATAAATAGACCCCGCCTTCGTTATTCTTCCTGCGCCCGGCTATATCACTTAACTCAAGTTCTGGCTCCCCTTTTAGGGTATCGATCCTCCCGTGATCGATATAGCCAATGTATCTTTTTACACATATGGTGTGGGATTCCTTCTCTTCCAAGTCTCAGAATTGACATAAACTCTATAACATAGCGTCAATTCCCCCAATCACGTGCAGGATTGCAAATTTAATCTTATACACAGAGATTCTTACTACGTATTTTTGGGACTGAGAGAAAACCGAACTCTTTCACTTATCTTTCAGAATACCTCGGCTAGTATAGACGTTGTGCATCTTTCTAGTTCAGCATAGCTCCCTACATATGAGCCCTCAGCTCACAAGTCCGTCCTCATGTAGATAGGAGTAGATTTCTCGACTTTATGCAATTATGTTAAATGACGATTTCAACCAAACCTTGTTTCGACCCGATTTGGATTCACTGTTCGATCAATGATTGTAATAGTCCATGCAGGATCCAATCTATAACTGAATATTAGTCCTTTGTAAAACCCACAACAAATCTCTTGAACTCGTTCATTATATCAATTGAATACGAGTGCTCTGTTCATAAACTGGGGGTAATTTCAAACATAATTCAAATAGTGAATGCCAACTAATTCAAAACATATCCAATCTCATTGCATACCATATGGCTCGAAGATGGAATTTAACTCAGAAATCGAGTTTTTCTATTAACATGCAGACTTACATGGAAAGTATTTCTTCTCGGCCTGGTTTTCAATTCTCCCTACTCTACAAAACTCTGCAGATTTCTCTAGCCCTCTGCTCTATTTTTCCTGGTGTCTTCAATTCTCCCTACTCTTCACAACTCTACAGATTTCTCTAGCCCTCTGCTTTGTTTTCCTGGTGTCTGAGCTGCCTCTCTGCTACTTTGCTTCTCTCTTTGCTACCTCTTCTACCTCTTATTATTTCTTACTGCTGCCTCTGCTTCTTGTCTTCTACTTTGCCTTATTGCTGGTTTAGGTGGTACTCCTTTGCCATCTCCTTTGCCATCAATGACAACATTTCCAACATTGTTGGACATTGGATAAACCAACACTCCCTCTGTGTTTCACGACATGGACTAACCGCCTCTCGTGGATCCTTATCTCTAGCGATGCGATTGTTGACTAACACCTACGGGTTTTGGTCTAACGACAATCATGATTCCCAACATGTGGTATCAGAGCGTAGGTCACGATTTCAATCCACACCCAGCTCGCGTTGGGGGGGGGGGGAGATTGTTGGACATTGGATAAACCAACGCTCCCCTTGTGTTCACAACATGGACTAATCACCTCTCGTGGATCCTTATCTCTAGCGATGTGATCGTTGACTAACACCTGCGGGTTTTGGTCTAATGGAAATCGTGATTCCCAACAGAAGCCATCTTGTAAGAAGGATCACAAGGATCCTACAATAAAAACCATCATTTAAGGAAGGTTATTGGAAGAATAATTATGACATGATTAGTATATTGAACTTAGTATGGAATCAATAGTATTGAAGGATGAAGGGATGGAGAAGGTCAAGTTGTAGTATGAGAGACATAATTAAATACTTTATCTTCTTGAAGAGGGAATATTATCTTCAACAAGGCTAGAAGCAAGCTCATTCAAAGGAAGAAGAACTAGATGGTTATATGGAAGAAAAGGTATGCATGTTGTTAAATTTTTTTCTCTAGAATATCTAATTCATGTCTACCAGAATCTTGCAGAAAAGAGTTGGTCATAAACACAAGCATGAGAAGTCTTCCATGTGGTTACTCGATGCTTAAGAAGTTGGTATGCTTAAGATCAAGACTATTCCACAAGAAAACATCATTTAGAAATAATGATATTGATCAACATCAAATATGGTATCTTTACAAAAGAAGAGAAGTTGATAATGATAACTCCAAGGAAGCATATATTGCAACCATGGACACTTTGATCAAAAGCATGGAGAAGGTTTCTTATTCAATATGAAGATAGGGCACGTAGAAAGATGTTGATCTCAATGGAAACAAGAAAGCTTAATTTGATGTTATGACAAGAGGCCATCATATTGAGGTATATACAATATTGATGTTTTGGTATTGGTTATTTGTTTGGTATATAGTTTTTCTACATGAGAGAATGTTGCAGAAATGCACCATGGCAGTTGAGGCAAGTGTATCTACGACTGTTTGTTTTTAACTCAATTAAATAAATACATGGATTAAGTGAATGACTTCAATAATCCTTGGAGGATCATGAGATCAAGATGTCTACATCATATTGGGATTGAAAGGTAGTAGTACAAAAAGATAAACCGATGTTTATGTTTCGATGGTAATGAAGATCACTTTCATGATTAGGAGGAGCAATGACTATTTTTACTTTGATTGGTGCAATATAATACCTTTGTTGATGATGATAAGAAGAAAGTGATATGAAAGGTTGATGGCCCAAATCCTGACACAGATTTGGTTCCATATGATGAGATGCAAAAAGGAAGGAGGAGCGGTGCCACTATTTGAACATCTCCATGAAGAACTAACAATTGATGTATTGATGAAGACACACTAAGAGCTAACTTCCCAAATTGAAAGGAAGTAATGAATCTCCTCTATGCTTAGGAGGGAGTAAGAAGTCTTGTTAGATGTTGAAGGAACAATGATCTATTCCCTAATCAATAGGGAATGATGATCTCCTCTCTAGATGAGAGGGAGTGATGTTAAACATCATATTCTCCATGTGTCATGCATTTGACCAGGACTAACATTAGTAAGTATTAGTGAAGGCACTAGGAAGGAAGGAGAATCGAGGATTAGATAAGCATCTAAGATTGATACTCTTTGAGGATATAGAATCCCACATAGGAAGTTGACTGCCACTCTGAGGATTGGACATGTGTCCAAGACAGGAGTAGCTGAAGATGACCAATGTTCTTTGAGGATAGGTAATCTGAGATAAGAATAAGTTCTAGAAGGACATACTTACTGAACATCTAGATGGGGTATGCGCCTTAGAGGTATTGTGGTGTCTGACGTAAAGCCTCCCAACATTATGCTCTAAAATAAAATGAGCATGTCAGTTAAAGACCTTACTATGATGATAGTGCTGGTTATGATGTTGATTCCTAAAAGATGACTTATCATTTTGAATCTTCTTATGAGAACTCTTCGGTTTGAGAATATCCTTGTACCAGTTTTACAATTCTGAATACCTACCTAGTTAAGAGAAAGTGTTGGAAAATGTAACTAGTTTTAGTCTTCATAATTGTCATTGTACTCATGTCATTATGTCTATCTTATGTAACAAGAAAAACAAGAAAGACAAATATTATTGAACCATGGGTTTCATGCTTCTTTTAAATTGTCAACTAGGTCAAGCATGCATTTCATGCTCCTAGGGTTTGTCAAGTCATAAGAATATTTTTCATTAGTCAACAGAGTCAATATTATTTGTACAAGACCCATTTGGGCAAGTTGTAAAATAATTTATTTTTGAGTTTGGAAGTCAAAATAGCTTCCAAGACCAAGTCAGCCCTACCAGTGACAATTCGGCCTAGGAGAGGTCCATTCGTCCTCATGTGAAGGGTATATAAAGGAATATTGTTCGAATTCATTTGGACACACTTCTATAGTTCGATTACAAGAAAGAAAGAAGTAGAAGAAAAAGCGTAAAAGTCAAGGAAGCAAGAGAAAGAGCAAGCAAAGGAAGAGGACCCAAAATCTTATCCATTTCGGTCTACACGTGCGAAAATTAGGGTTTTTTCAGCTGTTGCAGGCCAAATTTGCAGATATGAGTTGAAGGTTGAAACTGCGAATTGAAGTAGTTTGAAGGACGATTTGACTCTAATTGACTTTTGAAGACTTTGACTTACTTAAGGAAGGATTGTTAGGGCCGACTTGGTGCTTGGAGGAGATTTGACTTTGGTATTTGGGTCTTGGTTTTCACATTTGATCTGGTTCTACAAGAAGAGAAGATATCCTTTTGGGTTCGAAGGGGTTTTTCCCTAGCTTGGAGCCTATTTCTTGTGTTTATTGTGTTTATTGTTTATGATCTTGATAATTATTTGATGAAAGAATCTAATTTTTGTGTAGATTAATCCGTCTTGCGGACAAGACCGATCTCTCTAGTACAAAAGGTAACTAGCAACAAACAGCCAATTATACTAATCTCTCTCTAAGCATATGCAATTTATAAAAACACTATACGGGTGCAAGGCCTACCTTATGTCCAACGCTTTGCTTGCTTACTTGATTTTTTTGAAGTCCTTCCCGTGCACTGAAAGAACGTCCTTCGTATATCTGCAATCACAAACAAGGAAAAAGATTAAGCAGCACCTGTATAGACATTATCATAAATCATACTTATCATAATGATCGAGGAATTTATGAAATAAACCACAAATTGACAGTTTAATGAGAGAAATGAGTATATTTGTATTAACTTTAAAGATAGAAAACCTTTACAACCTGTGCCTTGATGTTGTGTAGGTCCTCCCGGGGTCCGAAGCAGGAATCTCCTTTACTCTGACAAGCATTGCACTCTTTGAACTAAGACAAATGGAGATGAGTGATTTAACCTCACAGAAAGTCTTAGTTACTCAAGTCTAAATCTCAACAACATTTAACTTCAAATCTCATAAGCTTGAACTCCCTTTGAGGCTACCCAAGGCCTCTTTTTATAGTAAAAGAGAGGAGGTTTCTAGTTCCAAATATGAAGGGATAGAATCCTCCTTCAAAGGGATAAGCTCCTTACATCAAGGGGTTAGCTCCATTAAGAGAGGGATGCATGAACCAGCTTCAAAGCGTATCCATTCCGAAAATTCCCGTCTAGAATATTCTAGAATTCACATGGAATTCACTTTTTATCTTCATTTTCTCGCCTTTTTATGTTTTACAGAGGTCCGCACCCATTACACAAAGAACGTGCGGTATGGTTCTGCATGCAGGCTGAGATTTAGGTGCGGGACCGCAGGGAATGCATAGAGAAAGTGTGATACCAATTCTTAGGGGATTTTAAGGATTTTCTTCTGATTTTGAAGCTTGATATGAGGAGCTGGTATATTAGACTTGCAAAAGGAGGAAGTATGAGTAATAATGAGCTCATACGGTCATCAGAATGTCAAGGTGACAGTTTTCAGTGTAACAAATTGCCCCCTAAAGTGCAAAGTCTGTAATAGATGAAGCTATAGTCTGTCATATATGAAGAGTGCAGTACTTTATCATTTCAAAGATCATCCTGTGGACACCCCAGTCGGTACCTGTAAAAACATTCAATGAAAAATATATACATGTATATGTCATCACTGAGGTAGGCATTCCCATACTCAGATAAAAAACTAACTATAAACTAACTGAAATCGTTCTGATACAGGAATGATTTTGAATACATCATAGTACAAATATATGTAGACACAGTATGGACGCAGCCATCTGTTTATCAATAGTCTACTGTATAGATGAAAACAAAATTCCTCGCAGCCTGGATGGTGGAAACTAGATCCAGGGTCTTGATTTCCGCATCTCGAACTAGTACGATTCTATCCATGTGAATAAATGTGTTGAAGTCGAACATGGTAGAAACCACTTGATTACGAGTCAATGATGTGAACTGTTAACAAGTGTGAGAGAAACCACCAGTAATGTCAATGGCTCTCAAAGTACTCAGTACAATCCATGAAATGTGAATGAATGAGCTGAAGTCGAACATATCACGGAGTCATTCGATCGAAGGTCATTGATGCAACCTGTCGTCGAAAGCGAGAAACCTGCCATTGAGGCATGCAGATTTCAAGGTACTGACGATTTCTGGATCAACTTCCTAGATAATGTGCTGATGTCGATAGAAAGTGATCTGTCGTAGGCAAGCCACAACACGAAATCATAGATCAAGTTTTGAAAATATATTGGCAAGGACTGACTCAAGGATGGTCAAAATGGATGACAGATATTTTGCAGATGAATGGTTTATTTGAACTGTCCTCTTGAACACATAACGACACTGCAGATGGCTTGGTGACAATTGACCCAAAGCTAATACCCAGAAACCGGCTGAAGACTTTCAATATGGTTTGATTAACTGTTAAGCAAAGGATTTCCCAACCCCGAGTGGATAATAGTTGTGTCCAAAGTGGTGTTTGAGTTTTGAGACAATTTTAAATAAACAAACATGCTCATTTCTCTCTTTTTCCCCCACCATTTTTGGCAAGTACCTCTTTATTTTTGACAAGCTTGAGGAGGATAACATTTGCTTGTTATATAAGCTCATCCTTCGGATGAGTCCAACTTAGTTTAAAATCAAACCCTAAGAAGGAGTGGTTCGTTCCTGTTTAAAATTGAACAGGTCCTTTACTGTTAAGTTTTAACGAGTCCAGTATAGGAGAAACTCGGTGTTTTTCGGTTTTAGGGAGTCAAAAGAAAAACTTAAGAAAACTTCGTGGGTGTACTTTTTCGTAAATTTTGTCTCTCGAGCCCGAAAAAGGATAAAATAATGCAGGAGAGAACTCTATTGACCGTAATTAGTCAATGTATACCTTTTTCGTAAATAGTCCATTTCAGTCCATAAAAGGGGTAAACTTATACTGAAGGGACAACTGTTCATTTACTTTAACGAGTTCGAATAGTCAAGTACTCGGCAATCTTTTCATATTTAGAGAGTCTGAAAAGGGCTTAAAAGAGGACTCCAAGGTTTCGCTTTTTCGTAATTTTTTTTTTGAAAGAGTCTGAAAAAGTGATAAAAGTATGCTCTTTGTTGAAAAACGATCATTTCACCTGAAAAATCCTGTTTCTGCACAAAAACTCAAAACATTACACATACCTGTTTAAGATAAGTAAAAATGCTTTCAAAAATATCCCTTTTAAAGTGAAAAATAAATAAATTAAAAATTCATTCATTCGAAAAAACTTATAAAAAGGACTTTTTCTATTTCATTTTTACCGTTCAATTGCAGAGTGAAAAGTAAAAAGCTTTTGGATAAAAAAGTTCCCGTGAAGATTCTGGAAAATTCAACCGTTGGAATCGAAAATCGTCAACCCCAGGTAATCCACGACCTCCTTATCTTGTTTTTCATCCGTTTAAAATTCGTTTTTAGGCTTTAGTTTGATTTTTTAGGGCAAAAATTGGTTCAAAAATGCGCCCGCGGGGTCCGCAGGCGGGACACAGGTAACCTGCGGACCTCGATTTTTTCTGAACAGGAAAAAATCGAGGGTACCGCACCCGACACACATCTCGCGTGCAGAGCTACGCTCTGTTTACAAAGAGCGAGTGCGGTACCCGCGCAGTTAAATTTAAAGCACGGTTTTCTCAAATTTCTACCAAAATTTTTCAAATGAAATCATTCTAATATGCCTTATTTTGTGTTGCAGGATTAACAAGATGCTTATTTGGCGAGAAAGGGAACATGAGGAAGTGGATGAAGCTGCAATACTCCATTTGCCCACACAAAGGGCATTAAAAGCATGCTGCTTATATAAATTCTGGGCCATCTCTGGCATGAGGGCACAAGTGGAACTCTTAACATGGTTGGTAGACAGATGGCATGTGGAGGACCAGTGTTTCTTTATTGGTGGCCACCGGCTCGAAATTGAGCTGGAGGATATATACTTTTTGATTGGTTTGTCCAAGAGGGGCGAACATGTATCTTTGTTTGGGACTAGGCCAGGTGGCCAGACTGTCGCTAGTCTTCAACTCGAATTTTGCAATGATCAGGCAGATCCTCGGGACAAACGGATTGACATAAAACATATCATCCGTCATGAACTGAAAGTTATAGCATTCACTGTTACCAAACTATGTGGGAGCGCCGCGCTTCATGTAGCTACTGGTTCCCAAATGCGCATTGCTGTGGACTATTTTCGCGGCACCATCTTCAACTGGTGCGAAGCTGTGTTGGCCAATATAAAAGGCCAACTTACCAGAGCAAAAACCGGGAAACTAAAAAACTTTGGATATGGTTCCATTGTCGTTTCTTTTGCTTTAGAGAGGATTCCTCAGTTAGCTCCACAGAGTATTTCAATTGATGCCGGTCGACCTCGAGAACCAAGAATGGTTCGCTGGTCCGCGCTGATGGCTCGTCATGCTATCGAGGGCACTGAGATTGTACGATTCCCTGTTTCATATTTTCATTGGCTGGATCGCCAAATTTTTACGATAGAGGATTTTCCGTATGCAGGGATAGATTTCCGCGGAGACAGAGAGATGTCTCTCCCTACAGGGGAACAATGGGACGATTCAGGGAAAACATTTTCAACGTTTGCTAAGTTCTAAATTTTTTTAATTTTTTATCGTCTTAGAAAACTAATAACCAAAAGTTTTTCAAATACAGATGTGGGTCCACAACGTCCAGCTCATCTCCAACCTTTCGAGAGGAGACAACCAGTTGCGCCCGCACCAGCCCCAGCAGGCCAATCAGTAGAAATTTTGACTGATTTGGAACATCATCTAGAACATTTGACTCTAGATATACCAGAGACAAGCATAGATGACATCCCTCTCAGACTACAAAGATATGTGATTGGAGTCCCAGGACCTTTCAGGAGGTTCCTATGCAGGGTGGCTCGAGCAGTTGTTTCCTATCGAGATCATCATCAGTGATGAGATGATCATATAGACTCATTTTTGTACTTTTGTGTTATCATTTTTGCCGATCATAAGGTGTTTCCAACCTATGATCGAAGACGATGTATATTTTTTGAACACACTCCTATGATATATATATCACTATTTTGACGGCTATCTGCGTACATGGATGAATGTTTTTTGTTTTACTGCTTTTAATTATTGCAAATGTCTATTTATCATACTAGAAGCAATTGAATCTGCTAATGTATTTAAACGTCTTGGAATATGCTGATATTCAATGTAATCAAACTCACGTTCCAAGAGACGAACTCTCAAAAATAACAGTAATAACACCGGATTTCTAATGGTATAAACCCTGTTAAGCTGTAATACAACAAGTTCAGAATCCAACCTTACAATCAAACTCCGAATTCCAAATGATATGGACTGAGATAATAACTCAATCACTGCACTATACTCGGCAATGTTATTTGTTGTTTGACCAAGGCTTACCCCATGCATGGATACTAACTCGTCAGAGGGTGAATAGATAACCCAAGCTGCGGAAGAAATGTTCCGTGTACTACGACAAGCACCATCAGCAAAACCAATGTAGGTTTGAAGAGGCGTCGACATCTGCAATATCAAGAGTAAAACTCAGATAAGCAGTCATAGTGACAAAAACACACTTCTAAACTAGGCACACTTTTCTAATCTAAAACACACCAGCAGTAAAGAAAAACTAAACTAACAAAAATCTCCACACCTCGTTTAAGCATAATATCTCTTTAGATAAAGCCCATTTCTGGGTTTATCCAAAGGGACACCGTCAAAATCTACTAACTCATAGGCCCCTTTTGCTAACTTTCGTTTTACAATGTAAGGACCATGCCACATAGGCACGAATTTTCCAGCTCCTAGCTTGTCGTTAGCTTGATCATAAAGTAAAACTAGGTCTCCTTCTGAAAAATTTCGAGGGGTCACATTTCTATCCTACTGAGCTTTTATCCTTTTAACATGAGCCTCGTTTGCTATTGCAGCACTTCGTCGATTCTCATCTAATTGGGCCAAGTACAAGAAACGTTTTTCCTCTTCAGACGTAGCTGGAAGTAATTCTATGGCTAATTTTAGTGACGGTATTTCGCATTCAATTGGTAACACGGCTTCTAAACCGTAAACTAGTTGAAAAGGAGTGAAACCCGTTGATGTTTTGACTGAGGTTCGATATGCCCAAAGCGCTGAAAATAACATGGAATTCCAATTCGTCTTGTGAATACCAATGATTCGTTTAATCATGGTGACTAAAACTTTATTAATAGCTTCAACCAGACCATTTGCTTGTGGATAGTACGGAGTGGAATTATCGTGGCGTAGGCCAAGTTGTTCTGTTAATTCAGTCATCATGATGTTCCGAAAATGACTTCCATGATCTGTAACAATAGCTTGAGGAACACCAAACCTAGCAATTATGTGATTGAACACGAATGTTGCAGCAGTCTTGCCGTCAGCTGAATATGTAGGCATCGCCTCGGCCCATTTCGTAAAATAATCTACAGCGAGAATAATATAGGCATGCCCCCCGGCCGAGTGAGGGTTACATGTGATAAAATCGATACCCCATTTTGCAAATGGACCAACAACAATTATAGGGTGAAGAGGGGCGGGTGGCGCGCGCATTTTCCTATCAAAAATTTGACAGTTGTGGCATTTCCGAACCGCATAAATGCAATCTTTAAATAATGTTGGCCAGAAATAACCTGCACGCAATATCTTTTGGGCAGTGGCATACCCAGACATATGACCGCTACATGCTCCAGAATGACAGTCATTTAGTACCTTTTCAGCTTCTTCATGAGTTAAACAACGTCGGAAAACAGAATCCGCTCCTCGTCGATAAAGAGTATCACCAATGATATTATATTGTTGGGATTGGAAGCGTATTTTCCGTCGCTGAGTTCGTGAAATTTCAGGCCGAAAATATTGGGTTTGGAGATATACAATAATATCCCCATACCATGGATCAAGCGTACTGATAAGAAACAAAGATTCGTCCACAATGGACTCTTCTGCCACTGTTTCAATATCAGTAGAGGGAAAATCACACATTAGTTCCGTAAAAACCAAAGACTTCTTTGCCTTGGATTTTTCAAATTCCAAGTCAAATTCTTGTAGGATAACTATCCATTTAGAATACTTGCCCCCTAGCAATTGTCTGGTCAAAATATACATCATAGGGTTGCAATCAGAAATTATTGTGGTTTTACGTAACAATATGTAATGTCGAAAACGTTGGACAGCTTGAACAGCTGCCAAGGCCAATTTCTCCACATGCGTGTATTTGATTTCAGTCGGATTCAAATTTCGACTAAGATAATAAATCACATGTTCGTTGTGAGATTCATCTTCCTGAACTAGTACCATCCCAATAGTGGAATGAGAAGCAGCGAGATACAGAATGTAATCTTGGTTGTAGTTGGGAGGATGCAATAACGGTGCATGGGTCGACGCGTGTTTAAGTGCATCAAAAGATCGATCAGCGACCTCGTCCCAAAAGAACGGAATGTCCTGTTTCAACAACCGGGTAAAACCCTTTGCAAGCTCGGCATAGTTCTGAATAAATCTACGTAAAAAGTTTGCTTTCCCTTGCAAACTCTGGAGTTGGCGCAATGTCGAAGGAGGAGGCAATTTAACAATAGCTTCGACCTTCGAAGGATCAACACGAATGCCTGATTTTGAGACAACAAATCCCAGTAAACGACCCGATTCTACGCAGAAAACACATTTATGCGGATTCAACCTTATCCGATAATGCCAACATCTCATAAAAATTGCTCGTAAATGAGTGGGATGATCGGCCCTACGTAATGAATGAGCAGGTAAATCATCGAGATATGGCTGAACAATGTGCTTAATGTCATGAAATGCATAAGACATAGCCCGTTGAAAAGTTGCTCCAGCGTTCTTAAGTCCAAAAGGTAGTTTACAATAGGCAAACGTTCCCCACGGACAAATGAAAGCTGTTTTGGGTTGATCTGCAGGGAGTATGTTTATTTGATTATAGCCTGAAAAGCCATCCATGAAGGAAAACAATTCACTGCCAGCACAATCATCGATTATCTGATCGATATAGGGAGTTGGATAATTGTCTTTTGGACACGCTCGATTAATATCCCTATAATCGATACATACTCTTATTGTTCCTTGTTTTTTAGTCACAGGAACAATATTCGATACCCAATCCGTTAAGGGAATTGGATAAATAAATCTTGCGCGAAGTAATTTTTCAACTTCATTTTTTATAGCAGCAGCTTTCCTAGGATGTATTTGACGTAATCGTTGACGAACAGGTTTAGCATCCGGGTAAGTCTTAATTTCATGTACTACGATCGATGGATCAATTCCTGGCATTTCTTCGTAAGACCAGGCAAACACGTCACGTAATTCTTGAAATAGGGCTTTATAAGTCTGAATTTCTTCGTCTGAACAACAAGCACCTATATGAATGTTTTCAATTATTCCTGGCTTTACTGAAATGTCAATTGGAACCGTTCTAGATATATTTTCTAAATTTAGTTCAGAATCGGGATTTTTCAATGGATTTTGAGGTTCCTTGGCATATTCAGCAGTAAAAATTGAAGCGAAATCATTTTCAAAATGATCTAATTCAGGTAAAAATGAAGACCTATGATGGAGATCTTCCCATGGTAAATCATCAACAGACAAAAACTCACGAATTTGCTCATCTGTATGAACAATTTCAGGAAATGTCGTTGCGTCTGAACTAGAAATAGAAAGCGATTCCTCTTTGATCCCATTCATTGGATCGATTTCGGTTGAAAAGGGGTTGGAAAAAGATTGTACAGTCTGGTACGCAATTTCAAATGGACTCAAAGGCATCGCGCCATCAAATGAGTCGATCTCGGATTCTGAAGGTAGAATCCAAGGATCATCAGACATAACTGTGTGTGACGAAATCATATGAATAGTTGCAGTAGAAGACGATACGTTAGGAGGAGGAAAGGAAAAAGTTCCTAGCAAACCAGAATCTTTAACCAAACCTACTCCAACATCCTTATAAGGGATAGTCGTTTTACCAACATGCTGGATTGTTTCTGTAGAGGCTGGGTCAGACGAAAAATAAGTTAACTGATCTATTGTCACGATCCTTCCTTGATATGGAAATTTTATAAGTCGAAAGACCGAAGAGACAACAGCAGTCATAGCATAAGACCAACTACGACCCAGTAGAAGGTTATAATCGAGAGGGGCATCAACCACTTCCACATCTAGATTAACAATTTTCCCTTCAACCCCTATGGGTAAATCCTGCAAAATACCATAAGGTTGAAAACCTCGACCATCAAAAGCTTTTAGAATCGTCGGAGATTGGTTAAGTGTGGGAGAACCAAGAGATTTCCAACACTGAATCGACATAATACACGTTGAAGCTCCCTCATCAATCACAGTCCGAAAAATAGGTCTGTTTTTTACTAACACTGGAATCTGGAAAGCCATTTGGTGAGGAAGACGTGGTGTACTAGTTTCTAAATCGAAGATTATAAGGTTAGAATCCTGAACATCAACAGCTCCTATGACAGACAATAACAATTTACGCTGTGCTGGACACGACTGCAGCACTTCCAAAGCCGACATTGCTGAAGGAGAAATTGCTAAATCTTCAACAATGTTGTAATTCTGAGCAGCTCTCGCATGTGGATTGAAAGCTGATTTACGAAGAACACCTTTAGCAGGCGGCTTGATTATCAAGTCTGGATTTTGTTTCTCGATCTGTAGCGGACCAGAAACAGGAGGAGTTGTATTTGATGCGTTGGCATTGGAAGACTCTCCTTCTCTGCCATCAACGGGATTTTTAGAACCGTAATCTTGCGATCGCGTCGCAACCCTTACATGAGACATCATCATAATAGGCTCTTCTAAAGTGGGCGAGGAAGAACCAATCATCTTACTATCTTGAACTGGAAAAGGATCCTTCAAGACAGCAGGTTGTTGCGATCCTTTAATGAGTTTCGTAACCTCTTCTCGATATGGGCATTCTTTCGTGAAGTGATCTTGTTCACAAATGAAACAAGGATATCGAGGTTTACGTTTCTCATCATTGGATTCTTCTCTATCTGTTTTCTCTTTCGAATTTTTCTTGTTTTATTCCTCCCCTTCTTTTTACCACCGGATTTTGATTTTGCTGTAGATGTTTCAACGACATGAATATCGGCAGAAACTTCTTGAGAGGATTCTCCCTTCGGGGAATCAGGTAAAGTTATGATTGGAGAAGAATTCTTTGAGGATTTCTTCTTACTTTTGGAACTAACTGTACCAATCATACCGTCAGCGGCATGAGACCCGGAAGGAGGAGCAGCTATCTGACCTTGTTTGGGTAAATCGGGAATTTTTTCATGTAAAGTACCTGACTGCGTATAGACGAGGTCTAGGTACTGAGCCTGAGCAATTACTTGCTCTTCAGTAACAACACCAGCCTTAGCTACATCTTCAATGATCTTGGGCAGTAATGATTTTACAAACCATTCTGCCAAAATTTGATCCGGAATATAAACCTTCACCAAACGTCGTCTACGTCGCCACTCATGAATATGATCAGAAATATACGTGGACGTAGATTGTTTTAGTGAAGTTAATAATTCTGTGCAATTGTCGTATCTGACAGGCAACTGGAAATGAGTTAAGAAAGACGTTGCTAACTGACTGAAATTATGAAACGAGCCTCGTGGCAACTCAATGTACCATTTGGCTGCAAGACCTATGAGTGTCCTTTGGAAAAGACGTAAGCGAAACGAATCATCAATAATAGAATTAGATGCACACCAAAGGTGATAAGTCATCACATGATTTGATGGATCCTCTCCTGACTTACCTTCAAATTTTGGTATGTCACTGGGCAACTTATGAGGCATTGACGGCGAGTTCTGATAATAGAAAATAGGATCATTAGTAAGGCGCGTCAAATCTGGTAAGTCCAAAGTTGCGATGAACGGTAACTGACGGTTAGGGTCACGAAAACCTTGAGAAGCCAAAGCAGATCCAGGAGGCGGATACCCAGGATAACTAGGAATCGGATTAGCATTAGGTATTGTATAACCTCCTGGATAACCAGGATGAATCGGACCATACTGAGGTTGTTGATAAGTATAACCAGGGTATGGTTGATAGCTTGGATTCTGAACATAGGGACCGTATTGCGGCTGTCCTTGGTACGGTTGATAAGTAAATTGAGGTTGACTTGTAACAACTGTACTTGTACCGGCTTGTCCTGCAGGCATCTGAACTGTAGTCTGAACTGAGGGTCCTGACTGAGGTACAGAGACTTGAGGGATTTGCACAGATACAGGGATAGCCGAACTCGGGGCTACAGACACTCCAGAAATAGGTGTAACAGGTTGAACAGACGTTGTAGCAGTTGCAGCAGTTTGGGGTGGAGTTTGAGGTGTACTAGGCCCAGGCTGCTAAACTGAACTAGGTGCAGGAGTTTGAATAGCTGGCTGAACAGGCTGTTGAGTTAAACCAGAAACCATTGGTTGACCAGGTTGATAAGGTAACTGCACAGTAGGCTGCAAAGGCTGTTGATATTGGGACGGATCCCACACCATCATTCCGGGGTATTGTCCCGTAGAAGGTTGAATAGAAGGACCAAAACCTGGTTGAACGTAGGGTTGATAATAAGGTAAAGTTTCGGTTCCTTGAATAGATGGTTGACCAGAAGGCTGCTGGTATCCTTGTATTGGGTACTGCCCTTGAGGTTGATAACCTTGAGGCACGTACTGAAGCTGGGGTTGTTGAGGACCCTGGGGAGCATATTGAGTTTGGGGTTGACCTTGAGGAATGTACTGTCCTTGAGGTTGGTAACCTTGAGGTATGTACTGTCCTTGGGGTTGCCCCCCAAAATAATATTGATCCACAGTTTGTCCTGGGAAAAAGCTACCTTGAGGTTGAGCCTCGGGTGGTAACTGACTACCTTGGGGTTGCCCCCCAGGCGGTAATTGACTACCCTGAGGTTGCCCCCCAGACGGTAACTGAGTTCCCTGAGGTTGACCCCCAGAAGGAAACTGACTGCCTTGAGCTTGAGGATTAGGAACGTTACCAGACATCATATAAACTTGCTCTGCGTTCGACGTTTCAATTTTAAGTCCACCAAGACCAGATGATAACACATTTTTGATAGGTTGAGGAGTTGCTCCTGAGAAAGTACCAGACAAAGACTGATATCCCGCAGGAACAGAAGGACCACCATGTAAAAAAGATTCAGGCGTTTGCGAAAACATGGACGACTCTCCAGCCATAATAGATGACAGATAGTAACCTCTGGGTGTAGGATGAAATGGAACTCGAGGTGGATAAAAAGCAAGACCCGGATTCTCTAAAAAATCAGTTAAAGAAAGATACCAGGGATTAGTTCGAATAGGGCTGTAGAAAATAGATTCACGCTCCCTAAGATTTAACGATTGAGGGGATTTGGGAAGAGATATGTCTTCGTCTGGATTAGTAAGTTCTTCTATAGAAATTAGTCCAGAAGGAAGATTTTCAGTAATGATATTTCTAACCCTTGGTGAACCTGGATTGCTAGAAGTTGGTGAGATAAATCCTGAAGATGTTTCTAACACAGAAGATTCAGTTTCAGGCTCAGAGATTTCAGGTTCGTCAGATAATTCTCCTGTAGGAGAAATATTTTCATTGACTTCAGAAACTGAAATCGGTTCTTGAATATATTCTGCTGTGGGAATTTGATGATCAGGATGTATCACAATAGCAAAGCTTTCAGCTTCTGTTGATCTAATTCTACGGCTACTGTGTGGTACCAGAGCCCGAAGCCCTTCTAAATGACCTGGTGTAAATTCAGGGGGTTTCCCTTGTATTCTCCGGGATTGTCTCGGCAATTCCGCCACGATGAAAAATTAACTAATCACACGCAAACAAAGAAAAATTTCAATGAAAACACCTAAAGTCTCTAAGAAACAAACAATCGAATCATACGCTTAAAAAAACTAAGAGTTCAAACCACACACAAACAAGTAACTTTCCGTACTAAAATCACTAGTTGGTGATGAAATCCAACTTAGTAGAGTTTTAACACGAAAAGGGCGGTTGGAACAGTTACCCCGACAACCTGCTTAATGAAACAGACTGGCACAAGTTTCTTCACATAACCATCCCGAGTGAAGAGAACCCCCCAGAGAGTCCAAGTGAGTCTAGTCGACGTCTGTTCCAGGTACAGTGGGATCTTCCCTCCACCGTCACCTTAGGAAAGAATCCTGAAGATTATGGCCTCTAAGGTTACCAACTGAAACAAATATACCTGGGGGAACAGTCTACGATCCGACACACACGCAAGGGCAGAGTAACAAAGCTCAATCCCCTTGAAGGCTCCTTGAACAGAATCCAAGGTTTACCGACAAGTGACCCTTGGCTCCTCGACAATGGTCTATCCGAGGTTTACCATTTTTAATACGTGTATATCTTCTATCGTTCCCAATGAGGAAGGATTGATTACCCCACTGGTTCAGATATGATCTCGTGCTTAACTCCTTTAAGAGGAGCTTCCCGGAGCATACATGCAACAACTGGAATTCTTCCTACCGCAAGATATATCTACTTGTTTGTTTTATCTACCTTGGAGAGTTAATTACTCCCTACTCCAAGATACTAGCCTAAGCTATGTTGGTGATGAGAGCCCTAGAAATAAAAGATTACTAGATGAATTTTATTTAAGCGTTACTTTTAAGAGCTGTTTCTTAAGTCAAATGGGCGCGGAAATGAAACTTTGTATGATGTGAAGACTCGACCTCCAAAAACACTAAAATGCACCTATGATGATATTCAATTCTTTTTTCTTTCAATGAATTTTTCTATCTAAAGAAGAGTTAGAGAATGCAACTTTCAAATTTCTTCTTCAAACATGAAAACTAAGTGAAAGAAACTATTTTGTCTTTTCGTTAAACTATCAAAGCTCACAAGAAAAACTATTTTCTTTTCCAAACAAGAAGCTACAAAACAATTCTCTTTCGAAAGAAATCTACAAAAATTAAAACTATTCAAAACTACAAAGACTAATCTTAAGAACTAATCTAAATTGAGTAAAAGCTTTTTAGAGTTTTTTTTTTTATGAATGTTTCTCTTAGTTGTTCAGCAAACTAAGAATCTATCAAACAGATAAAAAACACTCAAAATATGTTTTTCAAAACACTCAAAGAATAAATGAAATTCAAAACTTTAAAGCAAGTTCTTTTCGAAGATTTGCAAAGAAATCAAAAAGGCTTAATTTCTCAATCTAGTATGCTTTCACAATGAGGTCGGATTCAAGAGACAAAAAGAGATCTTATGTGATCTGAGATACTGCAAATTGTCAAAAAAAATTTGAATCACTACAAAGACCAAACAGGGAAAATAATCCAATCGGCAAAATCTCCTAGAAAATCATTCAAAACACTAACACTGTTGGAGTTCATAAACAATGAATTCTTGATAGACACAAAAACCAGTCTGGGTAGAAACCAAAGATCTAAAAATTAACCAGAAAAAGAAACCTAGAAATTTTTCAAAATTTTTACAGGGTCCGCATGTAAGCAGTGTTGACAGGTGCGGTCCCGCACTGTATTCTATAAAGAACATGCGAAACTGCCCGCACTGTAACAGTTATGCAGAGTGCGGTCCTAGCAAAAATGATAGAAAAATTCAAAACACTTCTAAATTTTCAAAAACAGGAAAAATTTAAAACACCCAGACAGATGTGAATCAATCAAAAACCAGAAAAAGAAACCTTTTCTCAAGTCAAAAATGAAAGAGAACCAAGAACAAACAAGTTCTTCCCCAGTGGAGTCGCCATTTTGTTGTGTAGATTAATCCATCTTGCGGACAAGACCGATCTCTCTAGTACAAAAGGTAACTAGCAACAAACAGCCAATTATACTAATCTCTCTCTAAGCATATGCAATTTATAAAAACACTATACGGGTGGAAGGCCTACCTTATGTCCAACGCTTTGCTTGCTTACTTGATTTTGTTGAAGTCCTTCCCGTGCACTGAAAGAACGTCCTTCGTATATCTGCAATCACAAACAAGGAAAAAGATTAGGCAACACCTGTATAGACATTATCATAAATCATACTTATCATAATGATCAAGGAATTTATGAAATAAACCACAAATTGACAGTTTAATGAGAGAAATGAGTATATTTGTATTAACTTTAAAGATAGAAAACCTTTACAACCTGTGCCTTGATGTTGTACAGGTCCTCCCGGGGTCCGAAGCAGGAATCTCCTTTACTCTGACAAGCATTGCACTCTTTGAACTAAGACAAATGAGGATGAGTGATTTAACCTCACAGAAAGTCTTAAGTTACTCAAGTCTAAATCTCAACAGCATTTAACTTCAAATCTCATAAGTTTCAACTCCCTTTGAGGCTACCCAAGGCCTCTTTTTATAGTGAAAGAGAGGAGGTTTCTAGTTCCAAATATAAAGGGATAGAATCCTCCTTCAAAGGGATAAGCTCCTTACATCAAGGGGTTAGCTCCATTAAGAGAGGGATGCATGAACCAGCTTCAAAGCGTATCCATTCCGAAAATTCCCGTCTAGAATATTCTAGAATTCACCTGGAATTCACTTTTTATCTTCATTTTCTCGCCTTTTTATGTTTTACAGAGGTCCGCACCCATTACACAAAGAACGTGCGGTATGGTTCCGCATGCAGGTTGAGATTTAGGTGCGGGACCGCAGGGAATGCATAGAGAAAGTGCGATACCAATTCTTAGGGTATTTTAGGGATTTTCTTCTGATTTTGAAGCTTGATATGAGGAGCTGGTATATTGGACTTGCAAAAGGAGGAAGTATGAGTAATAATGAGCTCATACAGTCAGCAGAATGTCAAGGTGACAGTTTTCAGTGTAACACTAATAAAGAAGAATAAGAAGCTAATTATATTTCATTAACAATTATTAATGATAAGGAGAATTGTTTAAATAACTACCATACTAAATTCTCCAACAAGAGCATGAGTGAGAGATGGAGAGATAGAGAGGGAGAAGGTAACGAGAGTGAAAGGAAGGGGGGCGGGAGAGAGAGAATGAGGGAGAAGGATAAAAAGAGAGAGTTAGATAATGGGAGGGAGAGAGTGTGATGAAGAGCATGGGTGAGAGAGAGAGAGATAGAAGGGGAGAAGGGAATGAGAGTGAAAGGGAGGGGGTAGGGAGAGAGGGAAGGAGGGAGAGTGAGAGGGAGTGAGGAGGGGGGGGGGGGGAGAGAGAGAGGGTATGATAAATGGTTGGAGGGAGGGTAAGATAGAGGGAGAGTGGGTGATGGTGTGAGTGAGGGATCGAGGGATATGGAAAGAGAAAAATTGGGGTAGAGAGGGAGAAAGATGAAGGAAGAGAGAGGTGAGAGAGAGTAAAATAGGGATAGAAAGAGAGAGGGGAAGTGGTGATAAAAAAAAAGGAAGATGCACATAGGGAAAAATAGTGATTTTGTGTGTGAGAGATAGAGAGTTCTTAAAGAGAGAGAGGAAGAGAGAGGGAGGGAGGGTGAGATGGGAAGAGAGGGATGTTGGGAGGGAGAGATGGGATAGAGAGGGAAGGTGGAAAAGAGGCAAAGTTTGATATAAAAGGAGAGAGAGTTAGAGAGTGGGAGTGAGATAAGGGGATAAAGAGTAGTGGGAGAGAGGGACTCGATGTGTGCGTGAAAGAGAGAGAGGTGGGGGGGGGGGAGACTGGCATGGAGAGAGAGGGAAGGAGAGATAGAAAGGGAGGGGGGTGAGAGAGAGTTTGGGGGTAGTGGAGGAACACTTAAATGAGGTAGGGGGGAGGAAGAGAGAGAGATGAATGTAGAGAGAGAGAGGTATAAATAGAGAGAAAAATGGAAGGGGAGAAATGAGAGTTAAAGAAAGAGAGAGTCAACAGAGGAAGCGTGGGGTAGAGGTAGAGCAAAAGAGGGATAGAGTGGTAGAGTTGGAGAGAGAGAGAGAGAGAGAGAGTATGGGGGAGAGAGTTGTTTTTATCCACAAAGGTTTAGCACAAAATATAATAGATCTCATTAGAAATATTAATACACCCTACCTTTTCATAGGTGATATTCCTCTTTCTTCCATTGAATTTACAATTATTAAAATTATAAATAACATTTTTTTCGATTCATCATAGTAATTTTTGGGAATGGACTAAACAATAGAATAAAAGGTTGTAGTGATGGTTGAATTAATGAAACATAAGAAAAATTATCCATTCCATCCCTAACCATTCATTAAGATAAAGTAAGGGGTAAGTATTTTAAGAAAGACAAAAACTATGGAGTAGCACATATGATCCTTTTCAAAGAACTTTAAATGATTTCATTCCATTCATATTGTAAGGATGTAAGGAAAAAACATAATTGGGACTTCATGCTTTAATAAAAATAAAAAATAACAAAAGTTATGAGCTCCAAAATATTTCTTGGTAAATTTAAAAATAACATAACAATAGTGACTTGGTTGTCCAATATCATATATTATGGGCACAAAAAAACACTGCATAATATTCATGATACTAAAATGGTAAAATAATGAATTGCATTCATTCTATTGGACTAGGAAGCGGGCTCCTATGGACCATATATATGGTGAGAAAATGCAACTTGGAAGACAAAATAAGACAACTAGGGATTGAACTTATATACAAAAAATGGACAATAAGGTTCGATGATCATAGAATAATAAGAAAAAAAAAAGGGAAATGCTTTGAACAGACATATATACTCAAAACGGATGAAAGTGGAAAATGATGGATGTAATAGTTTTGTACTTGCCATTAAACATATTTAAGTAGTTACCACAAACATTAACCCTAAATGGCACAAATACTTATTGGATCTATAAAAATATGAAGGATCAATCATCACTTCTAACACACCTTTGATCCATCCTTCAATGTAGCGTCATAAAGGTGATACCATTATATCCTATTTAAATCATAGCATGAATAATTCATTCTCAATCCCTTTCAGTTTGGAAAGTAGTTGTTGTATGACAATCATTTGGCCTTCATTTGCATTAAATGGAGCTAAATAGCTAGTGCACAATCTCTTCTTCGTGAGGTTATCAAACTCACTACCCCAAGAAATTCTGAGTGTATTCAACTCTTATTACATTTGATCCCTAGTTAGCAACATTGTGTCCCTTATCAAGGGTGTTCCCTCAAGTTATTTAACTACATTAGTAGCTTTTAGAAGCAATCCCCTTCTTCCTCCTTCCAAAATATCATAAATAGCTACCAATTTTTGAAAAACATCTATACTTTTGAGCTAACCAACTCGTATTTTTTCAGATAGCTTTTAGATGGGGGGCTCTTTTTCTTCCACTTAAACTTGTCCATACTTGACACTATTGCTACTAAATTTCTTACTCCATTTCTATAAAAGTGTTCATCATTTTATAAGTATTTATGAAGATACTATGTAAGAGAACAAATCCCATTTTCCATGCCACTTGAATTCATAACAACTTCCCAAGCTTCAATGATTGTGTTAAGCCATTTATTCATATTCTTAGCCACATACATTCCAATGCCAATCAGTAATTTTTTAGCCTTTTTAACCCTATAATTTTAATTGGGTGTGTCTTTAGGGAGTTCAGTTGGAGTGATTATAGACAAAGGCTTCACAAATAGTGGCCTAAGAATTAGAGTTTCCTTGAGCTCACCTATTATTTTATTAAACTTGGCATTCTATATTTCTTAGTTAGTTATTGTAACACTACATTATGCTAGGTATAATAACAATGGAAGGAAATTACTAAAATTAGGAGTCTCAATGTAAAGGACAAGAAATTTGCTGCAAAACAGAGCTCAAAAGTTGAGGTTAAGGGATGATGACCTTTTGGAATTCTCAAATTTCATCAACCTAATGCATCCCTATTAGCTTGATGAATTTTGAGAATTCTATAAGGTCATAATCCCTTAACTTCAATTTTTTTACTCTATTTTGTAGTAGCTTTCTTGTCCTTTACATTGACTCTCTCAATTTGTAATTGCCTTGCATGTTTATTATACCTAACATAGTATAGTGTTGCAATTTATTCTACAAAATAGTTGGTCCATCATGGAAAAATCCTCTACAATTAATGGCTCTTAGCCATTTTTATTACTTCCCAAACAGGAACTTCATTAACATTGTCCACTTCCATGTCTACCACCTTGTCTTCCAAACTCTTGACTACTCTTTGCACTTGTTCTTTTCCTTTTAAATTGGAGGTATGACCATATGTGATTTTCCCAACTAAAAATGAGTGGGACCTCAATCATATCCATATTTCACACATCCTTCGCCATTTCTCTTATTTTTATAATTCATGACTTCCAGGGGTAGAAGAGGAAATATTGTGGGGTTGATGGGCACTTCATGGGTAGAAACACAACATCAATGCTAGTTATACATTTCCCTTGTTGTCTCCTTATGTTTAGACTAATTAGCTTCATTTCGAAGGGGATCCTGCCTCATGTGAGTTTTTGAGATTGTTTGTTTTTATGTGTCATCATCGTATACCTACTTCTTTTCTTTAGAAATAATTTATTGTTCATGGGGACCAATATTATATCTTCATGCGTGCTCTCATTATTATCTGCTCCTTAGGTAATCTCTTGCGCTCTAGTGAAATATGTACTATAACCAATTGGAATTGGGTGTGCTATGAAAATTAATTTTGAGTCAAAACATTTTCATGCTTCAACCTCTTTCATGTTTAATTGATTCAAATTTTCAAGTATCTTGGACAAATAAGATTAAAATTTTACTAAAATGTCAACAATCTCAAAAGTTAAGGAAACAAATTTTAGTGTTCTTTTCTTATCAAATAAATAAGCCAAACTTTATATTGTATACATAATTTGGGAATGAAAAATCCACTATAAACAAAATCAGTAAGGATGAAGGGTTCCCGATCAAAATCGAACATTATGGTACATGTGAACTATTCTTCACATGCAAGTACTTCATTTCTAGCATGAAAAATTAATGTTGTCTTTGTAAGCCTATTTGGCTCTATTTATGTGAAAATGTATTAGGATTTGTTGACAAGTAAATCTTGAATCTCATAAAAGTGAAATGGTGTCTTATGTTTCCACAACATAAGGTTTCATAATTGAGTTGGGTCATCATTAAAATTAACATTACCCCTTGTGGTAAACCTTCGAACCTATTTGATGCAAGCCTAGAGCTTTAATCCATATTTGGTAAAATTTTAGTTAGACTCTAAAAATCACTTCAGAACCACCACAACCAAGATCCTATATCATATAGCCCTAGAGCCAACACCCCCCCCCACAGACGCATAGTCAAAAAAAGAAGCTCGACTTACCTTATATTAAAACCACCGAGCTCAAACCTTCTGTTATAGTTGCTGAGACCAAACTTCATGTGTTATTCCACAAGCGTGACCCACTCTATAGCTCTTGATGCTTTACACTTTCCTCCCACTCTAATCTACGCAACCACACTCAGGATCTAGTCCCCAACCTTTTCCTTGGTGCCCATTTCTTTACTTGCCGGGACATGTTATTTTAGGCTTATGCCACCCTGACCTGTTCCACAGTGCACACAAGTGAATGCTCCAGGAGACAGACTCTTGGGAACATGAATTCATTCTTGTCAACTATTGTTTCCAAATCCCATTAATTTTTTTCCTTGGATCCTTTATAAAAGTGCACAAGTCTTTACCTCTAGAGGAGTTAATGAATCTAGTGGCCGCTTGTCTGTCTCTTCCTCCAATAAAAGTTCTCCACATCACCCGAGCCTTTCACACATCACTAGCTTTACACGTCATCCCTACTCTAAGTGACCTCGACTCTTCCAAACAATGCAAATAGGTTTTTATTCCAGGAGATGGATTCCTAGATGTGAATATTTTTGTTAATCACTACCCTTAGGTTTTGTTTATCTGGTCCCTGGAATTAGTCCTTTCAATGGCATGCATATCTTTTTCTACTTAACTCCTTATTATCCAATATGTTGGTTCCACCTCATCCTAACATTCTCCGTGTCACCAAATCCTCCACATCATCCTGGTCCTTATCATCCTAATGCTTCCTTAGCTTGGAATTATTTTAACCTTTTGGGGAAATACTTCTCAAGACACGTCACCCTAGGCCTGTCTCTTGATGATTATTTTTTGACAAAAATTTGATTCCATCTCTCGACTCTTATAAGGTGACAAAATTTTGCCAAAAGGAAAAAAATGGCTAAGTGTTCGCCTCCTCTGTCTGTGTATTATGATCTTGGTCCCTTTAAATCTCTTAACGCAGGATGTTTATGAAATTTTTTACACTAATGTGATTTCCTCTGTCTTCGATCTCAGATCCTCAAGATTTCAATATTAGATTATACAGGGGTTGTTATGTGGATGTAAGTACCTCTATCTTGGTTATAGGGATTTAAACAAAACCCGACCACAACTGAATACTCTTCAATGATAATAATATACAAGTGCACAATCAAACAAATATATATGAGATTGCAGAAGGATCGTTTTGGCATTAATTCAGTTCCACTCAGTCCACACACACTGCTTTATTAAATTCAAAGCATAAATAAACACATAAGTGGGCATCCTTGCAGATCAATGAATAATGGATTGAATATCTCAATTTGGCTTCAAACACAACCTCTCAATCTTCTTTAATCCTTTCTTAACAAATTCCTAATAGTAAATAGTTTACACGGAAAATAAGGAATTCTCCTAATCTAACAAAATCCACACTTTTCAGGGACCAACTCCTCTGGTAAAAAAGTTTGACCTTCTCAGTCAATTGAGTTTTATGATGCTCCTGCATCATACTCCTAAGGAACAATTTTTTCATGATCTCTTGATCACGAGTTATTTTGGTCCCGAAGTCCTCGAGGATCCCACATTTTATTTTGTACCCTACCATTTGTTTTACTATTCTATTAAGGCCTGAAACCATATAGGATCCCAAACCTGATTTTGATTTTGTGTAGTCTTCCTACTCCAGATTCCATTATCAATCATCTGTCCATAGTTGTAGTGATTGTTATTACTCATCCACTTGAGATTCTTTATCCTCTACCCTGCTCTTTTCAATTCTTGTTGTTGTTGACTGTTGCCTCTTTGAATTGGACACATCACTCGACAAAACATTTGGAACTTACACCAATGGTTTCTTAAGGTTCCAAAATATTCAAAATTTTACAAACTTGAATATTTTCCAAAAAATACCTATGAGTTTCCTTTTACAAACTTGAATATTTTCATCCTAAACTTCTTCATGACTTTCTTCAATGCTATCTCCATAAACTACTACCGAATTCCCTTTTCTTGTGACATTGCGTTGAGACTGTGTATCTTCAAAAATTTCTAACCTTTGTTGTTCTCTATAAGGAAAATTCCTCCTTTGTGAAATTTCTTCTTTTTCCACCATCTCTGACATTTTTTTACCTTCATTATGTTTGGTACCTGCGAATACACACTCACACAAATAATTAAAATTAAAACCATGAGACCCTTCAATCTCTGAAGATGTCTCTATCATCATTCTCTTCATTTCATCATCATTTCATTTTTATCCAAGAATTGGTCTTTTCTCTGGTTTACAAATGGATTCTCTCATCTCATACTCAACTTCCCTAAGTGCCTCCTCTCTCTATACTCTCTGCATTAGCTTCTCAACAAATAACTCCTTGATAGGCCACTTGACCTTTTTCCCTACATACAATCACTATCTCAATTCTTTTCTTATTTATTTATGTAGCAACTTCTTTAGGTTGTTGAGTTATGCCTTTATCTCATACATTTCTTTGTTAAATTATTCTTCACTCGTTCTCTTCTTTTTCTTGCCAACTATCCTGACATCCTCTTTCTTCTTGTTGTGGCTTCCTCCTAAAATTTTCCTTTAACTATCTCTAGTCATCTAAATCTTTTCTTCTGTGAGCTTCTCCATGCCCACTGCGAGATGCAACCAAGCCATCTCTTGTAGCAAGCCTCTGTCCTACTACCAATACCTCACCAAGCTTCGTCTTGAACTTATACTTTTTGTATTACATGTTCTTTCCTCTAGAACACTCTGAGCACTCCTTTGCTCTCCTATGGCTTCTTCATTTTTCTCACAATCTTCTTCTCTTGAGAAATTCCATTTTCCTTTACTTTTATTCTCCAGCTAAAATATTCTTACAACATTCCTTGTTGTTTCTTTTCCTGCCACTAGCTTTACTTTAAGAGCTTCAATTGCTCTCTTCCTCTTTTTTCAAAACTTCCTAGCTGTAACTATTGGCATTATGTTATTTTTTTCTTCTGCTGCTACCTTTTTCAACACTTCCAAATTAGTTGGAAAAAATAATAATTACATGTCATCCAATTTCTTCGATCACTACTGCAATATCTCAGTTTTAACTACAAGTATATCTCTGTCAATTGTCTTGCTTCTCAACCATCACCCTGTGCTCTACTTCACTGGTTTCAATCTACTCCAAACATGTGCTTGGTTCTCCCTCTTCAATCCACACTCTTTAACTAATATTAATATCCTGTAATCTTCGCACCATTATAACACGTTTGCATGCCTTGGCTTGAATTAGCAATGAAAATCAAATCAGAAGAACATTTCTATATAATTTTTCTTCAATTCCAAAGAATTCAATCGAGAAAGTTATCCTGATCTGATATCACTAATGATGTAAGCCTAGAGCTTAAATCTATATTTGGTCAAATTTGAATTAGACTCTCAAAATCATCAAAACCACTACAACTGAGATCCTTTATTATATAGCCCCAGAGCCAATATATATATAGGAAAAAATGGAAGGGACTTACCTTATATTAAAACAACCGAGCTCAAGCCTTTTTTTATAGCCTCAAAGACCAAGCTTTATGCGTTATTCCATAAGCGCGACCCACTTTATAGCTCTTGGTGCTTTACACTTTCCTCCCACCTATGCTACATGATCACACCATAGAACTTGGTCCTCGACCTTTTCCTTGGGACACAGTTCTTTACCCGCAGGGACGTGTCATCCTGACCTGTTCCAAAGTGCGAGCAAGTGAATTCTTGAGGAGAAAGACTTTGAGGAACGAGAATTTATTCCCATCAACTATTGTTCTCGACAACCTTTAGTTGTTGTCCCCGGGTCCTTTTTAAAAGCGCACAAGCCTTTACCTCCGGGAGGATTCAATAACTCTTGCAACCCTTTGTTAGTCTTACCCTCCAATAAAAGTGATCCACATCACTGAGCCTTTCACAAATCACTAGCTTTACACATAATCTCAACTCTTCCAAACGATGTGCAAAGGTTTTTGTTCCTAGAGACAGATTCCAAGATGTGAATATTTTCATCAATCATAACCCTCAAGTTCTGTTTATGTGGTCCGCGACTTCAGTCCTTTTAATGGCATGGATACCTTTTTCCACTTAACTCCTTATTGTATAATACATTAAGCACGCCTCATCATAAATCTCTCCATATTGTCACTGACTCCTCCACATCATCCTGGTCCTTGTCATCTCGATGCTTCCCTCAACTAGAATTATTTTAACCTTCCCAGGAAAGACTTCCTAGGACATGTCACCCCGACCCTGTCTCTTGATGATTATTTGTTGATGGGAAGTTGATTCCTTCTCCTGGCCCCTATCAAGTGACAAACTTATTCCAAAAGGAAAAAAATGTATAGTGTTTGCCTTTACCTTCGCCTGTGTATTATGATCTCGGTCCCATTAAAATTCTTAATGCAAGATCTTTATGAATTTTTTTATATTGATGTGAATGCCTCTATCTTCGATCCCAGATCCTCAAGGTTTCAACATTACATTATACAAGGGTTGTTATATGGATGCAAATACCTCTTTCTTGATTACAAGGATTTAAACAAAACTCGGCTACAACACAATACCCTTTAATATTAATAATATACAAGTGCACATTCAAACAAATATGTATGAGATTGCAGAAAGACTGGTTTGGCATTAATTCAATTCCACTCGCTCAACACATAGTGCCTACTTTATTAAATTTAAACCATATAAATAAATACATGAGTTGAAATTATTCCAAATTCATGAATAATGGATCAAATAGCCCAATTTGGCTTCTATTGGTGCTCAAATTATCGTGGTAACTGAGGACAACCTGAGACCATATCATTGAGGATCCTAGATCTCCCCGCTCTAGGTGACAAGGGTTGGCTTCCCTTTCACCACAAAGGATATTCCCTGGTGATAATCAAAACTGAAAATTCATCGTTAAATAGTGTGAATTAAATAGATTTCTAATTAAACATATAAATAGGCCAGATTATTGAATAAAGAGTATTTTAAATAAAATATGGGAAAAAAATATGGTAGGTACACAGCTCATGAAAACTTATTAAATCAAAACTTCATTAATGACAAATGAGGTAAATTAATATACATCATAATTCACAAAGGTTAGTGATAAATAAAAATTAAAATTGAAGAAAAGAAAGAAATTAAAGCACATTGGCGTTAAATACATCTAATTGAACTATGTGGTTTAAATAACATAACATGAAGTATTATTATTATTTAAGTTGCATAACGATTATAATAATTTAATTTAAATGTTTCAAATAATAAATATTGGAGACTTATTAAATTAAATGTAATGTGTGAAACCTTGGACAATTTGAACAAGTCAAATAATGGCTAATAATTTCACGTTTGGGAAAATAGTGAGAAAACGAATAAAATAAAATAAGAAAATAAAATTTAAAGAACTGGTTTTTGTGGCTTTTGAATTCACAATGCACATAACCTTAAATATCATGTATTCATCAAATCAAACCTACAACCAATAAACTCAAAAAATAATTTTAAAACCTTAAATATAAAGTATTCCAAAGTATTTAAAATTATTTAATGTGTTCGAGAATAATGCATAATCAAGTTAAGCCACCATTCTGGAATAATGAACGAGTGCATCAAATTTAAATTAAAATAGAACACAATGGAAGGAAATAAAAGAAATAAATTATAATATTATTAATAAAGACATACAGACAAAATAGCAATATGCACACTATATTATATTAATCAAAATAGTTACATATATATACATGAAATATAGTCTCAAGATAGGAAAACTATCTTGGACGGACAATAAGGTGGTTGAGAGGATATCTCAACCACACACCAAACTAGGAATATATAGATTTAGCTACCTCCTATGATATAGGAACAAACTCCTTACATAGAGAGTCAATACCACAGACAAGTAGGAATTACATATTCCAACACACCTCCTTAATGACTACTTGTCTCGATAGCGATTCACAAAATCTAGTTGTGGTCAATCATAACAAAAGATGTGTCTGCGACTTAGATCCACCACAACGGGAAAATCCCATGTGCAGAACCAACAAAAGATGTGTCTACGACTCAGATCCATCACAAATGAGAAAATTCCATGTGCAGAACCAACAAAAGATATGTCGACATCCATAGAAAGGACCAACCATTCACCAGAACGCATGGGTACCAACTGCTGCAACCGCTAGTCTCGTAGGATGTCTTTCGCATACATGGTTCTGTCAACCATTATCACTGTATACCTGTACCTGTTTCTGCAAATCCCCCCCAAAATGTGCTTAGTAAACTGAGACTTGTGAGAAACGAAGTTTCTCCTATGAGTAAGGTATTTCTGCAGACCAAAGGCTCCTCTGTGAGCACGAAGGCTCCTGTGTGCACCCAGGGCACCGTAACCATGAAGTCTCTGTAGCCGCTAGGGCTCGCATGTGGTTTTTGGCTCACCACAAACCATCACTTCAAAGTGACACAAGTGGTTTCCAGCTGACCACAAGCCTGTAATTACAAAGTGGCAATTACAAAGTGGTTTTTAGATAACCACTAACTTCACGGGGACACATATGCCTTTACAAGGCTTACATTACACACTCCAACTCTTAGAGTTACTAGGTATATACAAAGACCACTACAAGACCATCCTAGACTTGCTTACCATTCAACTACGTGACTCATCATCAAGAGTCTATTCCAAGAAACTCACAAAAAAACTTGAGTGTCCATCCTCCTCCAATCTCTGATGTAGCTCCAACCACTATCCTTTGATGCCATTTTCGCTGTCATGTCTTCATCATATCTGTTAGTAAATCATTCCTGCAAATAAATTTGTCTATTGTTGGAAAGGCCAATTCCAACATAGATTCACACTCGTGACAATAGTTGGCCAAACTAAATTTCACAACAATACACCATCTAATTCTTTTAACAAGATTTACATGAATGCATTTACATGTTAAGTTGATCAGGCTCAACATGAAAACAAAAGAATTCACGAAGACAATTTGTTTCATCAAAGCAAATATTTTGGAACTTTTAGTTTCATCTTCACCCTGTCTCCCTCCTTAGCCATAAATGCTGCAAAAAACAATGCCA
The DNA here is from genome assembly GCA_034641835.2 of Pinus albicaulis. Taxonomy (NCBI): domain Eukaryota; kingdom Viridiplantae; phylum Streptophyta; class Pinopsida; order Pinales; family Pinaceae; genus Pinus; species Pinus albicaulis. The sequence continues at coordinate 892,678,553 of CM076576.1, forward strand.
TTAGCTGGAACTCACCACGATGTTGCTGTTCAACTCACCAGAGGCTGCTCTGGTATACGAACAGGAGCAAGGTCATGTCCAGGCAACTCACCACACTGTCCTCAGCCACCACAACAAATATGTTAAACCACGATACCAAGATAAAATCTCAATATGCACACTATATTATATTAATCAAAATGGTTACATATATATACACGAAATATAGTCTCAAGATAGGAAAAATATCTTGGACGTACAATAAGGTGGTTGATAGAATATCTCAATGATACACCAAACTAGGAATATATAGATTTAGCTACCTCCTATGTTATAGGAACAAACTCCTTATATAGAAAGTCAACACCGCAGACAAGTAGGAATTACATATTCCAACAAATAAAACCTCTATGTCACAAGGAGACCATTTGCAACATGTACAAGATGGTTGTAATAGCTAAAGTCTTCTTCCTTAGAGCTACCATCCTCCAACTTTTCAAAAAGCTCTCTAAATATCCTTTAAATAATATCTCTTGCATTAAAAAAAAAGGATAAAAATTAATTTTCAAATATAAAATATTACAATAAATGAAATTAAACCACAAACTTACTTTTCATAATGTTCTCTCATGTATATTATTCATTTTTTACCTTAGGTAAGACCCAGTATAATTTTACCACTGTATAAAATATTTGGTCATAAATGATGTATTTACGGTAAAAGTATTTGATAGAAATGCATAACATCCAAAATATTAAATTTAATATGATTTTCCCTTTTAAATGTTGAATATTTACATTTGTAAAAAATCTTCTATAAAATCTTAGTATTCCTTCCATACTAAATTGATGCTTGCACAATTTCTTCAAAATTTTTAGTTTATACTCATGAAATCTAAATATATATATATATTTAATTATAAATTATAAATTATTATTTTAAAATAGATTTCAAAATAATTTTCTAAACCATTTCCACAATATAATCTGGTATAAAATCTCCATATATATTTGAGTTTCAAATAAAATTATATATATATATATATATATATATATAATAATAATAATAATAATAATAATAATAAAAATATTACATGTATTATATATAAGGATGTTAATATATGTACATATTTTGAATAATAAATATATATGAATTAAATATAATACATGTATTATATATAAGAATGTTAAGATATGTACGTATGTATTAAAGAAATCTTGAATACTTGTATTATTAATGATCAAAAGTTTGGAGGAGAGAGAAATTTGGTTAAAATTAAAACTAATGAAGTTTTGAGCGGTTAAATTAATCTCAATCTACGGGTGTCGGGTACGAAGGTGATAGGTGATTAATACCTTTGCGAAGCGTGATTTCATATATCTGTGTGGTCTACGAGGGATGTATTTGTGCCTTGGCTTTAAGTGAAAGATGGCAGGGTGTGTGATATTCATTAAGCTTCACGTGGTCTTAAAGGGATGTGTTTGTGCCTTGGCTTGAAGTGAAGGATGGTACGGTGTGTGATATTCACTAAGCTTCACGTGGGGGTTTGTTAATAACATATGTATAAACCCTTTTAATAAAGGTTGAGAGTAATGAGGTGAGGTAGGTTTTAATGCGTTGCTTTGTATGAAAGGTATCCCGAGGAAGTAAGCTAATGATAGTTAGGGACTTTATTTTTAAGTTTTTTTATTATTTAATTTTTTATTGTTTTAATTAATTAATATAATTCATGTGTATTGTATTTTGGTTTAATTAAAAATTAATATTTTATTTAATTCATGTTTACTTTTTGTTTATTAATTTTTAATCAATTATATTTTATTTGATTTATTTTTTAATTGTTTTAATAATAATGATTATTGTAATGATTACTACATAACTTATTGTTAAGATATTTTTTATTTAAAAATTAAAATTAAAATTTCAAATTTTTATTTAATGTAATAATTTTTATAACTTATAATGATTACTATAATAATTAATTTAATGTGAGAGAACAAGAAAATTCAAGGAAATGATTTTTTATCATGAGAATATGAGAGGAACATAAATAGAAATTGACAAAAGGAGCAAATAATTAATTGGGGTAAAAAGGATAGAACACACATGGGAATGTAGGTAGTCATGTATTTGTTGACAAGTCATAAATATATCTAAGTAAAATCCTAATATGGTTATCCAACATGCATATATCAATTTGGGAAGGATTAATTTTCTTGTTAGATGGTTGAGGTAGAAAATCATTTTGTAAATTCATTCCACCATCGTATGAATCCAAGAAAGAATATACCTTGGAGAGTCTAAGGGATATTTCTAGAACTAGTAGTCATAACATCCTCTTGAAAATTTTGGCTGTTAAGGGAACAGATGTCTCATCACTTCCCTTTACTTCAATAAATATATGCTTGGAATCAAATCTACTAGTAGTACACCAAGAAACTAGTTCCCTAAAATTTAAAAAAAAAAAAAAAAAACATGCATGCAATTTTAGCTTTAGCTATGTTATACTTCTATGTGTTGTTGGCATGTGTTTATTTTGGAGAGAGATCAAAACACCATTTGTAAACTAAAGATCATTGGAATTCTTTAGTTTTGCAAGATAGAGAGTTCATTGTATCTCCATATAATGCCTGTCTCCTTTTCTTGTTTTCCATCTCTCACTTTCGATATCCCTTGATATATGTGTGAGAATTACTTGTATAAATAAAGCCTTTCATATAATAACCGACAAGAAAAGCATTAGTAATCTTTAATTAAGTATCGCTTGCCTATTTACAACTTTCCTTGTAAAGCCTATAGTCCATTAATAGTAATTGTTATTTGTCTATGAAGGACTTATGGGAAAGTGTGAGTTAAGTTTCATTTCTTAACAAAAACTGTCCTCATCTTGTGGAATGTAAATAGTAAATGTTCCGTAATTTACTTGACAATGGAAATTGTACTTCTTGAATGATGTGTAATGTGGGATATCATATGTTGGATGTGGGATGTAGAGCAAACAAGACATGAGAAAATGAGTCAAACATTGCTTCTCCAGATCGTCAACAAAGGGGATTTCAAAAATAGGCTAAGTGTATTACTAACATGTGAGCAATGCATGGGGGTGGGTGGTTGATGTGGGATTCAAGATGTTGGACAACACAATAAAAAGGATTGAGGAGTCATTTCTCTATTTCGGCATTACTATATTGATTCAAGATGGAGGATGCAAAAGAAAGTAAGGTATGGTGGAAAAGAAAGTTTCATTTTGAATATGCATAAGTGAGATATTACTATCAAAGGGGTAAATAAAATACTTAATTTGAAAAAAGAAAGAAAAACAAAAAACAAAAAAATTATCAACGAGATGGAGAGGGAGAATCAAAAAGAGAGTGGGAGGAATGTAAGGAGGACGGGAGGATGAGAGAGAAAGATACAGGGTTTGAGGGATATAGAAGACGACCAGGGGAGAGAGGGTAGATGTGGAGAGAGGGAATGGAGCATGGGTAGAGAGAGAGATAAATGGATGGAGAGACAGAGAGGGGGGGAGGAGAGACGAAGAGAGAGAGAGAGAGAGAGAGAGAGAGAGAGTGGGGGAAAAGAAGGGTTTAAATGGAGAGTTGGGGGAGGATAGAGAGAGTGAGAAAGAATGAGAAGGGAGACATGGAGAGGGGTAGAGAGGGAAAGCAAAGGGGATGAGAGAGAGAAAATGGGAGGGGGGAGAAAGGGTTGGAGAGAGAGGGATCAAGGGGGAGGAGAGAGAGAGTACTGAGGGAGTGAGGGATGGGGGAGGGATCAAGAGAGGGAGAGAGAAAATTGGGTAGAGAGATATAAAAATGGAGGAGAGAGGGGGGGGGGAGTAAGTGATTAAGAGATGATTATAGAGAGCCAGGGGGAAAGGAGGGTAAAGTGGGTAGAGAGAAAGGGGGGAGGTATAAAGAGTTAAAGAGAGAGTGAGAAAGCGAGCTCAAAAAAATGTACTATTAAAATCATCTTTGAAAGAACTAATAGGATTCAAGATGATGATGTTATCCCTGATAAATATTTTTGGAGGGAAAAGAAGAAAACGTATCTTTTTAATCATATTTTTTGCTTGTCTTCTTATATGCTTACTTAGATTTCAATTGTACAAACTAAATAGATGTAGAATCAAATTACACACCCAAAACGCACCAACTATGAATACATTTTAGTTGATCGACAATGAGAAAACATGAAGATACATGAAAAAAATGTTTCTTTAAAGAAGCATATTTTTTCATGTATTTTCAATTTTTGCTAGTGTAGGTCTAGTATAAAGTATGTAGCGTCTAGTATAGAGTATGTAGAGTGGGTACTCATTAGATGCAAAATTTGATTTTGTGCCCAAAAAATGTCTACAGTTAATATTTAAGTGAACCTATAAGGAGATAAATCATTAATACAATTATAAAGATAGTCTTTTTCCTTCCTTGCTTTCAAAAATTTATAACCCTTTTTGTAACTATTTTTTTCTTAAGGAGGCCCATTTTATACCATAAAATTACATTAATGGAAAGAGAGGGAGAGTGTTTGGTGGAAAGGGTTATGCGAGGAGGTGGGGGTGGGGAAGTAAGGGAGGGACCAGGAGAGGGGAGGAGAGAGAGAATCAAAGGGAGGAAGGTGGAGAGTAATGTAGATAGAATTAGTTAGGCATAGAGGGAGAGAGTGGGGCATGGAAGAATGAGGGAGAAGGAAAGAGGGAGAGGGGTGGGGGGGTTAGAGAGAGAAGGAATATGTGTATGTGTGTGATGTGCGTGTCTGTGAGAGAGGGAGAGGGAGAGAGAGAGTGGAAGAACGAGGGAGAAGTAAAGAGGGGGGGTGGGGGTTAGAGAGAGAAGGAATATGTGTGTGTGTGAGAGAGAGAGAGAGAGAGAGAGAGAGAGAGAGAGAGAGAGTCAAGGCCTAAGTTCCCCCCCTTAACCATGTTCCAACAACGAAACTCCTAACTATAGCTCAAAACTTTATAATGGTTCCCATATCCCTAACTAGAGGGAGATGATGGGGATGATACCTCAAGACATGGTGGTCAAATGTCTTGTTCTCGGATTGGATGCTTGGACACTTACTTTAGGTTATAATGCTCATTTTTCTCTCTTTACCACATCTAACACCCAATGACCCATACTTGTGTGTGTTCAAAACCTTGCAATGGCCTCCATATTTCTACTTCTACTCAAGGACAAATGTCTAGTTGAAGGACAAATGTCTCAAATAAATCATATATGGTTGTTTTAGGACTCACTTATATCTCTTGAGCCCTAAAAGCTACTCTTTAGGCCTAATGAGCCATCGTCAACACTTGATCTTGTTTCAAGTCTTATTGATACCTACCCAAAAGATTGTAATTGTGCCAATATGCCCACTGAGAGGTAAATGATACATTTGGGAGGTCATGTATATGGGATAAGGTGTTATTTGTGGTTCAATATTTCATGTGGGTTCAAGGTGTTGCATGTGGCCTTGGATGCATGAGTAGTTGGCATGGTCTGTGGTTGAGTATGTTAGTGCCACTAGGTGGTTTTTAGCAATATGTATGTGTCCTAGGGTTGGGTATGTGTTATATTATTTGCATTGCTATCCTTATGAATTGCATGTATATTCCAAGCATGTCAGGGCATGTCTTAGAGGGTTTGGTGGGGTGGGGTGGGGTGGGGGGGCAGTGGGTGATAGCTATATTCCCCCTATATAAGGTATGGATGTGGGGGTCACTAGCCAAAATTTGTGGGGGAGTTAATTGAAAGCTTTAAAACTTATTAGGAACACTTGTACTCCTCTATTAAAAATGTGTATGCATCCTCATAATGTTTGTGTTATTAAGCATGTGTTCACATTATTTTAAGAATACATGTGAATTATTGGAATATGTTTGTATTTTTATGTGTTCCTTCCATTTCAATTTTTTAAGGTGGAGTGACAACATTATATTACACATTCACTAATTTGATTTCATTAAATTTAAGTTTACAGTGACAAATCTAGTGCCTTGTGCTAAAATATATTAAAAACTTCAGAAGGTTTTGAATACCTCTCATTAAATGTATCTTTGACATTATTTTGTATATGTTACAAAATCTATTTTCAGTGAAATTACAACCACATATAAAGTCAATTATTTGGATTTCAAGTCAATTGGATTTAGCTTGGATGGTTGGGAGAAAAGTTGTCATTCTCCCCACCCAGGTTGTGACATGTTGAACTCATAATGAGTATATCATTGCAATCACTTTGAGCCTTGTTTTTTGAGAATCCCTCGAAGCATATCGAATAAAATATAATAAAATATAAAGATATTTCTAAAAAGAAAAATGTTGTGTATGCTATGTAAATTTCGAATAAATAGTTTTGAAAAAATTAATATTTATTACTATCTTAATATATTTTTGTGTCGATTTATATGAGAGTCCTAAAATACATACCTCTTTTATTTTTTCTATAGCTTTTCATCAACTAAAACATTTTGAAAATAAGTTATATCCCACACTAGAATATGCCATAATATAAAAATAAAATAAAATAGTTTAATATTGTTAAGACTTTAGTAATCAAATTTCTCATAATTATACATAAATTTTTAAAATAAAAGTCATATAAAGCTAATTCAATCTTTTACATTTCATTTTTTTAAACCTCAAATTCATTGTAAAAAAACCTCAAGTAATCTTTTCAATTATCTTTGACATGATTTTGTACAGGTTACAAAAATCCATTTTCAGAAAACTATAACCACATATATAGTCATTTATCTATATTTTTGTCAATAAAATTTAACTCAAATGGTTGAGAAAAATGTTGTTAGGCTCCCCATATCAGTTCAATTCCTTAAAGCCATTATATAAATTTTCATATTTATACATAAATTTTATAAATAACTAACATTTCAAAAAATTCATTTGATAAGTTTTCTCATTTTCAATAAAACAAAGAAAATTAATGAATTACAGTAAATACCAACTATGATCCATACCCATAATATTGACAAAGTTAACTAACTTCTCATTTATATCACTCAATTTATTTGTAAAAAAATTCAATATAAGTGTAAAAATTAACAAATAAATTCAATATAACTGTAAAAATTAATATAAAAATTAATAAAAAGACATAATTATATTCAATATCCTCTTCTAAATAAATTATCCCATTCTCCCAATGACCTCATTACTCAATTGTCACTTAATTAGCACCTGAGTGTGAAGATGTCAGTAGTATTTTTCTTTTAAAAGGCTGAGTTATAAAAGAAAAATGATGATTAGTTAATAGATTTATTTTACGGTGTTTAATATTAATAAACAGTTGAAAACAAGATATAGTCAGAGGAGAGGAGACTTTTTAAAAAAATGCTAAGGGTAATGAATGCAATATGGTATTGAAAAAAATGCTAAGGGTAATGTATGCAATTCGTTATTTAAAAGGATATTATATATAATTAGAGTGATAACTTGTTAGCAAAATTATGGTGACTTTGTTTTAATTATAGAAATAAAATAGTAATGAATCTCAATTATTAAGGTTTAATAGTTTTAATGGATGCTAATCATTATTAATAATAATATTTTAGAAAATAATTATAAATTATGAAAAATTAGAAATATAAAATAAAATTAATAATTAAAAGTGCAAAAAGTTATAAAAATTAAATTAAAAATAATAAAGTATTAGAAACTTTTTATACAATTAAAATATGATTATAATAATATTCAAATTATTAATAGATAAATAAGATAAATTTTCAATATTAATTTAGTTAATTTTAATGATTTTCTTCTTGTTAATTTAGTGGATTTTAATGATTTTCTTGCTGTTATATGATAAGCATAATGCAAAGTGGATGATGTGATTTTCATTTGGTTGATCCAAATTAAATTTTAATATTATGAAAGTGTTCAATAAAAAGATTAAAGTTATATTTCTATTTTTAGAAATTTGGACTAAATAATTAATTTGATCATCCTATCAAATTAATTATAAGTAGAAAATTAATTATAAATAGAAAATTTGGTTTATATTTGTTTTTGACACTTATATATATAATTAATTAATGTATTTTGAAAATAGTTTTAAAATTCTTTTTAACCAAAAGTTTTGGATAATCACTTGATTATGCTATGAATGTAATGTAGAAAAATTTAACTATGATAAGATGTAGAGAATTGACTATTGTTTGGAGGATAACATCAACATTTTCTTGGTTTGGGTTGAGAGCAACCGAATAACTTTAGTGAGATTAGTTTAGGTTTTGTTTGGATGCTAATGCTCAGATATTTTGCACTCTTTAGATGTTGGGGTTTGAGAAAATAATAACTAAAAATAAAGGTTTTGAAGTAATAAGTTTTGAGAGAGCTAGTGGTCATTATAATGTTGTAATGAACCTATAAGATATTTTCCAAACATCAATTTTACTTTTAAACATATAATGACCATGAGATATTTTTCAGAAATTAATTTTACTTTTAAACATATAATCACCATGAGATATTTTCCAGAAATTAATTTTACTTTTAAACATATAATCACCATGAGATATTTTCCAAAAATCAATTTTAGTTTTAAACATATAATCACCTTGGGATATTTTCTAGAAACTAATTTTAATTTTAAACATTTGGGTAAGGAAACTATTATATAATAAAAAATGAATAATAAATATAATAAAATGTTAATGAATAATAACATTTTTTAAAATAAAACTATTTATATTATATTAAAAGGCTAGTTTTTGGTCATCTTTATTTACATTCATTGGTTACATCAACAATTTTAAAATTCCAATAGAACCATAGCTTTGTTTTCCAAATGTTGTGGACTTTTTGTTTTATAATATTATATTGAAAATTTCCATATATTCTACACAAGTGTCCCAAAAATTGTTAATATCTACATAACATACTGCATTATTGACTAATTTTTGCCCAAAAGACTAAGGTCTAACTTTTTCACACGTGTCACTTGCTTGCCATGAGCTTCCCCATCATCTCCCTCCACACTTGCGTCTGCCACATCCTGCAGAGACAAAATGGGTTCCAGGGAGCCCTGTTTTTCTTCATCCTCCAAGTTCCAAGTCGTCTCTCTGTGCCTTGTCCTCGAGCAGAATTTTTGACTCCATGCGAATGAGCCCGCACCCCATTCGAACATGCATCCAATCCAATTTATGGTCCACCATATTTGCATGATCGTCCTACTCTTTTTCCATGAAATTCAGTCACCTGCCCAACAATTCATAAATTCCAATTAAACTCTTAAAGAACTTCCCTTCTACTTTGTTGAAATCCCCAAGAGCGTCGCAATTCTCTATCATCGTCAGAGGCCAATTCTCTAGAAGAGGATTCAAACCAAGTAACAACCAAATATGCTCATATTCTACACGAATTCCATTATTTATCGGCTCCCCATCATCTTAGGATGAATTATTCCTTGATGCTAGCATTAAATTCTCTTGCAGTTGAAACATCAGAGCATAATATGCAGCCATGGATTCAGTTCTTACATGGTGGTAACACATGGTGGCCATGGATTCAGTCCTTGCGTAGTGGTAACACATGGTGGCATTAAATAAAATCTCCTCAAATGACTGCAGTTCTCACATCATCTACACATGAGAAGACCTATGTGCATTTAAAACAAGCTACCCTTCTTCACTATTACTCCAGGTGTGAAGGCCATTGTGCATGGAATGCCACGTGGGATGGATATACCATACTCCCATTTGTCCTCTCCCATCATCCATTATGTTGTGATGTGATTCCCTTTGGTGTTTGGTGTTTATTCTCCTTAATTCGATTGATAGAGGGGTCAATTTGTTCAATCTCCCAAAAAAAATTCATTTAATATCATTAGTTACAGGATTGGTGCAATTAATCACGCTGCATCTTGGAATCCACCTCTTCATTGAGAGATATTGGCAACCCTGATTGGCTAGGGAATCCACCTCCTCATTGAGGGATCTGAGGATGCCATGAAGTGTGAGTTCCTCAAATTTTGACGCCAACAATGCTATTCTATTACTAACATTTCCTTTGTCCCTTGGTAAAGTCGAGATCATTTCAATTTGATTATTTGTTGCCATTTCTAGGCCCCAATCAAAATTATATTCCTTATGTTCTTCAGCACAATGGATTACCTCTCCCACTCTTGCCACCCTAATAATAACTATTTTCCCTAATAATAAATATTAAAAAATAAAAGTGAATTGTTATATTAATTTTATAATATGTAAAAATAAATATTAAAATGGTGATGAAATAAATTAAAATTACAATGGTTAAAGATTAAATCTCAAAAACTTTATTTACAAATTGAAAATGCTAATTTTGATTTTAGATAATCATTATTAAAAGTCAAAATTTCAAATCCATTTAAATCTTTAATAATGTCTTACTCTTTTTAATCATTAAACTAGCCAATATTTTTAATGGTGAGAAAAGAATAGTAATTTATAATGTTTAAATAAACTTTTTAATAAAAATGTGTAAGTTTTACCATTAATCATAATAATTAATACTATTTTAATTTTATGAAATATGGAATTTGAAGTATGTGATTTCTTTTAATTTAAATTTAATTAAACATTTTATTTATTTTGAATAAAGAAGTTAAGTAAATTCTAATAAGATGAAAGATAATATTTTAATTTTATGCAATATGGAATTTGAAGTATGTGATTTCTTTTAATTAAAATTTAATTAAACGTTTTATTTATTTTTAAAGGAAATTCTAATAGGATGAAAGAAAAAGAGTGATTTTATATTTTAAATTATATAGTGTAATATAATTAATATTATAAAAATAATATGAAATATTTATACTTCAAAAAATATTATAAATAATGAAATATAATATTCAAATATTTTTTATTAATATAGAATAATTAATATTTAAAAATTATAATCTCAAAAAAATTGATAATCAGTTGAAAAGTTTAAACAAATATAATAAAAGATGAATATAATATATAATAAAAAATGAATATAATATAGGAAATAAAAATTAAATTAAAAATATTAGGAATTTTGCTTCTGTGATCCATAAAATTTTTTAAGAAATTTTTTCGGTGAAAATCACATGTAGAGAATTTTTGCCGATGCCTTTCGGTGTGGTCATCAGGACAAGATGAGAAATCTGAATCAAGAAACCAGAAATCATTAATATAAAATTAGATTTAAATTAATAACCTTAATAATAAAATTTTATTGAAATTAAATATAACAAAATATAGTTTGATTTGATAGAAACTTATTAATTTAGTCAAACTAGCCGTTATGGTACAAATGGCTAGTTGGAGCTTTCCTGTCTATTTATTCTGGTTTCTTGATTCAGATTTCTCATCTTGTCCTAATGATGAACCACACTGGCTGGTTTGAAACGGGTTGGTATATATATATAGTGTGTGTGTGTGTGTTAAATTCTAATAAAATGAAAGAAAAAGAGTGATTTTATATTTTAAATTATAGAGTGTAATATAATTAATACTATAAAAGTATTATGAAATATTGATACTTCAAAAAATATTATAAATAATGGAATATAATATTAAACATTTTTTTATTAATATAGAATAATTAATTTTTAAAAATTATAATCTCAAAAAAAAATTGATAATCAGTTGAAAAGTTTAAACAAATATAATAAAAGATGAATATAATATATAATAAAAGATAAATATAATATAGGAAAAAAAATTAAATTAAAAATAATATATATATATATATAGCGCTACGCTAAATGTTTGAAAATATGAAGAATTAGCATAAATTTAATTTAAATAAATGTTGAAAAAATATATATTAAATGAATGAATATGAAATCAAAGAATATTTAAAAAGAAAGAAATTGGTATATTAAAGTGAAAATACTAAATATAATTTAAAATTAGATAATTAGATATATTGATGGACTTTTCTTTCCAAAGCATAAAATAATTAAGAAAGGTAAGGCAAAGACCATCTTGAGATATTTAATAAAAGCTGAAAACTGAAGTAAGGAATAAAGAAAAGCTGGAGGACCAGTACAGTTGGTTCGCCGAAAAATAAAGGATAAAAACTGAAGTAAGGAATACAGAAAAGCTGAAGGACCAATATAATAGGCTTCGCTGAAAGGTTTATTTTATCTTCTGCTCCAGTTTTTTTAATTCTCTGATTTATTTTTTAATTAACGTCTGCACTGTCACTGAGTAAGATAAGAATATGGTGTACAGACTCTCGGAAAACCTCAGCATCTGGGCGCGATTATGCATCATCAGCGTACTTGTCTGCACAGGTCTTGCGGCCACAGAAGAGGAATTCAACTTCAACAGTCACCGTAGTCGGATAGAGTGTAATTTTAGTGATGCTGCACCAATTTTTAACGTGGATAGCTATGGAGCCAAAGGAAACGGTGCCTCCGACGACAGTGAGGTAAAACATAAATATCTGTTTTGGAAGTAATTCGTTGTTTTAAGTTTTTTAAACGGATTGTTCGTTGTCACAAGTGGTAAGTGGATTATTAAAAAATTATGAGAAATTAGTTACTTAGGATTACCTTTCATTGAAATAGACATAGATAAATGACTTATTTCATCGCAGTGATATCTAATGTAGATGAATGATGAAATCTCAAAAATGATATCTAATATAGATAAATGATTTATAGATCTTTTTTAGAGGTGGTTTATTCATTTTAGAAAATTTTCTAGTTTAGTTTGTTCTGCATTTAACAGAGATTTGTTGGAATTGAATTGTATTGTAATTTTTTCATAATTTAAGTGTTAATTTGTTGGAATTGAGCTGTAAATTTTTTATAATTTAAGTATTTTGGTTATTTTTGCCTTAAATCTTTATATAATTAAAAACCAAATTTAAATAATACAAATCAAGATTTAACTTTTTTTTTAGAACTTTAATTTTTTTAATTTTTTTTAATACTTCAATTTTTTAAATATTAATTTTTTTTTACATCTCGAGGTCAGTATATGTTTGTAACAACAACCCTTGTCATAACTTATTTTTTATGAGCCGTTGAAGGTTCAATTGGTAATACATGATGGAATTTTCTTTTCTTTAGCTTTAAAATTGGTTTCTGGTCAACTCTATTTAATTTAGTAAATATATTATGGAATGATAGTAAAACATTATGTATAGAATTTTAAAAATGTTAACAATATAATTTTTCATAGAACGAATAATCTCATTATCATTATCAAAGTGTGCTTAACCTTAATTGTATAATAAAAGCGAGTCTACCAAAGTGACAAGATCAGCTTTATATCTCGTCATTGCCAGTATACTCTTTATCTCCTCGTCATTGCCAGTATACTCTTTATCTCCCCAGAGCTCCCCATCTTTTCTAACCTGAAGTTTGATACTTCTTTCCATATCTTCGGTTTCTAGAGGTACAAGATGCTTCCGCACCCACCCACACCCACTTATTTATTTATGGGTCTTTTCTTTCAAAAAATTTCCTATAAATCTACGATCTTTGTAAATTTCAAATTCATAGTTCTGTAATTCCTACTGCACTATTGACAACTGCTTTTTGGGAATTGTGTTTTTTTGGGGTTTCTGATTTTTTCTAGATGCTATCCTAGAGGGATTAATTCAATATCAGGGACAATTTATTTTGACCGAAATAAGTCGATAATGCATATTTTCTTATTCATTTATTTTTTCAATAAATTTTCCAAACTTGATATTCTAATTTAAAAGAATTTTAACCATCTTTTCCAATACCACTCTGTCTTTGGTCCAAGTATGTTCTATAACAGGTGGATTTAACTTTCTTTCTAGTAGTTGTATCTTTTTATTATTTTCTTTTATGAATCTAGAAAAGATGGATGAATCTCTTGCAATTGTTTTTTTAGAAAAAAGATGTTTCCATAAATTCATCTATACTTAGAAGCAAAGCCAATTGGTTCCTTTTTAATTTTCAACTGATTTATTAATTTGCTCAATTACACATCCTTATCCCTTTTATATTTACAAGTGCTTGAATAATATCTCTTGCTACTAAGTTTCCAATTTGCTTATGCTATTTTCTTAGTAATGTGGTTTAATATGTGGTACTAAAGTGTTTTTTTAACAATTAATGGATCACATTAATTTTGATGGAATAAGATTTTCATGGTTGATTTGCGAATATAGTTTTTCTTTAGTTTGTGTTTTTTTTTTTTTTGGGTTCAAAGTCAATTTTAACAAACCATCAAATTTTCTTTTTTTAGCAAGTGCAAATACTTTGAAACCACCAACTTAGCCTAATTTATGCCTTGGTGTGGTTCATTGGATGGTGGTGGAATCTGTTAAGTTGACACTATTGGTTTTTCAAAAAAAGACTCTTCCAACTAATTTTTTTTCTTGTTTTTATAGATTTAGAATCATCTCTTTTCTTCTTAGTAAGAGGTTCTTGTGCATCTTATTTCACATGATTATTAAACTTTTTTCCTTTTTTAAAATTTTCTTTATATGGATTTCCATTACAATATCCATTTCACTTTTAAGGTAATCCTTAATGTTCTTCTTTCGTGATGATGGATATATGATTTTGCTCTTGCATTTCTTATTGAACTTTTGCCAAGATTATTTATTGGCTAGTCTTTCTTTCCATGTATCTCAATGATGAATATATGATACAAAGCAAAGTTTCATATGAGAGATTACATAATCTGAATGATGTGGTTGATCTAAATGATTCAACTTTCCTCTTAGTAGTTGTATCTCTTTATCATATTTTTCAGGATTCTAGATAAAATGGATGAATCTTTTGCAACTGTTCCCATAGAGAAAGGCTTTTGCTATAGATCCATCTATACTTATAGGCAAGTCAATTTGTTCCCTTTTCAATTTATCTAATTTATTAACTTGTTCAATTGCATCCTTATCCCTTTTACATTTAGAGGTGCTTGGATAATATCTCTTGTCACTATGTTTCCAATTTGCTTATGCCATTTTCATACTCATGTGGTTTAATATCTTGTATCAAGGTACCTTTTTCACAATTAATGGATCACATTAATCTTGATGGGGTAGGATCTTCATGGTTGATTTGTGAATTTAGATTCTCTTTGGTTTGTTTTTCAATTTTGTTTATTCAAAAACATTTTAGCTAACACATCAACTTCTTTTTTTAGTAAGTGCAAATTCTTTGAAACCTCCCATCTAGCATAATTTATGCTTTGGTGTGGTTCATTGGATGGCGGAATCTGTTAAATTGACACCATTGTTTTTTCAAGAAATGACTTCCATTTTTTTTTTTTTTAGATTTTAAATCAACTATTTTCCAATGATCCACCGAGTTTCCGGGACGGGGAAAGTGGGAGCGGGGATACGCACAAGGGGGACGTATATAAGCAACCCCAAAATTTGGGGAATTTTCGGGAAACGGGGGATGCTAAAGTCATCAAAATTATAAAATTAGAAATTATTAAAAATTTAATTCAAAATAACTAAATAGAAAATTTACATAATTATTCATTGTACATCTAAAGAATAAATATTATCATCATTTCATATTAGACTATTATCATTGATTCATTTATGAATTATCATTTGACATTTCTGCATTATAATTTAAATTTATAAATCTAGATTCATAAAGTAAATTACTAAATTGAATCCATCATTTGACATTATGCAATGTTCCATCTAAATTCATGAATCATCATTTGGCATGATGCAAGGTATGTCTAAATTAAATTAATAACTTCATCGTTTGACAATTGAAATTCAAATTGTGCAATGCACATAAACTTATACTATATAGGTTTAATATAATTTCATTTTTTAAATTTTTATTTAAATTTTAATATAATTTAATTAATTAATTTAATTTAATTTTTAAGTTTTAACAAGTTTGATGTTTTAATATAGTTTAAGCTTTTCTATTTTTTTTGTTGTTTTTTTTTAATTTGTCATATATTTAAATTTGTAATTTTTTTAAATTTTTAATGTTTTATAAAAATTATTAGGCAAAAAAAATGGAGGGACTCATATGCGTCCCCCCAGCATCCCCTCGTTCCCCTTGCGTCCCCCAGGCGTCCCCCCGACGTCCCCCAGGCGTCCCCCCATTCCCCTTGCGTCCCCAGGCGTCCCCCCGACGTCCCCAGGCGTCCCCCTGTCCCCCTTCAAGGGAGTCGCGTTTTGCTGCCCAAAAAACGTCCCCTCGGAGTTTCCCCGAGTTTCCCAAAAAAGGGGACGTGGGGGAAACGTTTCCCTAGGAGATTCCCTGTCCTCGGGACATGGGGGAGCACCGGGACACGTCCCCGTGGAACACTGCTATTTTCTTCTTAGTTATGGGTTTGTATCTTCTTTCATGGGATCATTAGAATTTTTTATTTTTAAAAATATTACTTTTATGGATTTTCATTATAATATCCATTTCACTTCTAAGCTAATCTTTCATGTTCTTTTCTTGTGATGATGGATATATATGATGTTTCTCTTGCATTTCTTACTAGAATTTTTCCAAGATTATTTATTGGCTAGTCTTTCCTTTCATGTATCTAAATGATGGATATATGATATAAAGCCATAAAAGCTTCATATTAGAGATTACATGATCTAGATGACTTTGTTATAGATCATCTTCTCTAAAGTTAGAATTAAAGTCTTTCAACATATTTTTAATAAGAGTAAAATCATTTCTAGCTTTTACTATGAATGCCAACTCTTCATCTAGTAGTGAGAAATACTTGGAAAGGTACCAATACCCTTGTTTTACTTTTCAATTGAATTGCAAAATGCTCCTACATTCAAGGAATATTCTAGCAAGTGGTTCGTTGAGCAAAGATCTATAAAATATGTCTATAAAATCCTCTGCAAATTTTTTGAATCCATTTAGATATACACAACCTTTTAGATCTTTAATCCATTCAAAAGCTAAAAATAACCTCCTTGTTGAACAACCTTTCTCAATATCAAATATTGAAAACATGTTGATTGATTGATAATATATCTAGAGACTTACTAAATATAATTGGTATTTGAAACATAATTTTCAATCTTAGAAATTAACTAGTTGCTCATGGATAACTATATAAATAACTACATAGCTAAATTTAATTAAATAGTTTATTCTAAAAATAAATTTTCAAATTTTATCATCAAAAACATCATCTTCATAACCCAAAATTATAAAAAAACTTAAATTAAGACATTTTTATAACCATTAGTGAAAGCTATCTATACAAAAATGTTAATGAATTGAAAGCATTTGCAAAATCACCCTCATTTATTTTTTATTGAATATTAATTAATAATAATAACTTTCAAATAACATTTTGTGGACCATGAACAATAACATGCAAAGTTCTCTCATCCTTCACATTCCTATAACTAAGGCCATAATATTTAGAATACATATAGATAAATTCAAAGACACTAGAAAGTTGTGGTCGAATAATAGCTCATGCATGACTACATTCCCACGTGGTAATGTCTTCCAAATTTCCATTAGATCTTGAAAAAGTTAAGATGACCTCATTTCCATGTAATAATGTCTATTAATTTTCATTAAACCTTAAAAAAACTAAGTTTCAATTTTTTTTATATGTTTTTCATAATTTGGTTTTAATGATATATTGATCTTTATCAATAATTGTATTTATACAAAATTTCATATACTTTACAAAAATATGTTTAGAAATGAGTAATTTTTTAAATGATAACTTTGTCCCACATCCTAGTTCTTAAATTTTTTTTTTTTTTTTATAAATAAATTTAAATAAATTCAGCTTGTTCAAATTTAAAGTTCACTCAATGTGTTTGAGTAGAAGATAAACCTTTTATACATAACTCAATTCTTGATTGTCAAAATTTTTTTCCCTAATTTAAAAGAGAGATAGAGATCACATGACTCTGTATCTTTTTGAAATTTATTAGCTAAAATCTATTTTAGTGACTTCACCATTTCAAGTTAGATACTTCACCATTTTAAGTTAGAGATAGCATTTGATAACATATAAATAAATAACTCAATCTACAATACAAGATCATTGAAAACAATGCTTTCATATTAAACCTTTGTGAATACTTTTATATTAAACTTTTCAATGCAAATTAGCCTTAATAATATAATTAATCTCAACTAATTTATATTAGTTTAATCATCATTCAACTTGAAGTTAATGTAAATATTTTTTATCCAACCCATAGTATTATACACATCCTTTGAAACTTATTTAGATGCTTGAGTACTGAATGTCTCCACCAAGCTATTGAGAATAAACACACCACCATCTATTTAGTGGTAGATAAGGTCACACTCTCATTTTTATAAAATGGATATGACAACAATTTTGGCCTAGAGTTTGGAAATGCTTTCAATCAAATAGGGTGGATTTGACATACAAACCCACATAGCCACATTGGGGATTTATTGGGAAAGAAATGCCATACCAGTGGATTCATATTGGGAGATATATATTGAGGAAAAAATAACATAACATATTAAGGGATATATAGGGGTAAAGGGTTTTTATATTGGAAGGTATAAAAAATGGAGCTCAAAGTTAATGAAAAAATACAAAGGGGTATAAAAAATGTTAATGAAAAAATGGATACCTACAATATTTGGTTGAAGTAGGGGATTTTTAAATTGGGAAGGTGTATTAGGTTCATATTGGTAGGGGTTAAATAATGTGATTTATAGGGGTATTTTCCAATATGTAGTCAAATTAAGGACATTTTTTAATATGCCACGAACTCACCTGATAGATCAAAGATTCATTGAGTGAAACTCCATGCATAGCGAATGATGAGCATGCAACCTAAAGAAACCAAATATTTGAAAAACATGAAACTGATATAGAAATACATAATCAAAGAATAGAAGCATATATATATATATATATATATATGATTTATTTATTGATAAAAATATTAAATATGAGTTTTTCTTTATTAAATAAGTAAAGGTAGAATTCGGATACAAGTTATATGGTAGAATTTGGTCATATCATTAGAATTTGGAAAATTATTATATATCTTGAGTCTAACTTAGAGAGCTTGATTGGCTTAGTAAAAAAAATTCTTGATAAGTTCTTTAGAGTATGTTTTGTATGTGTTAGTAGAAACAAGGTTCTCATTGCTTAGAAGCATAGCTTGATTAGTTACATTTCTAGCATCAGAGTTTCCTAGAGGATAATACCTTTATTTCTTAGGATGTAGATATTTTATTCTAAGTTTTTATAGAAACAACAAAAACAATTCTTATTCTCATCGATTTTGTTATAAAAAGTAGAATTGATATGTACAATGTAATAGATTGTTCTATACTTATTCTTGGCATTAGTATTGGAAATCTTTATCCATATATACTAATTAAGAGGGTCTTTCTTATGAAGCTAAATAATATGTATTTATGTAACAAGCTATTCCTATTCTCTCAAAATGAGAGGATTTCTTGTTCCATTTTGACTACAATATTGGAGGACCTTAGATTATTCATGCTCCTAAGTTTGAACCAGAAACATGATATCAATTTCATTCAAGATTCAACTTAATATATAATCTTTACTATAGAAAGCCATAATAGTTTCATACAAGGATCATGGATCATGAGTGTACTGAATTCCAATTTATTATTATTTTTTTATCTCTATCTTTAATAATAAATTTTGATTTCTAATTATTTTCCATTTTCCTTCTTCCTTAGCATTTTTACTTTTAACACAAAACCTATACAATTGATATAAAAAGTAGAATTGATATGTACAATGTAATAGATTGTTCTATACCTATTCTTAGCATTAGTATTGGAAATCTCTACCATATATACTAATTAAGAGGGTCTTTGTTATGAAGCTAAATAAAATGTATTTTTGTAACAAGCTATTCCTATGCTCTTAAAATGAGAGGATTTCTTATTCCATGTTGACTACAATACTAGAAGACCTTAGATTATTCATGCTCTTAAGTTTGAACAAGAAACATGATATCAATTTCATTCAAGATTCAACTTAATATATAACCTTTACTATGGAAAGCCCTAATTTCACACAAAGATCATGGATCATGAGTGTACTGAATTCCAATTTATTATTATTTTTTAATCTCTATCTTTGATAATAAATTTTGATTTCTAATTTTTTTGCCATTTTCCTTCTTCCTTAGCATTTTTACTTTTAACACAAAACCCACAAATCTTATCCAACCTATTTTTATAATCTTAAATTTTATTTAATCTTAATTGAATTTTAAATTTTATAATTTTTTTGGTAAAATAAGATATATAAATATATATAAAATACATCGATTCAACTAGCTTTAACAAAAAAAATTGAAATAACAAAAAGTTTATATCTCAACTGTTTTTTTTAATGCATTCATAGATAAATCTCCATGACATCTCTCTACGACGTGGATGAAAAGCTTGTCAAATTATATATGGATAAGATCACTTTAAAAAATGTTAACCTAGTTATGTGACCAGGCCTTCTTGGCAGCTTGGAATGATGCATGCAATAGCAGCTCGGATTCTGTTTTTCTGGTTCCACATGGGAAAAACTACCTGGTTAAACCCATCAACTTTAATGGTCCTTGCAAGAGTGACCATTTGACTGCACAGGTAATAATCCAGATCATCTCATTTTCCAATATATATTTTCATATGAAGTCTAAGAATTAAACATAGTTTGCTGTCATAAAATATCCCTGAATATCAAACAGATATCAGGCAGAATAATCGCCCCACATGATCCCTGTCGCTGGAATCCCGAAGCCCGTAATGAATGGCTTATGTTTTCCAAGGTGCAAGGATTAACTATTAATGGCGGAGGCATTATTGATGGGACAGGTGGATGGTGATTGCAACCGAGACCAAAACCATGTAAGACACATTGCTCCGCAAAATAAATAGCTGTTGCATGTGTGTTTTTGTTGGTTAGTCCAATAGCTATATAGTAATTCGTGTTAAATAAAAGGAATTTTTTGTTTTTATTTTTAATATTTGTATTATTGACATTTTTGTCTTTTAATTTTGTGCTCTACAGATTTGCCAGAGTGTCCCCACAGCAAGCTTATCTCCTAAACATTCTTTATGTATTTTCCTGAATTGATTGTGAAACTAAAAGAATTACCTCAATTTCATAGCCTTTTAGCACTGCTCACCTAAAATTGAATGCAGGCATTTATGATATATTCTAGTACAAATGTACATTTGAGAGATTTGAAGTTCCAGGACAGTCCAAAAATCCATGTTGAAATAGCCTAGTCAACACATGTTCAAGTCGAAAACTTGGAAATTGTTGCTCCTGGCAATAGTCCGAATACGGATGGAATTCACATCTACGCCTCTCAACATGTAATAATTCATAATTGCACAATTGCAACAGGTTGGTTACCATAACTCATAATATTCTTTACTTTCCTCATTTGTGCTATAATTGACTGTTATACAGAAAACAAGATTGTAATAATCAAAATCTTATCAAACTCTACAGGAGATGATTGCGTTTCTATAGTTACACAAAGCTCAGACATTGAAATCAGCAAACTAGTTTGTGGGCCTGGACACGGAATAAGGTAACGAAGTGGCTTCTAGTTTAATATCGAAATTAATTATATAGTAGGCACAAGGAACTATTAATGATGTTTTTGTATGAGCAGTATTGGAAGTCTTGGCAGTGGTGATTCAGAAGATACAGTTTCAGACGTGTTTGTTAATGGAGCTTCTCTCAATGGCACACAAAATGGAGTACGCATAAAAACATGACAGGTAATTTTGATATTAAATCTTAATGTATTAATACAATGATTTTAATTTATTTTGAAAGTGGATTGTTTAACAAGTTATTCAAGAAAGCTAAGAATTTCTTTGTCAAAATTCATGATAAGAGAATAGACTTAGAGAAAAGTTGTTTAAAGTTGTGATGGGCTAAAATTATATAGGTCCTTCAACTGCTTGGTTTCTTAGATAAATCTCTTCATTTATTCATTTGATAAATTATACATTCAGTAATAATTTTATTGATACAGGGCGATTCTGGGTATGCCCAACGAATAAATCCCATTATTATCGATCAATATTACTGCGCCCCTCCATCGCCATGCCACAATCAGTTAAAACCATGCAACAATCATGTAAGTACAGTTCGCTTCCCATGTCCTTGAAACAAAGGAAAAATTCGGTACCAAGTTTGTTTCAGAGCATTGAGTGTTTTCGTTTGTTGGTGTGGTGAATGTAGAGTTCCGCTGTTCAAGTTCACAACGTGACATACACAGACATCACCGGCACTTCGGCAACGAAAGAGGCAATAAAATTTGCGTGGAGCGGGACCGTTCCATGTACAAAAATTGTGATGGAGGGTATCAGCCTTCTCTTGGATAATGGAGACCTGGCCATTTCTTTCTCGGATAATGTGCAAGGTTCTAGCGATGGCCAAGTCATTCCTCCCATTAATTTCACATCACCCGGGTTGTAAACATCGAATTAATTTATTATCGCGAGTTATCGGTCATCTCATTGGTTCTGCAATTATCTCCGTCGGCGCCATGGTGGTCAGATGCAGTTAGTCTCAAAATATTTATTATAATTACGTTGAAATATGTGAATACGAATGTAGATTTAAAAAAAATCATGTCGAACGACAGAGAATGGATGATAGCGAGGTACAGAATATGGTTAATAGCTGAGTTTATGGCTACCGAGGTACAGAATATGGATAATAGCTTTATGGCTAGTGAGTACAGAATATGTCTAATAGCGGTTTAGTTTAATTAATAGATAAAATAGTTTTTTTTCTTAATATTTTTTATTATTTAAAATTTGATAAAATTTTTAAGAAATTATAAGTTTAAATTAATTTAATATATATAAAATTTTAAAAATATTTTTCAAGTTATTGAATTTCTTTATATATTTCAATAAAAAAAAATCACAATTTTAGTAAAAATGTAGTCACTAAGTATTAAGTCTTTTTAGACCTTTTGGGCTCAACGCTTTCACATGAATATTATAATGCCGATTCTTCTTATTTTTGTTTAATGTCAGGTCTCCGTGCCTCCAGACATACATATAGTATTAACTTTTCATACCATCTCTAGTTTTGTAACTATGTCTGATGCTCTGCTCAAAAGCAAAACACCTGTCTTACCTGTAGACATCCTTCAAAAAGACCTTTAACACAAAGTTAATTCTTATGTAATTGGAAGCTCAACCCTTACAAGAAAAAAAAAAAAAAAAAAACAATATTACTAAAAATTATATCATCAAATTATTACTGAAAACTATTTATCTATTAATTAAAATATATCATTATATATAGAATTTTTAATAAATATCAACTATAATTAATGATATCATATTTATGTATATAAAATTTTTAGGTGGTAATCATCCATTATATTCTTGATGCAATTATTATTGAAAAATTTTATATACAATTTATGAATCACATAAGTCAAATTCCTAATCATATTTATGTTTTTCTTAGTTATAAATAATATTTTTAACAAATTTTTAGTTCAATTTTTTAATCATTATTACTAATTTTATATTTGAAATTTATCTTTAAAAAATATTTGATTTTTTTTTAATTAATTGAATAAAGTTATAATTTAATGGTTGTTATAAATGACTTTGTATTTAATTTTTGACTAAAATTTATTTGAATAAATAGATTTTAAAAAAATGACATAAAATTTTAAATTGATTTAATATAATATTTATTTTCAAAATGTTTAATGATAGTATATTTGTAAGGAGAGATGCTCTGTAATAGTGGAGAGGTATAATGTAAGTGAGTTTGCCAATTTTTTTTTTTAATGTTCATATATGTGTGTGTGTGTGTGAGTTTAATGTAAGTAAATAAGATGTAAAATGTAAGGGGAAGATAGTGACTGCAAGAAGGCTTCACTGGTGTAGTAATACCATAGCACCTGGGTTTACAATGGGTGATATATAATGAGGAAAAAATGACATAATATATTGGAGGATATATAGGGGGTAAAGGGTTTTTATACTGGCAGGTATAAAAAATGGAGCTCAAAGTTAATGAAAAAAATGTAAAGGGACATAAAATTTTAAATTGATTTAATATAATATTTATTTTCAAAATGTTTAATGATAGTATATTTGCAAGGAGAGTTGCTCTGTAATAGTGGAGATGTATAGTGTGTGTGCACTCTTAATGTAAGTAAGTAAATAAGATGTAAAATGTAAGGGGAAGATAGTGACTGCAAGAGGGCTTCACTGCTGTAGCAATACCATAGCACCTGGGTTCACATTGGGGGATATATAGTGGGTAAAGGGTTTTTATATTGGCAGATATAAAAAATGGAGCTCAAAGTTAATGAAAAAATGACATAATATATTGGGGGATATATAGTGGGTAAAGGGTTTTTATATTGGCAGGTATAAAAAATGGAGCTCAAAGTTAATGAAAAAATATAAAGGGGTAAAAAAACGTTAATGAAAAAATAGATACCTACAATATATAGTGAAAGTAGGGGTTTTTTAAATTGGGAATGTGCATTGGGTTTATATTGGTAGGGGGTTAAATAATGTGATTTTTAGAAGTATTTCCCAATATGTACTCAAATTTAGGGTATTGTTTAATATGCTATGATCGCACGTGATATGTTAGAGGTTCATTGAGTGAAGCCCTCGTGCCCCCGTGAGTGACTGTAAGTAAGATGTAAGATGTAAAATGAAAAATGCAAAAAGTAAGGGGATATAATGACCAAGTTGGAGGGTGGAGAGAGAGAGAGTATGATTGGGGGGGGGGCGGGGGTGGGGTGGAGGAGATATAGGGATGTGGGAGACAAAGTTGGAGGGTGGAGAGAGAGAGAGAGAGTATGATGGGGGAGAGGGGGCGGAGATAGAGGGATGTGGGAGAGAAAGGGAGAGAGAGGAAGGGAGAAAGAGATGAGTTGGGGAAGAGAGGAAGGGTTGAAGAAAGACAGAGATAAAGGTGGAGAGAGAGGGAGGGAGTGATAACGGAGAGATGGAGAGAGGAGAGTGGGAGGGAAGAGAAAGATGAGAGAGAGGGAGAGAAGGGGAAGAGAGAGGGAGGGAGGGAGAGAGATAGATAGATAGATATGGAGATAGATTATTTATGTTTGTGGGGTGAGATAGAAAAACAAAGAAGGAGAGACAAAGAGAGATAGAGATATAGATTGAAGGGGGAGAGAGGGAAGAAGAGAGAGACAAAGGGAGGGAGGGAGAGATAGATAGATATGGAGAGAGAGTATATGTGTTTGGGGGGTGAGATAGATAGAAAAATAAGAAGAGATGGAGGGAGATATAAATATAGATGAGAGAGAGAGAGAGAGAGAGAGAGAGAGAGAGAGATGTGGGAGAGAGGGAGGGGGAGATAAAATGTTATTCACTGAAATAGATGCATTAATTTTAGTGGATATGTTGATTCCTAATCCTATTTTATTGATTATATTATATGCATTGATTCTAGTGTAGATGCTAATTTCTAATTCTATTTGATTGGTTGCACTAGATGCAACGATTTCAGTGTAGATGTTGATTTCTAATCCTATTTGATTTCTTGCATTAGATGCATTGATTTTAGAGTATATTCTTATTTCTAATTCTATTTGAATTCTTGTGCTAGATGCATTTATTACAATGTAGATGTTGATTTCTGATTTTATGTAGCTAGCTGTATGATGTACATTAATTTCGAAGTAATTATATTATTGGTGTGCATTGATTTCAGTGTAAGTAAAAAAAATGATTGATGACGCACATTGAGAGAAGAGAGAGGGGAGAGGAAGAGGGACAAAGGGAGAGAGAGATAGATATGAAGAGAGAGTGTGCATGTTTGGGAGGTGAGATAGAGAGAGAAAGGAGAGATGGAGGGAGATAGAGATATAGATGGAGGGGGATAGGGAAGAATAAAGAGATAGAGAGAGGGAGGAGGGGAGAGAGATAAATATAGAGAGAGCGTGTGAGATAAAGAGACAAATAAGGAGATATGGAGGCAGATATAGATATATATGGTAGGAGAGAGAGAGAGAGAGAGAGAGATTGTTATTCACTGCAATAGATGTAGAGAGAGGGAGGGGGATACACAATGTTATTCACTAAAATAGATGCATTGATGTTAGTGTAGATTATGATTCCTAATCTTATTTGATTCATTACAATGGATGCATTGGTTTCATTGTAGTTGTTGATTTCTAATCCTATTTGATTGCTCGTGCTAGATGTATTGATTTTATTATACATGTTGATTTATACTCCTAATTGATTACTTGCACTAGATGCATTGTTTTCATTGTACATGTTGATTTCTAATCATATTTGATTTCTTGCACTAGTTGCCTTGATTTCAGTATACATTTTGACTTCTAATTCTATTTGAATGTTTTCATGAGATGAATCAATTTTAGTGTAGGTGTTGATTTCCGATTTTATGTACCTAGATGTATGATGTACATTAATTTCCAAGTAATTAGATTAATAGTGTGCACTAATTTCAATGTAAGTACACAAAAATTATTAATGACGTGCATTTATTTTTGTGCTACAATAATTTATCCATAAATAAAATATTTAGTTTTTCATCCTAAATAAAATGGTCACTTACCCTAAATGTTTTCTTCTCGAAACTGTAAAATATTTGTAATTGACTATATTTTTATTATTCTTGTTTTTAATCATTCAACAATGTTATTCACTTTGCATTCAAGCAAGGTAATATAAAACAACTATGATTGAAACTTATTTGGAGTTTGACACTCCATAAGTCACAATGATTGACTTTGGAAAAATACTACTACTAATATTGGAGAGCAAGAGAGACAAGATATGATGTTTACTACAGTAACTCAAATTAGGGATTTGAATGGTTTACGATTTCATCACCCTTTTCATATGATCCGTAAGAAAAGATGAAAAAACTAAAGTGTGACAATAAGAACAATATCAGAAAATAGTTTGAGATTGATCACAACGGACACTATTTGTAATTGACTACATTCTTATTATTCACATTTTCTATTTGTAATGCCACCTCCCATATCTACCCACTTTCACCAGCTTGTCCAGGTAAATAAGAGCTGAGGGCTACTATGATGTGACTCAACCTCCTAGGTAACCTTAAGGAAATGAAATTGACAAAACAAGACCTTACTAACTTCCCTTAGGTGCTACATGACCCCCAAGGGATAAACCACCCTTCCAGGTGCCCCAAACCTTGAGTTAACTTTCCCTTTCACTGATATGAACTCCGAGTCACATGCACAAGCCTGCATCCATGTGAGTGAAAGCCTCCAGTCGCATGCATAAGCATGTAAGGGATTGACTACAATATTTTTCACCCAATTCTATACCAGTGACCGTAAGATTTAAGCCACTTTTTCTGGGCTAATCTCCAAACCACTGCCCAAAACTTGCCACAACTTTCCAAAATCATAAATGACACAAAGAGTCTTTAACACAAAACTTAATCAAGGACTTAACCTAACCCGATCTAACCATGACAGTCATTCCATCAAACACATGGTAAACATTAAATCTACAGGTCATGAATGCATATCTGAACATACAAATATGAAACTTATCTGAGAAACATCTAGAAGGAATAATTCTCTCTCACAATAACTGCAATAATGCCTATTAGGTCAAGCATTCATTAACTAGTCATTTACAAGTAAAAACATGATAAGAACCATAACTTGAACTTGTCATAAAACCATGCTTATAACCAACATATAACCTGATAAATAACAAAAGAAAAAATATAAAGCCACAAAATAACAAGTATAATTACACATGAATTAAAAGGGGAAAGAGTTCTTATTGTTCATATTCAAAAGCCAACCAAGTCAGGGCTTCGACGTAACACCTGACAATAGATTGAGCTGAACCAAATATTTGTTTCAGCCAATCACCCCTATGCCATATTCCAAGCATGAATGTGGGATTTCATGGGATAAACCAATGCATAAACAACGAAAGTAATCTAGAGGTTAAACCACCTCCACCCTCACACTACCCTAATCTCACCTAAACAGGTCCCGAGATCACAAAAACAAACCGATCACGAACTGAGATTCTGGATGAAATTCTCCTTCTCGCTCCACCTGCAATACATATCAATCAATCACATTATCAACACCCTTTACATATCTTTTAGCAATGAAACATGGAAAACATCATGGAATTTCACTGTCGGAGGGAGTGCAAGTCTATAGGCCAGTGTCCAATCCACTCACAAATATCGAAAGGACTACAATACCAAGGTACAAATTTGGCACATGATCCAATCCTCAAAGATCTATTCTTGGGCTTGATGCACAAGTACACATGCTCCCCAATCTGAAATTCCTTAAATTCCTTGTGTTGATCTGTGTTGGGCCCATATTAAGGTATGATTCTTACCCTGTAAATAATTCAAATTATGTTATAATTTTGAGGGAATCCCTCTTCACATTAACAATAAGGAATAAAAGATCATGAAAATGGGAACAATCGGATTAATGATGAAAATGATGTTTTATAATAGGAAATTGATTTCTCTTATCTCCACATATAGGAAATCAGAATGCCTGGACCAATAGGGAATGGAAGCCAAGTAACATATGCGAGCATATGAAATCCTAGCAATTCCAACGGCCGGTAGAAGGAAACCAAACGGATTCGAGTTCAAGAACTCAAACGACAACCATGCGTAGTAGGTTGTCATTTGAGAAACACTTTCGAAATTCTTGAAGATCACCTTTAAAAGGGCAAAGGATGGAGGAGAAGGGGAGTCGAACAAAAAGACAGGAGATCCATCCTGTGATAGACAAATCAGGAACATTATGTCTAATTATGTTTTGTAACATCATTGGATGTGATACAGAGCTTTGAATAATCATCTTTTGAGGTTTTTATAGTGCTAAGGTTTCTGGTGGTCTGGGCCCAACCTCTGGAAGCTCCATGCACGTTTTCATACTTTGAATAGTTACAGAATCAATGCTTGTGAATCTGATGCAGTTGTAATGCACATCTCCATTCAATAAAAATATAGTTCTCTTTCTTTAAGATTGTTAGAAACTGCGTTCTTAGAGTAGGACAAGTGTAATCGTATTTTCCGACTTACGGAACTGTTGTGTTTAATAATTCCAGTTCCTTTGCTGTCGTTACATTTGAACTATAGATCATAGATAAGCTGATTTTAGTATTATCTGTCTCTATGAATCACGTTCTCTTTCTAGCATAACGAAGCGTTTAACCATTTGATCGATGTTGCTTAATTAAGTCATACAGAGAACTCCATTGCAAAATTACTTAATTATTTGTTGTATGAGTTATTTAATTTTCTTTAGTCGTATTTTTGTTTCATTACCAACCAGCTTAGTTATACTGCTGTTTCATTACTGCACAGCTAGTTGTACTGCTGCTTCATTATTTCTTAGTTAACTAGACCATTGATTCAATTCGATTCCATTTCTGATTAACCTAGTTAGATTACTATTCTGTTTAATTCCAGTACTTTCATTTCAATATCTGCTTGGTTTATTTAGATTGTTGTTCGATACAGTTAAGCTGTTGTTTTATTCCATTAGAGAAACACAAATTCCTGTTGCTCAATCTTAGATTAAAAATCCATCCAAGTCACCTTCCATAGAATAAATAAGTTTAGGTAGTTAGTAAATTCTTCCTCGCAACTGACAAGAAGCATCTGTAGACCAGCTGAATCACATATATTGTGCCAACACTCTTGGAATAAAAAGACTTACCCCAGTTTGATAATTAAATGAGGGAGCATTGGAGTTGTCAATAAAAAGTCACCTCTATTCGAACCAACATTTTGGCGCCGTTGCCGGGGAGAGTGTTAAGAGTTATCTCCCTTATTTCATCTTTTCTCCATTTCTATGAGGAATTGGGTATTGAAAACGAGAGGTAAGAACCTGCGTACCGGCAAGAAACATGCTTACCTTTTAGCTCGCTCACCAGCAAGTTGTACAAAGAACCGTAGGATAGGTGCTCTTATTTTATGCCTAGGAAAAAGAAGATAGAAGCAAATAGAAATCATTCATAGCCATCCTCACAACCCAAAGGACCAGTGATCCTTGGGAGGACAACATACATAGACTAAATCATTAAGAAAGCTGAATCTCAAGCATCTATAGGACCCATAACTGTTTCCATTCAAAATCCTAACATACCCCCTCAGGTAGCAGCCTCACCATCTGTAGCCTACGCCGAGATTCACAGCAAGACAGAGCGGTCTGAGCAAAGCCTACAGACTGTCATTCATCAATACATTGACCCTTCAAAAGAGGGAGGCTCTTGCAACTTGCAAGAAGGAAGGGGAGAAACTAGTGGAGGAATTCACATAGAAATATCAGAACCTAAGTCCCCTAAAGAAGTAATCAAAACAGAACTTCTTAGAATCCCAGATCAGGGAAGTGCTGTGAAACCCCCACCGCATTCACTCCCCAAGCCTATTAAAATCACCCCTCAAGATCAAGAAATTCCCAAATATTTCTGGCACCTCTTTGATTAAATGGAAAATAATCAAAATCATAATCAGAGGCAGACATCAACATTAGAGTACCCCATTTTTGATCATGCTGCCAATGCCCCTATGAAAGCCATTCCCTTGCACTACATCCCCACCTTTCATGGGTTAACCAGAGAAGATCCTGATGCATTCCTATTTGAATTTGATGTCTTATGCAGAGGATATTACTACACCACCGATCCCCAGAAACTAAAATTATTTCCCTCCACCTTAAAAGGGACTGCTCTCCACTGGTTCATGGGATTAGGAGGGGGAACTATAAACAACTGGGACCAAATGAAGAATACGTTTCTTACCAAATACCAAGATTATTGTCGAACCAGAGATCTAAAAGACGAAATCTTTAACATGTCTGCAAAAGACAATGAAACATTAGAGGAATACGTAGAAATATTTCAATACAATTTACAAATATCCCCATATACCACGTTGTCCAAGGAAATTTTAAAAACCATAATGTTTAAAGGGATGAAGGAAGAATGGGTTGAAATGCTTAACATAATGGGGAAGGGAGATATTTATCAGGAAGAATACGACGAGATTATCTCCTTGTGTATTAGATGCTCCCGGGGTAGCTCACGCAACAGACCCATTGGGCGAGATTTTATGAAGAAGGATCTTAAGCAGACCAATGGCAATGTAACTAGGGCAGAATTTGGAAATATGTTAGAAAATTTCAAAACTGACATCCTGGGTACTTTGACAATGCAACTTGATGTTTTACAAGCCAAGCAAAAACAAGCTATAGCTGAACAAAACCTGGCCATCTTTTGCCCAAGATGTCGGAAGAAGCACAACCAGAGGGAGTGTCCTTTAGACATGGTCCAGACATGTGCTATCTGCACTAAGGATCATGCTACGGACCAATGTCCTTCACTTCCCGGGCTGAAAGCCATTTAGAAGGAAGAAAAAGAAGAAACAGAGCCAGTCTATTTAATGAATTAGCGTCGGCAATGGCAAACACGATCTGGCATACCGCAAGACCTGCCTCAATACTTCCCATTGCCGCAGTTCAATCAGAAAAACCCTGCAACAACTTGGCAGACTCAAAACCCCTTCCCAACTTGGCCAAACCAAGCATTTCCCATACCACCTTGGCCTACACAGCCTCCATTAGGAAGTAATTGGAAAAATTTCCCTAACTCTCCCCCTTATTGGCAGAATATCCCGTATCAAAACCAATGGCCCAACCCTCCTACTCAAAACACCAATTGGAACTGGAAACGACCTACGGGGATGGGAAATCTACCGATAGGAGCAGGGACCCAACAATTACCAGCTCCTTACCCAATTCAACATAACCAGCAGCTTTCCATATGCCCTCAATTACCAGCCCAACCCAATCCCAACCCCAATAATAGACTGGTTCAATTAATTCAGATCATAGAGGATAAAAAACTCAATGACGAACAAAAACAATCCAACGAATTGAGTTTAAGATAAGGACATACCATATTACCTATAGAGGCCACAACTCCACCTCATTCCCAAGTTGAAACATCCACACGGCCTAGCTCAAAAAATATAGTAGAACCAGGTAAAGATAAGGAAACAATTGACCAACAAAGACCTGAAGACCTTAGAGTGACTCCGCCACCATTCCCTGAGAGATTAAACCTGCCCAGACCTATAATAAACCCAGATTTTGACATTCTGGGGGAATTCAGAAACCTTTGTATTAAAATTCATCTTCTCCAGGCCATCCAAGACATTCCCATCTATGCAAAGACAATCAATGAATTATGTGGAAAAAAACAAATTAAGAAAACAATGGCTACACCTACCGTTCATGTGGTAGGAACACTATCTGACTTACTGTTAGGTAGAGAATCACCTGTGAAATATGAAGACCCAGGGAACCCCATTGTAACTGTGCAAATTTCTGGACATTCATTTCCAAACACATTGGTTGACCTAGGGGCATCCATTAACATCCTAACTACGGGAGCTTGTGAAAAACTAGGCATATCAGTTTTAAAACCTACAACCACACTTCTAGAATTAGTTGACAGATCTGTTATCAGACCGGAAGGTATAGTGCAAGACATCATGGTCTCGGTGGAATCATGGGAATACCCGGTTGATGTTTTAGTCATTAATCCAAAAAACAGGATGGAAGGGCACCCATTGATTTTTAGGCGGCCTTGGTTGGCCACAACAGATGCTTACATAGGTTTTCGAACAAGAAGCATGACTATCACTAGAGGCAACTCTGTAAAAAATATCATCATTTATCCGCCTGCCAAACCAAGTTTTCCCATGATAAAAATTCACAAACACCCATATACATACTGGGAGAAAAACATCTGTCCACCTCTGACACTAGCAGAAGCCCTCAAATTCAAGGATCAAAGTGAAGATGATCTGATTAGTAACGTTATGAATCAAACACCCAAACTTGAAAATTTGAAATGTCAAATGATGAAAACAATCCTCGAACATGAAGGTCAAGAGGACCCTGTGGCGGACTTTGACATTCAACATAGCTCCACAACCAATATTCATAACAGCATACCTATTGAGATTGAACAAGGAAATTTTTTGAATATTAACAGTAGCCTGGATGACAACCAAAGGAAAAAACTTATAAAAGTCCTCCAGAAGCACCAGGGTGCATTTGCGTGGGATTACCAAGACATGAAGGGCTTGGACCCACAACTGTGCACACACCACATCTATACTGATAGGGAAACACACCCTGTTAGACAACCCCAACGAAGAATAAACCCGCATTTAAAGAACTTGTAAAAGAAGAGTTGCAAAAGCTGCTAGATGTAAATTTCATTTATCCCATCTCAGACAGCAAATGGGTCTCCCCTTTGGTGTTCATCCCTAAAAATAATGGGAAGTGGAGAATCTGCGTAGATTACAGAGAATTAAATAAGGAAACTCAGAAATATCATTTCCCCCTTCCCTTCATTGACCAAGTCCTTGACACATTAGCTGGAAAATGGTTCTTCTCTTTCCTTGATGGATTCAACAGATACAATCAGATCCAAATAGCCCTCTAAGACTAAGATAAGACAACCTTTACCTGCCCATGGGGCACTTTCGCTTACAGAGTTTTACTGTTTGGATTATTTAATTCCCCAACAACATTTCAAAGAGCCATAATTAGCTTTTTTTTCTGACTTAATAAATGAAGGACTTGAAATTTATATGGATGATTTTACACCCTATGGGGAAGACTTTGATCAAGCGCTAGAAACATTAGACAAAGTATTAGAATGATGTATTTCTACCATACTATGTCTAAGCAACGAAAAATGCCACATGATGATGACTGAGGGGGTAATCCTAGGCCACTACATTTCTGCAGCTGGAATACAGGTAGACTCGGCTAAAATAGAGGTAATCCTTTTGTTGGCCACACCTTGTACAAAAACAGAGGTACGCAGTTTTCTGGGATATGCAGGATATTATTGCAGATTTATAAAAAAATTCTCACAAATAGCTGCACCTCTGTATGCTTTAACTGGAAATTTTGAATTCCATTGGACTGAAAAATGTGACACTGCTTTTACAGACTTGAAGAAGTTGGTCTCCACAGCACCAATCTTGCGAGGTCCTAACTGGAAACTGACCTTTCATATCTCTTCCGATGCATCTGATACAACAATAGGAGCAGTCCTTGGCTAATAAGAAGACCGAAAGCCTTATGCTATTTATTGTATTAGCAAAAACCTTACTCCTGACGAATTAAATTATATAGTAACCGAGAAAGAATTCCTGGCTGTAATTTATGCTATCAATAAATTCAGGCACTACATAACCGGATATTAAGTGTTCCTGTACACTGACCACTATGCTATTAGATATTTAGCTAATAAACCTATTACAAATGGAAGAATAACTCGTTGGCTACTGTTATTGCAGGAATTCGATATAAAAATTAAAGACCGTCCAGGGAAGGAAAATGTGGTCGCAGACTTCCTGTCTAGAGTCCCCAAGACAGACGACACACTAACAGTTGAAGATAAATTCCCTGACGAACACCTGTTTGTTGTAGCAGTCAAAACACCGTGGTACACAGATGTGGAAAATTATTTGGCAGTTAGGAAACTTCCCAGACATTTAACGGCGAGAGAATGAAAATTGATTGTACCATGCAGTGCAAGATTCTCTTGGATTGAAGGATACCTATTCCATACAGGGGTTGATATGTACATATGCAGATGCATAAGGGAAGACGAAATCCACGACATCTTACGCACCTGTCACGATGAACCCTGTGGTGGCCACTTTGCAGAGCTATGGACGAGGCATAAAGTGTTGCAATTAGGCTATTACTGGCCTATGATTTTCAAAGATGCAAAGAAGTATGTACATGCCTGCAATAGTTGCCAAAGAATGGGCCGCCTAGGCCAAGCTGATGAAATTCCGCTGCAACCACAATTGGTGGTGGAACCATTTGAACGATGGGCATTGGACTTCATTGGGCCATTCAATCCACCATCAAACCAGAAAGACCACATATTAGTTGCCACGGATTATGTCACCAAATGGGTGGAAGTAGTAGCCTTGTTAAGAGCTACAGAAGAATCAGTAATTAAGTTTCTCTTTGAACTATTCGTATGATATGGCCTGCCAAGGGAAGTGATAACCGATGGAGGGGCACAGTTCACAGGCAATAAGATCATATCTACCTTAAGAAATCACCATATCATTCACAGAGTTACGTATCCTTACCACCCGCAGGCAAACGGACAAGTCGAAAGCACTAACAAAGTCCTGGAGGCAATCCTTACCAAGACAGTAGCAACACACCACCGGGACTGGGCCACGAGACTAACAGAAGCCTTATGGGCTTATCGAACAACCTGGATAAATACCACTGGATATTCACCATATCAGCTATTATTTGGGAGAGAACCTATCTTCCCTATCGAGTTCGAAATTAAAACACTGAGAACAGCCCAGGAAGTTGGATTGGACTTAACATACGCTCAAGCTAAAAGACTCCAACAAATAAATGAACTGGACGAAATTCGACTGCTTGCCTTGCAACACACAATGATCATTCAACAACAACGAGCCAAGTGGCATGACAACCTAATAAAAAAGAAGGTATTTCAAAAAGGATATTGGGCACTCCTTTATGATTCCAAATTCCAAGACTTTCTAGGAAAACTGCAAATAAGGTGGCTTGGTCCATGAGATTCAGGAAGTACATAGCAATGGTACCCTCACCTTGACCACTATAGATGGGTCTGGCTCAACATTTCAAGTTAACGGGCATAGAGTATGCCTCTATCACAAACCTCTCACGAAAGAATCTTTCTGTCAACAAGCATGAAACGATCCCACCATCCAAGTTGTGGCGCAAGGGGGTGACAACCCCACAAACTCAAGTACATGAGAGGTTTGACAACATCACTTGTAAATAATGTATATAATTTTTTTGCTTGTTGTACATTTGTCCCATTTGCAATCCATTTTTCATTATAAGATTGTGTTTTTTGCAGTTTCTTACTTTTATGTTCAGTTTATGAACTGTTGTTGTTCATTTTTCAAACGGTTGCTGTTCAGCCGAGCTGAACAAGCTTTTATTGTAGTCTTTTATTATTGTTGTTTAGTACGAGAACAGCTGCTGTTCAATTCTTGAATGGTCGCGGTTCAACCAAATTGAACAACTTTTTGTTGTGTTTTTTAATTTTGCTGTTCAATACCAGAACAACTGCGGTTCAATTTTTGAACGGTAGCGGTTCAACCGAATTGAATAGCTTTTTGTTGTGTTTTTATTTATTTTGTTGTTAAATTTGAGAGCAGATGCTGTTCAATTTTTGAACGGCAGTGATTCAACCAAATTGAACAGCTTTTTGTCCGCGTTTTTAAATTTTTTTGTTCAATTCCAAAACAGCTGTTGTTCAATTTTTGAACGACATCGGTTTAACCAAATTGAACAACTTTTTTCCCGTGTTTTTAAATTTTTCTATTCAATTCCAAAACAATAGCTGTTCAATTTTTGAACGACAGTGGTTCAACCAAATTGAACAGCTTTTTTCTCGCACTCTTAATTTTGACGTTCAATTCGGAAATAGATGTTGTTCCATCTTTGAACAACTGCTGTTCCTTCAACTAAAACAACCATTTTTGAGCGTTTTTTCCTAAAAATATTTAAACAGTTGTTTCTCAATGTCTTAATAGCCATTCTTTTTATAATTGAGTAACATTGAGCAGGGAATGGCACTTGAAAGAGAGAAGGAAAATAGTAAAATTCCAAATATGATGTCCTTTGGCACTATAATTCTTAAACAGGAAGCTGATATTATGCACACATGAAGATAAAAGGCTAAGACACCCACAATTCAAATATGATATCAAAAAATTCAGGACCTTATAATGATATGTCTTTTTGCACTATTCGAGAAATATGGCCTTACAACATGAAGAAATGGAACAAGGGGTATTAATGGTATTAGTATTTTTGCTTCTTTCACCATCCCTCACTCTTAAGAAGTCAACGAGCCTCCCTTAACAACCATTGTGTGTCATGCAAATCTTTAGGAGGATAGGGGGTCTCATTACGAGCCAACCTACCATGATCATAAGGATTGGATAAGTGACATGCCCATTATGGCTACCACACCAGGGTAATGACCTTATCATCTATTAGAAGGACAGGAGGTCTCATCACGAGCCGACCTGATCACTCTGTTACAATTCTAGTGAATGGCATTGTGACTATCTGGCTACCACACCAGCACAGTGACCTCCTAATAGATCAAAACGTTATGATCCAAAAGAAAATACTACATTTACATACAAATCTTAAGAGAGGATAGGGGGTCTCATCACGAGCCAGCCTTCCATGTTCATAAGAGTGTAGCAACTGACATGCCCATTATGGAAACCACACCAGGGTAATGACCTTCTTAGTAACTTGAAGGATAGGAGGTCTCATCAAAAGCCGCCCTGATCATTTTGCTACAACTCTAGTGAGTGGCACCATGATTACCTGGCTACCATACCAGCATGGAAATCTCTCCATTAAAGTGGAAAAACCACTGTTGTTACATAGGGATCATGGCTCATTTTTTGGGTTAAATAGCAACCATGTCGAGGCTATGAATGCCTGCTGGCAGCAGTGGCTCTGCTTGTGGTATGCAAGAATTCTCCTTTGATAACCAATTGCTGTTACATACACCTTGTCTTCCATTTTCTTTTACCACAAAGATATTACTTGAATTAGTGACAAACATGACTTACCATAAGAATAAATAACAAAGATTTGTTTACATATTTTGAACTTTGGAATGACAACGCCAATCATTACTTGACTAATTCTTGCTTCCGTCATAAATTTTAAATCGTGCAAAGACATCATATTGTAATAATGGCAATAATATTTTCTCTCGAGTTTCGGTCATCTCTGCACAAGATACAATTATGAAAACTTCTAAATCGGACCTTTTGCTGCATATGTAGTAATTACTTAACTGTCGATCCTCCACGCGCAGATTTACCAAATTCTGACATTCCTATGTCCGCATTCATAACTGGCCAAATCTCTCGTGTACTTGAGGGCATGGGCACCCTTTCTTCAAGAGAGGGGGTGTGATTGGCCTTAATTCGGCAAGCATGTGAAATCCCTGCACAAATCCTGTTAGGCGCATCGATAAACACTACAATTAAGGCATGAATATTATTTATGCAAAGCCGTAGTCTCTCTTCCACTTGCAGACAACACCCAGTCGAAACAACAGAGCCAAGAAGGAAAATAACCAGAGGAAAAGAGCATATCAGTTATGGGAGGAAATACCCTTCGAAGCGAACCTGCAAACTTTCCGATCTCGGAAGCGGTAAGTGCCATCCTCCAGCGAGCTAGATGGCTGACATATGTGCATAGATTACAAGGATCCAATACGATAATTGCAATTTAATTTCTGCAAAATTTGTAGGAAGGGAAAACCAGAGTTAACGACTGAACTATACCAGTTACAGAGGAGACCATAGCAAAAGTTTCTGGAATTCCAGCGCAAGGGGAAAGATGGGCATAAAAGCATCTACTCTTGAGAGAAGCAGTAACAGTATACTAGGACCCAGATGAACCATTGGAACGAAAATCTAGATGGATTAACCCTGCCTCTTTACACCAGCCATGGCAGGAGTTGGCGGCATTCATCCAGAAATTCATTACATGCGAAGGACGTCGAGATGTGGTGAAACCTCGACAACTCAAACTTTTAGCTGCACTCAAACAAAAAAATTCAATTAATTTGCCTGCCTTTTTGAATTCCGTATTGCATGATACTGCTGTTCAATTAAGAAAGACCAAGAAGCCCCAAGCAGTGGTTAGTCCCCAGGGCTTAATAAAGTTAATCATCATTCATGAGCTAGATAGGCAACAGTTAGCATGGGATAATTTCATCAACCCATAAGAACACGAACTAGAAGTAAACCCTGAGGGAACTGAATTTGAGCCCCCTAGGGTAAACCCTCCAAGAAGAAAAAGAACCTGAACTTCAACATCAGAGCCATATAGGAAAAAATGGCCCAGAACACCCCATGGAACTTCGAACACCATAGAGGAAGCAGAACCATCCCATGCACCCTTACAAGAATTTTATGAAGAAATGGCCCGAGTCCTAGGGAAAATAAGGACAAAATTTGAATTAAGAAATTCATTGGAAGTAGGGGAGCAAGAAGAATTTGCTGATAAAACCGCCTCCCCCAGCATCTCTGGTCACACTAACATCCTACTAGACCAAGAGGAACTACAAGATGATGAGGCTCTGTCTCCCATTGATAATTATGAAGTATATAGTGATGGACAGACATAGGAGAGATTGGAATCACAAGATGATTCAGGTGACACTGTCCTTGTGGAGCAGAGTACACACACAGAGACAACCCCTTGGTGACTAGGAGGTAGCATCGCTCCTCCTAGTCAGGACCCTCATATTGATGTCAATTCTGAAGAAGTAATTAGAAACACCATTCTAGATGCTATCCCTAAAAAAGATAATTCTACTCCCCTATCACCTATTGAAATAAGAACAGGTAAAGGTTTAGACATGAGGAGAACTGAGAAATTAAGAAAGACTTGCAAGAGATTGGAGAAATTGGTGAAATATCTGAGGAAGCAACTGAAAAGAGAAATAAGGGCCAGGAAGCCAAGAACAAAAACCTCTATTGCAGGGACTCAAACAGAACCAACAAATATTGTTGAAAGTGAAACAAAACCGACTTAGCCGACACTATGGAAACTAGAACACAAACCAAGTTGATAACCACTACTGAAATGGAAGTATAGACCAACCTAGTAGACACCACCGAGGCTGAATTATAGACAGAACTGGAAAACAACATCGAAATATCCACCCAAACTGAGCAGAAGGTTATGGAAGAAAACGGGATCCAAACAAAGGAATCCCCTACCTATGCCCATTTAGTAGAGATAGTTGCTAACCAGAGATTACAAAATGAGCTAGTGTAAGTACGGCATGAGATGACACAGTGTAGAAAGAAGGCAGTGCCATTACGAGAATATCAGGCACTGCAAAATAAGTTCACCGACCTCTCTGTCATAGAATATGAGACATTTTCCCAACTTAGAGGAGAGAATGCAAAGGTTAAAGCAGTACAAAGGCAAGTAGAGAAAGCTAAGAAAAAAATCTCTACAATTTGATCTCTATATGATGATGCTTTATCATGTAGAGCTCCGGAAACCAACTATGCCCTATTCCTAACAGAGCGGTATCTACTCTTGAAATTTAAAGCTGTAAGAGCAGGGAAATCCACTACCTTTAGGACCATAGAAGAATTTTTCCAATGCTGTAACGATCTGGATGAGCAGGTCAAACGCCTCTTGTGTGAGCTCTACATGCATAACTTCTTCTTAGAAGAAGACACTGACAACAACCCTAACCCCTTCATAGGGGATGTACAACTGCAAGCCTTCCTTTAATTTGCCAAAAACTAGATCATATGGGCCAAAGCCTATGACATATTTACGAAAAGAGAACATAGTCTAGATTTATGGGTTAGGGGAGAGCCTACGAAACCCTTGAAACTGATCATCCAACATAAAAAATTCATGAGAAGGCCAGGTGTGAAGTCTAGGCTGGGACCCATCTATAAAGACATCACAGAAAATGCACGAGAATACTTTGAGGACATTCATGAAGCAGCCTTAGCAGCAGCCAAGAAACGGTGGATGGCCTCCACAAACAATGTGAAAAATAGGGAGCCATTCAATTACAAGAATTTCAAGGCTGCTGCCTCCAGGTTCCTCTCATACAGCAGCCTATTATACATCATGGGGCCTGCTTGCTTGGGATGCAGCTACAAAAATCCTCTCCTCTAGCTTCCTCCCGAGGACTATAATCACAATTACGAATTGCTAGAGGGAGCCACAGGCGTTGCCTTCGCACTCATAAAAAGAGAACAAGGCTTCAGAACACACAATGAGAAGGCTTACCCTGCCTACTCCTTAACACAGCTACATCTCAATCATCTGTTTGCATGAGGACATGTAACCATGGAAAATTTTAGGGGCTAATATTCGCAGGTGGGCTACTTTTCCATGATTTTTCCAAAAAAAAGATTCGCCAATTTCCATTTTTTTTATAAGCATGATTCGCCCAATTTTTACAATATAAAATTATTTTACCTTAAAAATAGCCAACATTATATAGAGACTATATATAAAATCATTATAAATTTGTATAATTTTACAAACGTATCAATAAAATTTTATAGTTCACATATTATGGACTAGTGAAATTCGCCAACATTTTAAACTTCAAGATAATTTTCCATCCTTAAAATTATCCCTGCATGCAACTAGGTAAGCAGGGGAGTATGTTGGGCCCAAATTAAGGTATGATTCTCACCCTGTAAATAATTCAAATTATGTTATAATTTTGAGGGAATCCCTCTTCACATTAACAATAAGGAATAAAAGATCATGAAAATGGGAACAATCGGATTAATGATGAAAATGATGTTTTATAACAGGAAATTGACTTCTCTTATCTCCACATGCAGGAAAGCAGAATGCCTGGACCAATAGGGAATGGAAGCCAACTAACGGATGCGAGCATATGAAATCCCAGCAATTCCAATGGCCGGTAGAAGGAAACCAAACGGATTCGAGTTCAAGAACTCAAACGACAGCCACGCGTAGCAGGCTTTCGTTTGAGAAACACTTTCGAAATTCTTGAAGATCGCCTTTAAAAGGGAAAAGGACGAAGGAGAAGGGGAGTCGAACAAAAAGACAGGAGATCCATCCTGTGATAGACAAATCAGGAACAGTCTGTCTAATTATGTTTTGTAACATCACTAGATGTGATACAGAGCTTTTAATAATCATCTTTTGAGGTTTTTACAGTGCTAAGGTTTCTGGTGGTCTGGGCCCAACCTCTGGAAGCTCCATGCACGTTTTCATACTTGCGAATCTGATGTAGTTGTAATGCACATCTCCATTCAATAAAAATATAGTTATCTTTCTTTAAAATTGTTAGAAACTGCGTTCTTAGAGTAGGACAGGTGCAATCGTATTTTCCGACTTACGACACTGTTGTGTTAAATCATTCCAGTTCCTTTTCTGTCGTTACATTTGAACTACAGATCGTAGATAAGTTGATTTTAGTATTATCTGTCTTTATGAATCGCGTTCTCTTTCTAGCATAACGAAGCATTTAACCATTTTATCAATGTTGCTTAATTAAGTCACACAGAGAAATCCATTGCAAAATTACTTAATTATTTGTTGTACGAGTTATTTAATTTTCTTCAGTCATATTGTTGTTTCATTACCGACTAGCTTAGTTATATTGGTGTTTCATTACTGCACAGCTAGTTGTACTGTTTCTTCCTTATTGCTTAGTTATCTAGATCGTTGATTCAATTTGATTCCATTTCTGATTAACTTAGTTAGATTACTATTCCATTTAATTCCAGTATTGTCATTTCAATACCTGCTTGGTTTATTTAGATTGCTGTTTGATTCAGTTAAGATGTTGTTTTATTCCATTAGAGAAACACAAATTCCTGTTGCTTAATATTAGATTAAAAATCCATCCAAGTCACCTTCCATAGAATAAAAAAGTTCAGGTAGTTAGTAAATTCTTCCTTGCAACTGACAAGAAGCATCTATAGACCAGCTGACTCACATATATTGTGCCAACACTCTTGGAATAAAAATACTTACCCCGGGTTGATAATCAAATGAGGGAGCACTAGAGTTGTCAATAAAAAAGTCACCTCTATTCGAACCAACAATCTGCATAACGTTTGTAGCTATCATGTGTTTCCTTTAGATTCTTATTTATAACTTGCATTTCCTATTCCATTTCTACCAACATGTTCGGTCCTATCAGAACCTTGCTCACTGGATCACTCTAGCTGATGGTAGTATTACAACTTCGCCCATAAATTTCCTCACACAGACTCGTCCTTAGTGACTCCTGATAACCATTGTTGTATGCAAACTCAACCATTGGAAGATACTCCTCCCACCTCCGTTGTTGATGGATGAAATACATCCTCAACATCTCCTCCAACATCCTATTGACCCTCTTTATTTTTCCATATTTCTGCGGATGATATGATGTATTGAAGGCAAACTCTGTACCGAAACCTGCAAACGACTCCTTCCAAAACCTATAAGTGAACTTAGCATCTTTGTCTAACACATTCTTCTTTGAAACACGATGCAAACACACTATATCTCTGATGAAGACCTGAGCTACTTCGCTGGATGAATAAGTAGTCTTCATTGGAATGAAGTGAGCTACCTTTCTCAAATCCTCAACCACAACCATGATGGAATCATGCGGCTTCAATGTCCTTGCAAAAAATGTAATGAAATCTGTTGTCGCCTTGTGATTTGCAAGATTGAAAAAAACAAATTTGCAGGGAACCACATCAAACCACTTTGGAGTCTAGGATCTAGCCTTCCTGGGCTTAGAGAGGGCTCTCTCTATGTTTATGTTCAAATGATATATCTTTATGTTTATTTTCTTCTGATTTTAGGATAGTTATGAAGTTTTGGGTGTGTTTGTTTTTTTTGATTGATTGATTGATTGATTTTTTTATTGACTGTAGGTTGAACAGATAGAATGTGGGAAGCTTAATCCATTGGGCTATGGAGTCAAAAAAGGATTTAATTGTACATCAACTCTGCAAGGCTTTTCCTAGGGAAAGCTAACCATATCAAGTGGATCTTTTTAGGTTATATGAAATATGAAATGACAACAAATTGTGAATTCAATAAAATTAAATGGAAATTAAGAATCCTTTAACTATACTTCAACAAGAAAAGCCTTCGAGATAACTATTTAAGAGGAACTAAAGAGCAGGACACCCTTGAATTATTTAGCTAAAAATTTATTAAGAAACCTTAAGACAACAATCCAGTAATCCTAAAGAGCAGGACACCCTTGAATTCTCTAGCTATTACTTTCAGACAAAGAAAACATTCAAGAATACAGTTTAGTGAAATTAAAGAACAAGACACCCCTGAATTCTTTAATCAAACTTCAAAGAAGGCCTTCAAGATAACAGTCCAGTAATACTAAAGAGTAGGACACCCTTGAATTCTTTAATCACTACTTTACTAAGAAAACCTCAAGGAAACAAGCTAGGTGGAGCTAAAGAGCAGGACACCCCTGAATTATTTAATCATACCTTGCAGAAGAAAACATAAAGATAATAGAAACAAACAGAGTTAAGGTGCCAAAAAAACATATCTTAATCTAAAATTTTTGTTCTATTATCAAAGAAATGATATAAAATATGGTAAACGCAAGAGAAAAAATGACAAAGAGGGATAACATCACCATTAACATAGCTCAATAATATTGTGAACGTGCTTGTATTACTGATGTTCAAAACAGTTACAATGGTCTAGTGCAATAAACTTTGCAGCTCAGAGTCTGATCAAAT
Source organism: Pinus albicaulis (assembly GCA_034641835.2). Taxonomy (NCBI): domain Eukaryota; kingdom Viridiplantae; phylum Streptophyta; class Pinopsida; order Pinales; family Pinaceae; genus Pinus; species Pinus albicaulis. The sequence continues at coordinate 892,722,859 of CM076576.1, forward strand.
CCAATCTAGCAATCAACCAACTAACCAACCCAACAACCAACAATCATAATGAAAAATTCATGCAGTATTTAATTGCAGACGAGGAGGTTATCCTAATCTATGGTTTCAGGCTATAGTTATTACAGAGTAAATGTAATCTTGACTTTTGAGACCATGCAAGGCCCAAGGCAAAGTATCTCTGACTGACTCACTGCAATAATAACTTTTGACTTAACTGCTGAGCTAACTTTTAGATATTTTTGACTATTTGGATTTAACTTTAACAATAAATTCTGAGCTGCTAAAAAATATCTCTGACTGCTTTATTAACTATAGCTGCTTTTATTTAAGTGAAATGAGGTTGTAGGTGGCAAATGTGATTTGAATAAGTAAAGGTCGAGTGGCCTTGTTATTCGGATCTATTTTCTTTGTTGATTTATCCTCTGATTTTGTCTTTAAACCTTTGATTTGTCTTTTAAACTAGGATTTGTCTCTTCTTTAATCCCGCTTTCTCATTCTACTCTTTAATATTTTTCTGATGTCATTGAAATCTCTGCTTTTACCCTTCTTATTTGATTTTTACTTCACTCTGTTTTTCTCCTTTAATTTTTGATTAATATTTTGATCCCTTTTACCTTTTACTGTCTTTTGACTGTGTTTTTCATTTGCCTTTCATCTATGTGTAGCCACTATATAATTCTCTTCATTTTCTTTACGCTGTCCTTTCAAGAACTTTTGTTGCTTCTGTCAATCTTGCGCTCCTAATCCCTTAAAGAAACAAGCTCTTGGATCGTCACTGAGAGAACTTAGTTTGAATAATTTTTGGACTTTGGTATGAAAATTGATTTATCACATTTTCTTATACATCGGCTACCTGCACAATTAAAAAAAATTTGCTAATAAAAACCTACGCTATGGATAGAGTCCGGATAATGGAGGCTTTTATTTTTCTGCGTGTGGCTATGACCTTTTGGGTCTTCAAAAGTGCTGCAGGGGTTAACACAGAGGTTCCGGGTTTATCGGGATAGGTCACAACTTCAAAAAATTCAAATGGGTTGGTAGTTTCAGGTTATGGCACGAGGGTGGTGGGTGATTTATCGCACAAGGCTTAGGCGATTAGCGGTATTTGGTAGGGGGGATGCGATAAGACGCAGGAGCGACGCATGGTGGATGGGACGTTTCTCAAACCACCCATTTCGTAAGGTCCAAAGGTTTTTAACCTTCGCACTTTTGGTGTTGTAATATGAAGTCAGGGTCATCGGATCGGGAAAAGTGGATCAGACGGTGGTTGGGGTTTGATGAAATGACGGGCTATAATATGATATGGGGCCCAGAGGTATAATGAAGCGAGGGTTTATTATATGCTGGGTTTTTCATAAAGCGGGGCCCAGGGTAAGTTAAAGCGAAGGCGCTTAATCACATAGTGGGCCAGGGTTATATGAGCACGGAGGGTTTAGGTTTAGAGCAGGGTGTTAATGTTTATGTGGGACTTGGGGATTTACGAAAGAGGGGAGTAAGGTTAATTAAGCAAGGGTTTTAATATAGAAAAGGAGGTGGGGTTTAATATAATGGGCTCGGTTATTTTTAAACAAACATGGTTTATTTAAAGGAGTGGGTCCCGAATAAAATAAAATTTGTTTGTAAAACAATGTAAAAATGGGTTTTTACATTGTTTTAATGGAAGAAGGGGAATGAATGAAAAGGGAGCGGATTTTAGCAATGGGAGTGGGGTTTTAGGTAGGGAAAGAGATGATAATGAGGGTTTTAGGGCCAAACATGGAATTTAAGAGTAAGAGAGTGATTTGAATAGGTGAAATGAGAGATCGTGAATAGGTTAAATTGAAAATAATGAAGGAAGTGAGATTTCTGAAAATAAATGATAGTCAGGGAATGTTATTTTCAGCAGACTGCAGAAAATCCATAATAATTTAGACACACTGTAGAATACAGGAGACTAACAGTGGCTCCAATTAGGGAGGACAACTCCTTTAGGACGTGTCAAGAACCTTAGATCTCTGGATTTAGTAGATCAGTAGCCTGTTTGTACTTGGCTGATTTTCCTACTATAATTGCTGATCTGATACAATTTTTGTGACTTTGGCCTTCAGAAATTAAACATCATGCTTCCTGCAAAGTAATTCTACCTACCCATCATTCTATTCTAACATTTTTTCTTCATCTTGGAGGTGCATTTAGACTTGCAAACCTTGACATCATTTTTCTTTTGAAATGAAAACTATCTAAATCTAACCTTATAACTTCCAAAGGCTCAGGTTAGGCTAATGAGCTCTTTTATTCTCTACCTAATTACTTATCTTCCAAGATTAAACAGTTTGACAAATTTTATTCTCTAACTATCAGCATGAAATTTAAAACATGAATGAATCAAGATTAAGCAGTTTGATCATCATGAATTGTGGCATTTTGGACAAGCTGCACATAATATTATTTGCAAAAAAGTAAACTAAAAACTGATGGTTTTGATCTTGAATCTTTCATTTATCACTTATCCCTCACCTTTCTTATTAGTTTCAGATTTATGCTTTGGAACCAATGTCATTTTGTATCTACCTACTCATAAGCCAATGCTTAAACAATTTTGGCAAATCTTCATTTTCTAACTTATCAACAAAAATTCAAAATTTGTACAATCATGATTAAGCTATATGATTGAACAAGATGTTTTCAAAAGTAGTGGAATTTTGACTTGCACACTTTCAACAATATTTATTTTTGGTATGGGGCTTACCTTTTTCTTTTTATCTACCCTCCTTTCTTTTTGTATAAATTTTTCTAAGTTTTTGTTTAAACAATGTTATGTACAATGAAGGAAAACTTTAAAATGAGATTCTCAACTGAAATAATGCTTGAGCATTTTGTCATTTACAAGACCTCCCAATAATTCTGTTCCATCCATTTCTTGTAAGAAAAATGCATTATTACCTCTTACAGAATGGATGATGTATGGACCTTTCCATAGATTATCAATTTTTCCATGCTTGCTTTTGTCCTCTCTTCTTGAATCCCATTTTAGTACTTTGTTTCCAATGCTGAAATCATTTGCCTTGGTCCTTTTGTCAAAGAGCTTCTTGATATTTTCTTGTACCAGCTGTGTCCTGTTGTATACTCCTCTGGTTTGCTGCAAACTGAACAATCTAGTTTATTCTTCTTTGTATGTCATTTTCTTCAGACTGCACCTCTTGAATGAGCTTCATTAATAGCACTCCCAAGCTTGTTGGGAATACTGCATCTGTTCCATAGACCAGCTGATAGGGAGACATATCAATTGGTTTCTTACTTGTCAGTCTATCTGCCCATAATGCATGTACCAATTTGTTGTGCCATGATTTCTTATTTTCCTCTAGCAACTTTTTAATGATGTTCACCAAACTCTTATTTGAGGATTCAACCAACCAATTACTTTGAAGGTAATAAATTGTAAAATGACCCAAATTAATGTGGTAGTTGTGGCAAAAGTCCACCATTTTCTTGGATGTAAAAGCATCAACATTGTCAGTAATGATTTTCCTAGGACAACCAAACCTAGACAGAATGTTATTTTCAAGAAATATGATAATTACTGAGGCTGTGGAAATTCTGGAAGGGATGGCCTCTATCCACTTAGTGAAATAATCAATTGCAGTAAGGATCCATTTATGCTGGGCAGAGGAGGAAGGGTGGATTTCTCCAATGAAATATAGACCCCATTGTTGAAAAGGAGCTTCAACAGAGATTGACTGTAATGGCAAAGGAAATAGTTTTCTTTTTCCCTCAAAGATTTGGCATTTATGGCAGGCAATTACCATTTTTTGGATGCCTTGGAAGAGGGTAGGCCAATAGAAACCAGCCCTAGGGATTTTATTAACATTGGTTTTCCAATAGAGGTGACCTCCACATTCTCCTTCATGAAATTCATGCATGATCCTATTTGCATCTTCTTCAGACAAACATTTAAGCAATACACCAGCAGAATTTTTCCAATATAAAACTTTATCCATAATGCAGAAATTTATAGCCTTTAGTTTCAAGAATCTGGCCTTTGTTTTGGACAAACCAGGAGGAACATTTATATTAAAAAGCACATATAATATATCAGCATACCAGCGTGAGTTCAAAAATTCTTCCTCAATAGGTGGAGTTGCCAGCTCCTCTTGTTCATCCAATGAGTCAATCATGTTGATGTCTAGTGCTTGAAAATTTGTTTCGGCCATTAGTTTAGCCAGTCCTTGTCCTTTGATTAGCTTGGTGGGCTTGATTTCTAGATCATATTCCAAGATGACAACAATCCACTTACCTTTTTTTCCATATGGATCTTGTGTAAGTATGTCTTTAATCACTGTGTGAGGTACAAAGGCAATGATGTGTGAATGAAAAATATAGAATCTGAAATATTTTAGTGCTTTGACTAAGGGAAAAAGCTGCTTTTCGATTATATTATATTTCAAAGGTGCATCTCTCAATGCTTGGTTGAAAAAAGCTATGGGATGCTCCTATCCCATTATGTTTTTATGTAGTAAGACAACAACCACTATGTGTTCTGATGCAAAGGAGAAAATGAATAAATCTTTGGTGAAGTCAGGGCTGATTAGAACAGGTGTTTGGGTAAGATCTTGCTTCACTAAGTCAAAATATTTCTTTGCTTCTATGGTCCATTTGACTCCTGTTTCTGTTTTGAGCATGTTAGTAATGTTTCTCAAGAGTTCTGCAAGGTTTGGTATGAACCTCCTTAAGAAATTTATCTTTCCAATGAAATATTGCATCTATTTGATGTTTCTTGGGTGACTGATTTGAAATATTCCCTCAACCCTCTTTGGGTCAATATTGATCCCTTCTTCATATATGATGTGGCCTAAAAGCTTCAATTCTTGAAGGCCAAATAAGGTTTTCTTGGGATTCAAAGACAGACCATACTTTCTGCATTTCTCAAATATCTTTCTCAAATGGGCTAGATGTTCTTCATCAAATTTTTAATAGAACATGATGTCATTAAGATATATCACAATAAAGTAACGTATTTCTTCTGAAAAAACAATATTCACTTCTCTTTGAAAAGTGGCTCCATCATTCATTAACCCAAAAGAAATTTTAACATACATGAAGGTTCCCCAAGGTGTAGTGAAAGTTGTATTGCGTTGATCATCTGGATGTACCAACACCTGATTGTACCCTGAAAGCCATCCAACAGAGATATCCTTTTGGAGCCTACTACCCTTTGCAATATATGATCCATTTTTGGTAAGGGGTAGTTGTCCTTCAAGGATGCTTTGTTTAAATTTTTGAAGTCGATGCAGAGCCTAATTTCTCCTATTTTCTTTCTAACTGATACAAGATTTGAAACCCATTCTGAGTACCTGAGAGGGACTATTATTCTAGCATCATACATTTTCTTTATTTCTTTCTCAACCAGTGGCAGTTGGACAAGATTTATTCTGTGTAATTTATGTTTAAAGGGCTTCTGGTTTTCTTTGAGAGGAATCTTGTGCTGAATGATATCTGTATCATAGGACTTCAAGTCTTCATAGCTCCAAGCAAAAAAATCACTAAATTATTGGAATAGCTCAATATATTTCTGTTTTATAGGAGCTGGTCATGTCTTTGATAGTTTTATCATTATGGATTTTAGCTCACTGCCTATATTGCACTCTTTTATATTTTCTTCAGTGGATTCCATCTTTGGCTTCTTGGCAACATTAGTAAAATCAAAAAGTTCCTTTAGAGGGACAAGTCCTTTTGGTAAGGTATTATCTCTGAACTGCAATACTTCAAAGTCTTCTTTTTCTGAATCTGCACACAATTCTATCATGTGTGGGCGCTCTTCTTCTAGCAAATGTATATCAGCATTATGGGTGGCCTCCTCCTTGTCCTTTTGTTCCTTAGTAGAGCAGTATTATTCATGATCTGAGTCTGAATTTGGCATTTCAAACTCATTTATGGACTGCAGGAAATCTTCAATTTGTTTGTCATCTTCAAAGACTTGCCAATATTTTATGTTATCAGGGATTGCTGGTCTATATTTGACTTGTAATGTGTATTGTTTGTTATGATGAGGTTTTTGACAAGTACTGGCTGCAAATGCTAGTCCATTGGCTATGATATTTTGATTTCTTGGGATGGAGGTAAGATCATATTCTTTGAAGGTTTTTATGAGGTCAAGGGAATCGTTCCTATATTCTCTTAATCTAGGATGTTTAGCTGAATATTCTCCCTTAATCTGCCTAATGACTAGCTCAGAATCCCCATGGACAAAGATCCTTTTGGCTCCTAATTTCTTGAGTAATTATAACCTTAGAAGGAGTACCTCATACTTTGCTATGTTATTTGTGCATTACAAGTTCAGTTTGTATGAATGACCTTCTGCGTGGTTGTTCTTAGTGTTGTGAACCTAAACACCTGCTCCAGAATGAATTTTTCCACAAGAACCATCAAAGCTCATGCTCCAAAGAGGTTTAGTTTCAGACTTATGGTTGTCATTATGTTGTTAGTTTTCTATTTGGTCTGACTATTCTTCCTCTTTTTCCTCCTTTTCAATTGTTTGTTCATTTACTGCTACTTGTTCATTAATGTTTCATCATTGTAAAGGATAAATGAATCAAGGTCCATGTGGAAATTGTAGAGATGGGAGTTATCAGGATTTTATTGACTGCTGACCATGTATTTCATATGAGTCTCCCTATATAATCTTCTTGGTTGACTAAAGACTGGCATGGTAGCATAGGTCATATCCATTTGGAGGGTACCTTGAAGTTTGCCTCCCCATGAGCGTGATAGGAGCATGCCATATTTGGTTGGTATGTCAGCCACTACAATATCCATTACTAGGCTTTTGGCTAGTATTTGTGCTAAAATAACACAAATATCTTTGATTAGGCCTAGACATTTAACTCTACTGGAGTCAAAAGAGTACAAGTCTTTGTATGGTTTAGTTATCTCAAGGCCTATTTTTTCCATAACTACCTTTGGCATGAGGTTATGTGAAGCTCCTGAATCTAACATGGCATTGTGGATGATTTTATCATGGATGTTCAAACTGACATAAAATGGAGGTACACCCCCCTCTTGAAATTTGCCTTCTACCTCAGGTCCAAACAAAAGCTCTGGTTTGTCATCATTTAAATTTAAAGTATCAGTATTTTCTCTTATGTTTAAAGATTTCAAAACTTGGGATATTTATACATCTTGGCCAACTAATTCAGTAAGAGGTATGGAGATTTTTATCTTGGCAATTTCATTCTCAAGGCTGAAGGGTGTCAGTGTTTTTGACAGATTTAAATCAGTTTTATCACACAAAGTTTTTACAACAATTTTAGCTTGTTGTTTTTCATTGGGAGTCTCAGTTAAATCAGTTTTGTTAGGCCTACTAGTTGATCCACTAGTGCTGCTTTATGGAATGTTTTTGTTTTTATTTTTATTAGAAATTTTAACCATTATGTTTGAAGTTTCTGCTTTCTTTTTAGGACCATTTTCAGGAATCTTCCTAGCAGAAATTTCTGGGTTTTTTCTCTTGGGAGTATCTTGGTTTTTCTTGCTTCTGAGGTCATATTGCCTATGCACTTCCATGATGGAATTTTCGAAGCCTTGTTTATATTCCTCAAATTCTAGGCATTCTTCTTCCTTTGGGGCAAATAAGCCTTGTTATTCCTCAGTGAGGAAAACAATATCCTCATTGTTAACTCCCATTAGATTGATATGACTTTCCTTAAGTTCCTCAACTACCCCCGCATCCTCATCAACATAGTTTTCTTAGAAATGAGGCCTGATTTGCTGGTCAGGTCCTCTTTGTATTATTTGAGGGGGATTTCTCCTAAAGTTTTGGTTTTGGTTTTGGTTTTTATTTATGTTTTGAGGAGCTGCTTCTTTTTCTCTGGGGTAAGCTCTCTCATTCATGTTTATTCTCTCCATCATCCTTTCCATAGTTCCAACTAAGTTATCAATATTAGTATCAGATGTGGAGGCTGCAACTTCCTCCCTATATGTGACTCTCTTTTCATTTTTCATTCTAGATATTTTGGCAATTAGATTTGCCTCCACGCTTACTACACCCCTCTACATATCTTCTAATGTAAGAGGGTCTCTTTCTCTTAATTGATAAGCCATTTCTGGGTCAAAGCCATCTAGAAATTTCATTAGGGCTAGACCTTGGGGAGGTTTCATGTAGGTAGGGAGGGCATTATATACACTATTGAACCTAGTGCAGTAATCTTGGACACTCTCTCCAACGTTTCTTTTAATGTTTTCATACTCTGATAAGATTTGGAGAGGGTTCTTCTTGACTTCCCATTTATTTAGGAACAGTTGATGAAAAGCAGGGAGGTCATGTACACTATTAGGGGTTAGGCCTTTAAACCATTTTCTTGCTTCTCCCCGTAAGCTTTGGGAAAACACTCTCATCTTGATAGTTTCATCATCTATCTCTTGTCGATCACAATAATGCTCCATTATATCCACATGTTGTTGAGAAGTTGTAGAACTAACCTCATCAAATAAGGGAATCTTGGACTGATAATCCTGTGGTAGAGGTAATAAAGGCAATGGTAGGAATAATGGGGCATACCAGGTTTCCATGGATGGTAGTTGGGGAAACAAAGGAGGGTTAACAAGTGGAGGGTTTACAAAAGAAGGTGGAGGGTTAAATGTAGGTAGGTGAACAATGGGTGTATGAATGGGGGTTGAAGTTAGTACAACAGGATTATGTTGTAAGATGGATGGGTCTAAAACTATTTGGGTTATCCAACTCTGAGATTTAGTCTTGGACAAGCTTTGTTCCAGGGGTGAGCCAGATAGGATATTTTGCAAGTTTTTAAGGTTTTCAGGTAAGGAACTTGCCTTATGAATAGGTCTGTTAACAGTTGTATTTTTATATCTAGGATATTTCCTTAGGATGTGCTCTGGATTTTCAACTATTGCAAGAGGGTTTGGGTCAGGATGAGATCTAGTACAGATTCTTCTAGAAGCCAGAATTTGGACCCAAGGTTCAAAGAGGTTGAAAGTTTTATAATAGTTTAGAAAAAAACTGATCTGTGAAAGAAATAATTTATTCACAAAGTATTTTCACTGGGTTCTTATTTGAGGTTTGATGATATCAAGATTTCTCAATAATTTTCCCAGTGGAGTCTGTAGAAAACCAGTGGAGTCAGCAGACCTACTGAAAAACCAGTGGAGTCACTAGGTGGATGATTTTAATTGTCTTGAGGTTGGCTATTGTCCACCATCAACAACCAGAGACATGTCTTTGCTAACACTTGAGTCATCTAAATTTTAAAGGGGTTTTATGATTTCTTGAGGAAATATTAATCTTTGTTAATAACTCAGCTTCTCCCCAGTATGGTCGCCACTATGTTGTCGCCCCGTGATTTTCAAGATTGGAAAAAACAAATCTACAAGGAACCACATCAAACCACTTTGGAGTCCAGGATCTAGCCTTCCTGGGCTCATAGAGGGCTCTCTCTATGTTTATGTTCAATGGATATATATTTATGCTTATATTCTTCTGATTTTAGGTTAGTTATGAAGTTTTGGGTTTGTTTGTTTTGTTTGTTTGATTGATTGATTGATTTATTTATTGAATGTAGGTTGAACAGATAGACTTTGGGAAGTTTAATCCATTGGGATATGGAGTCATAAAAGGTTTTAATTGTACATCAACTCTTCAAGGGTTTTCATAGGGCAAGCTAACTATATCAAGTGGATATTTTTAGGTTAGATGAAATATGAAATGACAGCAAATTGTGAATTCAGTAAAATTAAAGAGAAATTAAGAATCCATTAACTATACTTCAACAAGAAAAGCCTTTGAGATAACTGTTTAAGAGGAAATAAAGAGTAGGACACCCCTGAATTCTTTAGCTAAAACTTTACTAAGAAACCTTAAGACAACAATCCAGTAATCCTAAAGAGTAGGACACCCCTGAATTCTCTAGCTATTAGTTTCAGACAAAGAAAACATTCAAGATAATAGTTCAGTGAAATTAAAGAGCAGGACACCCCTGAATTATTTAATCAAATGTTAAAGAAGGCCTTCAAGATAACAATCCAGTAATACCAAAGACCAGGACACCCATGAATTCTTTAATCACTACTTTACTAAGAAAACCTCAAGGAAACAAGCTAGGTGGAACTAAAGAGTAGGACACCCCTGAATTCTTTAATCAGACCTTGCAGAAGAAAACATACTGATAATACAAATAGACAGAGTTAAGGTGCCCAAAAAGCATATCTTAATCTAAAATTTCTGTTCTATTATCAGAGAAATGATGTACAATATGGTAAAAAAAGGTAGAAACAATGACAAAGAGGGATAATATCACCATTAACATAGCTCAAGAATCTTGTGAATGTGCTTGTATTACTGATGTCCAAAACAATTACAATGCTCCAGTGAAATAAAAATTGTAGCTCGAAGTCTGATCAAATCCAATCTAGCAATCAGCCAACTAACCAACCCAACAACCAACAATAATAATGAACAATTCATGCAACATTTAACTGCAGATGAGGATGTTATCCTAATCTAGGGTTTCAGGCTATAGTTATTACAGAGTAAATGTAATCTTGACCTCTGAGACCATGCAAGGCCCAAGGAAAAGTATCTTTGACTGACTCATTGTAATAATAACTTTTGACTTAACTGCTGAGCTAAATTTTAGATATTTTTGTCTATTTGGCTTTAAATTTAATTTTTACAATAACTTCAGAGCTGCTAAAAAATATCTCTGACTTCTTTATTAACTGTAGCTACTTTTATTTAAGTGAAATGAGGCTGTAGGTGGAAAATGTGATTTGAAGAAGTAAGGGCTGAGTGGCCTTGTCATTCGAATCTGTTTTCTTCATTGATTTATCCCCTGATTTTGTTTTTAAACCTTTGATTTGTCTTTTAAACTCAGTTTTGTCTCTTCCTTAATCCTGCTTTCTCATTCTGCTCTTTAATATTTTTATGATGTCATTGAAATCTCTTCTTTAACCCTTCTTATTTTCCTTTGACTTCACTCTGTCTTTCACCTTTAATCTTTGATTAATCCTTTGATCTCTTTTACCTTTTACTTTCTTTTGACTATGTTTTTCATTTTCCTTTCATCTTTGTGCAAACACTTTATAATTCTCTTCATTTTCTTTACCCTGTCCTTTGAAGAAGTTTTGCTACTTCTATCAATATTGTGCTCCTAATCCCTTAAAGAAACGAGCTCTTGGATCGTCACACAGAGAACTTAGTTTGAATAATTTTTGGACTTTGGAATGCAAATTGATTTATCGCATTTTCTTATACATCGGCTACCTGCACAATTAAAAACAATTTGTTAATAAAAACCTGCGCTATGGACAGAGTCCAGATAATGGAGGCTTTTCATTTTCTGCGTGTGGCTATGAACTTTCGGATCTTTAGAAGTGCTGCAGGGGTTAACATAGAGGTTCGGGGTTTATCGCGATAGGTCACAACTTCGAAACATTCAAATGGGTTGGTAGTTTCAGGTCATGACGTGAAGGTGGTGGGCGGTTTATCGCACAAGGCTTAGGCGATTAGCGGTATTTGGTAGGGGGGATGCGATAAGACGTAGGAGCGACGCGTGGCAGATGGGATGGTTCTCAAACTGCCCATTTTGCAAGGTCCAAAGGTTTTTAACCTTCGCGCTTTTGGTGTTGCGATATGAAGTCAGGGCCTTCGGATCGGGAAAAGTGGATCGGACGGTGGTCGGGGTTTGATGAAACGATGGGCTATAATATGATATGGGGCCCGAAGGTATAATGAAGTGGGGCTTTATTATATGCGGGGTTTTTCATAAAGTGGGGCATGGGGTAAGTTAAAGCGAAGGAACTTAATCACATAGTGGAATAGGATTATATGAGGACGAAGGGTTTAGGTTTAGAGCGGGGGGTTAATGTTTATGTGGGACCCGGGGATTTACGAAAGCGGGGAGTAAGGTTTATTAACACAAGGGTTTTAATATAGAAAATGAGGCGGGGTTTAATATAACGGGGTCGGGTATTTTTAAAGAAACAAGGTTTATTTAAAGGAGTGGGTCCCGAATAAAATAAAATTAGTTTGTAAAACAATGTAAAAATGGGTTTTTACATTTTTTTAATGGAAGAAGGGGAATTGATGAAAAGGGAGTGGATTTTAGCAATGGGAGTGGGATTTTAGGTAGGGAAGGAGGTGAGAATGAGGGTTTTAGGGCCAAACATGGAATTTCAGAGTAAGAGAGTGTTGGGCGGAAACGTGAAGCTGGGTTACACTTTTGTGAGAATCAGGGGCCAAAATTTTTTTTCGGCAATAGTTCGGTCGAACATTTTATAAAGTTCGGCCGAAATCGTGATTCCGTTTAGATTGACGGCACACTGACAACGTGGGAAAACAGAATTTTCGTCGGAGATGGGAAAACCGACGACAAAAGTTCGGCCGAACTTCTAACAAAAGTTCGGCCAAACTGTGAGTTCGACCGAACTTTTACTTTTAAAAAATTTCGGCCGAACTAGTTTTTATAAATAAATCGCCCGCGATGTTAGATTGTTTACCGGTTTGATTATTCCCGCATTGTCTGTGATTGTTTGCTGCTCTGTTCGCGCGTTGCACCTCCCGGCCGTGACTGTTTGCTGCTCTGTTCGTTTCTCGTTTCGTCGGCGTTGTTGTATATCGGGTATGTTCGAGCGAACCTCCTTTCCACAGAAATTTTTAGTAGGAATAAAAAGAGAATTAGAGAAAAACATTATTATAACCAAAACATTATAAATGTGAATAAAGGTGACGAGTCTTATTTTTCCTTGACTAAACTGAGCGAGGGGAGGATGAATCAATTGAGTCCATTCATGGACATTAATATACTTTTCATTAAACTCATCGACTTGAAACATCACATGATTAGCTGGTAAAAGAGATCTATGTTCAAATCTGACGAAATACTTGAAAAATACATTTAAAGTGCTTTAGTTTTTTATTTGAACACCAAAAAGAACTATAGTTGAACTCATTTTAAAATTGAAATATAACAGTAGAACGCAGAATAATTGAAATGGTGGCCTGCATCATGAATTCTGTCCTCTGTAACGACGCATTTTGGTTTATGATAAAAATAGATTGATTGCTCAGGCGGGTGGTGGGCACCGTGTCGTGTCACGGCCTGTCCTCTTGTGGGGAGATTCACGCGTAACCCAGTACCCAGTCATCACGTGTACAACATTTGAATAAAGTGGAATTTTCTCATTTTATTTTCATATAAAAACACAAACGAAATATTCGAAAAATTCGGAATCATACTTCCTGAGAAAAAAATGAATCTGTTTGAAATTTTGATTACTTTTTAAATCCCTCACCATATCACAATCACCATGTGGGTTTTTTTTGCAATTTCTTTTCAAGAATATTTTTCTTGCTTTTGTTCCCCGCCCCATGTGTGTACTGTGAATAATTTCATGTGGCTGCTAGCAATGGCGGGACTCAGGTTGAATTTTGTAAAACGTATGCAAAATTTCTAAAATTTATTCCTGTACCCAATAGATTCAGTATATGCTTTCTGGATCCTCCTTTCAAAAAATTGATCAACTGTTACATTAATTGCTGTGATAAATTGCTGTTGTTTGTTGTGTTACATTGTATTAGTTAGTTTACCTTCATTTTCACAATCTTCAACTTGGTATCTGCAATTTTTTTTCTCCAACCTTTCTAGACTCTTATATTTTCGCCACATAACGAACAAAGACAAAATGAAATAATACAGCGCAAAAAATACCATTTCAAAACAGAGAAAATCCGTTATCCCTGCTCCTGAAGAGCCCAAAAAGTGACAGTAGAAGGATCTATGGAACAACTCATACAAAAAGGGACAGCAAAGTTTTTACTGTCAAAGTAACAACACATATTAAACCTGAAATCTGAAAACATAGCCTCCCTGAACCCCACTGTACTTAAATGATGGGGATTGAACCTTCAGCCTGAAGACCCTGCATGTTATATAGCTGGTAATTAATCTTTCCAAAAACAGCCTTCAGCCCCTGCTTTGACAATTCATCTGCAACAATATTCTTTTCATGATATATATGTTGATAAGTAATACCTGCAAAAATAGTTTTTAAATTCTCAATTCTGCAAAGCCAATGTGAAACCTCCTTATTTCAACCTCCTTATTTGCACATTCATATTCAACAATTTTTTATGAACAAATGACACCAATTGTGTCGTGAATAATTCTGTCAAATTTAATGTATGCATTGTATGTTCTGAAGACTCCAATGTAATGGATGCATTGTATGTATTTTTTGCTTGTATATTTTTATGTTGTTTGCCATAGTAATGTCATATAGTGTATGGAGTTTTAAATTGTTTTTAAATTATTTTTATTATGTGTTGTATGTGATTTTGATTGAAAATGTTTCTTTTTTATTTATTAATTAAAAAAAATTATTAGAAAAAATATTGCTTTAAGCCTTAGAATTTACAATCAAAATTAGAAAATGTATTTTTATCTAAACTATTTATGAAAAGTTTAATATTGTTTGATCTTCTCTACCATGTCCTTTTTACATATATCTAGAATAATATTATTTGTACAATTTCTGTTTTTTTGTAACATTTTACTACCATAATCAAAATCTATAGAAATAATAATCTAACATTATAATATCTTGAAATAGAGCTAGCCAACTCAAATATAGTATTGCAAATCCTTGGCTAAGTTAGATGAGGAGGCTATGTATTACATATGGTCTTGAATGAGCATTTGGACTCTTTAGATATATATCTAAAGAGTCCAAATGCTCATTCAAGACCATATGTAATACATAGCCTCCTCATCTAATATATAAAACTTTAATCCATGTGCTTAACCTTAACATTGACACAAATGGAATTTACAATTTTACTCACTGCTTTATGATAGAAAAATATGTGGATGAATATTTCCCACATATCCAAAGTCAAAAGGGATAGATTAAAAAGGGATGCTCTCCGGTCATCTATAAAAGATAAATTAAAGAAGCATGACATATTAGTAATGCAAATTAGATATGCGTATCAATTATGTTCATGTAACACAACAAATAGATGATTCAATACAAATGTCACATAGAAGTCATATTTATCTCAAGGGCCTTCAACTTAAATTATATATCTAGCATTACATTAAGCTATAGGAGATAAATCAAAGAAGCATTTGAATGTAAATTAAACATGTGTAATAATTATGTCCTTTAGTTTAATAAATAGATAATAATTTTCAAATGCCATATCTAAGCTATATTTCATCTAAGTAGCTTTCAATTTAAACTTATATCTAATGTTAAATTATATAAAAGAATAACAATAATCCAAACTTCAAAAAAATATTTAGAACTTTAGTATAAAATGTGACATATAATTTTCCTGTGTGGAAAAACATAGTTATCGAGAGTTCAAAACTCATGCATTTGAATAGAAAGTGGGTATACGAATGAGCAAGTAGATTTTTTCTAGAAATGAGGAAGTGAAGGTTGATAGAGAGCCACACAAAATTTCAAATTCATACCTTAACAAAATTGTTATATCCTTTTAAAGAAAACGTGTCATATAATCAACTTTCATCGAAATATATGATAAAATCAACCCAATTTTATGAAAAATAGTATACCATTTTTTACATTTCACATAATACAAATAGATAAATATTACTTAACTATTGTTATAAAGATTTAACTACCCATAGAGAGATGGCCAAGTGATTGAGACAAGGCATCATCACAATAAAAAACCAATTACAAATTGTAGTAATCCTAGAATCATGCTTTACATAAGGTAAAATTGGGGAACTCATGACTTGTACTATAGATAAAAAAACATTTACCCTTACCAAAAAATATATGATAAAAAATGACAAACTACATAAGTTTAAGCTTAAGGGGATATAATCCTTCTTGGCTTCCATATAGATAATGAAAATGATTGTTCCAAGTCTCATGTTGCTTGTTATGTTACTTTATAAACCTTGATTGGAAAGAAAAATAGGTGGGCAGAAATGTAAGAAATATAAAACATAATGAAACACAACGTAAGAAATAGAGAACATAATGAAACACACACATACATATCTCTAGACAATCAACATAATTATTTTCCTAGGAAATCCTTATGGGAGACAAGCAACCCTAAAAAGTAATGATGCTCTAGACTCTTTTTCCCTAGGAAATCCTTATGGGAGAAAAACAACACTAAAATTTAAACATGCTCTACTCTCTCTTTTCTGGTATGGAAAATATGTTTAAGGTAATCTCTCTAGAGTTAGCTAAGACTTTTGGCATGTAAGGTTGCTATAAAAACTTAACTTCATACATTTTTCTCTCTAACTTCACACTCCTAGTTGTATTTTCAACTATGGAACAAAATACAATAACACAAAATGGAACTTTTATTCCTCCTAGTGGCCAAGTATTTAACATAGCGTGATAGCCAACTAGGTGTAATATTTGACTCCGTCAACCATTAACGAGGTTTGTGATTTTAGACCTTTTAGAGTCTTGTTAAAATTCCACATGTAGCTAGCTTGCTATGCATGAGTAATGGGGCTAAAATGTCATTCTCTCGTACCATGGTGATCAACATGATATAGGTCCAATTACTAAAGGCATAAATTTTGAATGAACTTCATTTGATGTTTTTCTTGCACCATTGGATATATGTCTTTAAGTGTAGAATAATGGTCAAGATTTTGGCACAAGGAATAATCGTTTGACCCCCAAAAATGTCAAATTTAAAACCTCAAAATGACTCCAAAAGGTTTTGGATCCCAATTATCCACCCACCATTAAAATGACCCTACAAGTTGATTCTTTCAGTTTTTTCACTCTATAAGCATCAAAATATATGACAAATAATATAATTATCCAATCTAGATCAGTATTTAATAATTTGTTAAAATTATGAGTAAGATATACATCATGGAATTTAAATAAATAGCGTTAATTCATTGAACACCCTTGTACATGTTCCTTGTTGATACTTTGAAAGTAATACTTTTTGAAAAATAATTTGTTTATGGATTCTATTTTCCACATTCTCTCAACCATATCAAAAACCTTCTTATAATATTTGAAATCGAAGGTCTTTCCCATACCAAAGTATGTTCTTTTAAAACATGTTTTCTTGGTGATATGGGTGATTTAGAAATGATTGGGAGAGCGAAATTCCTTGAATTTAATATGTAAAATATGTTTGGTTCATGCCACTAAGCCAAGAATTTTAAATTCAACTGAATTTTAATATAACCAACTAAATCCTGCAAAAAAAGAATAAAACAATTTATGTTAGGATTGTGGATTCAGGGATTGAAACAACACACCATGATATTTGAAATTTAAAAATAATGGTTCGAGTCCTAGGTAGCTCAGAATCCTATTTGTTTTCAAAATAAGGATGCACTCCCATTTTATTCTCATGATTAGGTTGTAATCATGAGGCTCTCGCTCAAGAGTGGACCTTCCCAAAATCTTGTGACGTCTTGTCACAAACAAAACCATCAAACTAAAAAACACATCATGCAAGAAACATAGCTCGCTGACATATCATTTTTCTCCTTCAAAGAAAAAAATT
This sequence comes from Pinus albicaulis, assembly GCA_034641835.2. Taxonomy (NCBI): domain Eukaryota; kingdom Viridiplantae; phylum Streptophyta; class Pinopsida; order Pinales; family Pinaceae; genus Pinus; species Pinus albicaulis. Next base: position 892,740,380 of record CM076576.1, read on the forward strand.
CACATCATGTGAATATCTCCATGTACTCTTACATATTGGTGTACAAAACCATCAACCAAACACAAGTCGACAAAACATGCCTCTTCAAACAACCGACTCTCAAGTCAAATAATAGCTCATGTACAAATTTCCATATTTGTTGCATTTAAGTGTGTCAACATAACTCTACTTTCAACATCTTGCTTCATGCAACATGCACCATACTTTGAATTTGCAAAGAAATCCATGAAACATCAAAATACATGCAAGGCCTTAATTGGATAATAAATCTAACCATATGTTAGCAAACCATTTCAATGGCGCTTCTTTTAGCTGCACTTCATCATCATGTGAATCATCCTGACCCTCATCGATTCTGGAATCCTCTTTTCCATTCTTGTCGTTATCTCTTTCCACCTTCTTCAAATGTTGTAGATGACTTGTTGGATACAAAGGCCAACACTTGTCTACAAGGTGACCTTTCTTATGGCAATGAGTAATAAACAATTTCATCTTATTTTCAACATCATTTTCCTTGTCCAATGGGCCTTTGATTTTTTTACTCATTTATTTAGAAAGTTTCAATGTGCATGGATATCTTCTTCCAACATATATAAACATTATGTTTATTCAAACCAAAAAAGGAACATGTGCAAGTTATTTTCTATATCTTACGTGAATATTTACCATGTTTATCATAATCAAAAGCAATTTGATTAAAGGCAAATTTATACCTTGAACATTCACCGTTGTCGCCTTCTTGAGGAGGTGAATTTGATGAGGTAGTGGCTCTCCTCTGAATACTAGCAATGAATTCAATGACTAGATATAGCTTTCAACATCCTCTTCTTTTACATTCTCATTAGCTGCATGTTTATTAACATCTTCTTGCAAAGTGGGTGTCAAAATTTTCCATTCATCATGAACACAAAATTCACAAGCTTGAGGTAATGAACGCGAAATAAAATTCCTTCTTGGAACAGCTTCATGTGCCTCCTTGGCTTTGGAGCATTCTCCATCATATTTTCCATAACCAAGACCCAAATAATTAGGCCCTTCCTCAACAACATTTGGCTCAACTATGCCTTGTACTCAACTATGCCTTGTACATGTTTGCCTTTAACCCTTTCCTTTCATAGCACATTTTCATCAAAAAATTGGACCTTATTCCTCTAGTGTGTCTCTCAAAAGCATGTACACATTCATTTTGAGAGGAAATTGAAGACAGAAACCAATAGCTAATTCTTCTAACTAACCTTGAATAAAATGAGCTAAATTGTACTTTGATACCAACTTGATTTGAATATGGACAAACTAGTTTTATTGGGTTATCTCCCTCATTAGTTAAATAAAAATGTGTTTAGGATCGTCTAAAGTTAGCCAATTGGGAAGGGATTTGTGTCAAGCTTTAAGTGTATTTTGTGAGAAATTTATGAGTTAATTAGCTTTTAAAAACTCATGTGTACAACAAATAAAATGCAAAATTTTTATTTAGGAAATTTTTTTCCCTCAATCCAGATTTCGATTATTGGAATGTATGTAAGAGGAAGAAATAGGGAATTCAATTTTCAAATTCTAGACCTTGTCTAAACCAAAATAAACTAGAGGTTTGGTTTTCAAATACATTCACTTATTTGGAAAATTTCTAGCTACCAAAAGTCCATATGCCAATCTACCTCCCAAGAAATCCATTTATTACATCACTGGTTAGTTTTTGTCTTCCTATATTCTTTATCAACCTCTTCTAGTGATTCTTGAAAGGTGGATACTTAAATCCTTCCTAAAAATTTGAGCTCTAAAATGAGAAGACATACAAGGTCATTTTAAGTCATTCTTCTATCCAATTATAAAAACCAAGTGACTATTTCTAAATATTGATTTCTATCCCATAAACTGTACAATATATGTGGAGTTGCCTCGCCCTAAGCGAGATGTTTAACAAACATAATAATAGAGAAACAATTAGTGACGTCACCAAAAGATGTAGCCTCTTCAAGGTATCATATCCTCTCATCAAGTTCAAGAATCTATTCACCAAAAATGTCCTATGGAAATGATGGTTTAAGAAACAAAACCAGACAAAAACCTTCAGTGAGAACAACAAAATCTAAAACCTCTTCAAGGTCTTCAATTTGCTCGTAAAGTTAAATTGTGTCTTGATCAAGTCCAACAACAAAGAAACATTCAGTGACAACACCAAAATCTACAACTTCTTCAACGTCTTCTAAACCATCTCCAAAGTCAATATTGTGTGCATCAAATTCCTCAGCAAGGTCATCAATGGAGTCATCAAAACTACTATTTCAAACTTCAATGCCAAAAATAAGTCAAAAGAATTCAATTTCTCCTCCAAAACCTTCTTCTCTAAGCAAAGCTAGCTTGATGTCGTCGAGAAATTCAGTAATTCCACGAGGAAATTCTATCAAAGTTAAAACAAATCCTTTTCATCCATATTTAATGCCTACTTTTTCAGGTGGAACACCTCCAAATTTAAGGACCACAATGCCATAAAATACAAATTTACCTAATAGGTGTAGACCTAGAACCCCCAACTTTGTGTGACATGTACAATTAAAGATCTTATGGTAAGCATGGTAAGTATCAAAACTTAGCAACCTTATTTGCATAATTTTTTCTAGCATGGACCTTAATGTCATAGCCTTCTTTTGCCTAAAATGAATGCAAATTTCCTTGCAATTTGGCTTGCGACGTTCATAATTCATGCTCATGGAATATGATTGTGTTGCAATTGTGATAACATCTGCTGTATGCAGAAGCTAATAAAAAATGATCGAAAATGACATTTTTGCTCTGTTTTTTTGAAGATTTAAGGAAAATTACACCAAGTAGCTTCCAACCTCATATGACCATCATGTCAAACTCATCTCAGGATATTGTCCAAGTAAGAGCCACTTAAGCAAGAAATATAGTATACATGAATCCAATTTCAATTAGCAACAATGATATTTCTAAGTATGGTGCAAACATTGCTCCAGATCCTCAATGGGGCATGTTTGATGACAATAATTTGGGGAGTGAGAGAGGGAGATGGTAGGAGAAAAAATTGAAGGAATCCACGGGAAATTGAAAAATATATAACTAATAAGGTGGAAGACATTTGTAACCTAAGAGAGAAACCTGTTAGGAAATGGGTGAAGTTGGTATTACACACCCAATTGGACAACCTTGAGGAGAAAACATTTCTGCCACTTTATTTGTTGGCATAACCTAGTAAGTGTTATTCACTAGCATGTATTTTGTAAAGGCCTTGACCTAGTTCCCATTCAACTCCATCCACCAGGTTGTAGAGGATTCCAAGCCTAATTTCATGAAAAGTAAGTTGGAGATGATCACATTGACTTGCTTGATGACGTGTCTATGAAGATTAACTACCTTGAACTATTAATTTGCGTAGGGAAAGAGACACATTCCCATGTCCGAGCATGAAAACATTATTTGATATTGTTAATGCCTCTAGTGTTTACTTCTACAAGTTCTATAGGCAGAGTCTGTAAAGGGCCAGGTAGCCTCTGGATCTCATCTTTTATAAAAGGTGACATATCTAGTAAATGGCCCTATAGTCAATCTCTGGAATGGATCTAAATAGAAGTTCTTCATTTTAATATCCATAAAACACAACAAATTTAAGGTAAACTATGTACATGTTTCATTTCTCCCACAAACTAAAGTGTATAAGTGGTAAATTTTATACCAAGTGTGCTCCCACCATGTAAAGCGCAATTTGGTGAACTTATCATTTTTATAATTTCTTTTTCGATTAAATTTAGTTTCACACATGATCAATTATTGCTTTGAAAGTTGTTTTCTACATAATTTGTGTACACTAAATTACAAGTTGATTTTTTGAAATCTATTTTGTGTAAATGTCGACCAATAGATATATATCATGGAGGATGAACGACAAAGATCAGCCCAATCCCATATGGAGGTTCAGGGATCGGGGGATGTTCACGGTATTTAAATATAATCTTAAATCTCCATACATGTGTGTACATATGGAATTGATTTTTTATTAACTTTGTGAGTTAAATTAGTTTTTAATAAGTTTCATATTTTAGATTTTAGGAGGTAAGAGGAGAAGGGTTTCTACTCCATCCATGGAGCGTGGCCATGGTTCAACCGATCGAGGTATGAGTGGTAGTAGGTTGCATGAAGGGGGTGATATTTATTTCCTCGAAGGCCAATCAATGGCTGTTGGTTCTCAACAGGGTCATTTTGGGTTTGGTTCTCAGCAGCATCATTCTGGGTCTGGTTCTCAGCAGGGTCATGTTGGAGAAGATGTTAACCAACAACATCAAGGTTTCCATCAATTTCAATATTTTTTCATTAAAATTGTACAAATTTTTTTACACGTGTTTTTTCTAATATACAAAATTTTATATATATTGATGCAGAGGCCGAAAATGTTCAAACTAGTGGTCAAAATAGATGCAGGGCAGCCCACTACATTCAAGAAGAAGGCTGTCAACCCAGCACAACTTATCCGGCCGAGATTACTGATATACCATGGGAAATCAACATGGCGGAATGCACCTTACAAAGGTGTGAAAGACTTCATGCAAAATTGCAAAGAGATCTCGTGGCTTTGTCTTTACCTGTTGAGAGTCGACAAAGCCTTGAAATAGTTACACATTCATTGGGTGAAATGGTAAATGTGTACAGAAATATTTGGCCAACGACTGATTCATTTGTGGAAATGATGAGAAAGAGAAAAGAAACAGTGATGGGTCCCGATAAACGGGAGGATGTAAAACAAAAAGTTACAAAAGAAGTGGCCAAGTCAATGTTTAATTATAAGGAAGGGCCAAAAAGAAAAATGTTGAAGGTGCAGTATTTCAAGCACCCAGACAAAGCTCGTTATTTGTATGATAGGCATCTTGCGGCCTATGGAAGTCTTCCATGGAACGATGAGGTTCCTGTTTATTTTGCACAAATGTTTTATGCAGAATTTTTTTTGGGTATGAAACCCAACTACAATGACCTTCCTTTAGAATTTTTTGGCATGGGGAAAGGTCGATTATATGACCGTAAGGGCGCTAAGCGAGATGTGGAGTTCCCTCGCCCTGAGCCGCCATTGGTGAGTTGACCGTTTCAAGTCAAAACTCTGTGATCAGAGATAGATGCGACTTCTCAAATAAGTCGAGAAGCAAGGGATGTTATGATCGACAATGTTCATAGCGGATTGAGTGGAGTCAATATTTGTTTAAATCGACAAAGAGCACGTGAAAATGCACGTGCCAATTTTGTTTATTGTACAGATGAGGAGATTTACAACATGAATTTTGAAGATCTCTGAACATATGCAATAAATTGTCGCAATGGTTTGCAAGACCTAATTTTTCATGAGGAAGAGGGCACCAGAACGGTATGTGTTAGTGACCTTAGGGTTTGAAATTATTTTTACATATACATGTGTACAATTTGTAATAAATACATGTGTATGTACATGTATACATTTATTTGTATGCGTACATTAATCTAACAAAAATGTATGATTATATGTTAAAACACCATTTGCAGTTCTCAGGCATGATGCGTGATGAAAATGTTAATATTACGTTCGGGACCTCCGATTCAAACGATGCAGATGGGTCTGACCATCATGATATGTTGGCACATGTATGTTAGTGTTTTTAAGTGACTCTAAAATAAATAATTGTTGCCACACATGTACATGTATGTATATATATAATTTGATAAAATGTTTTAACAGGTACCGATTCTGTCTGATGTTTTTGGGATGGCGGTACCTTCTTCTTCCTTAGGAGATGTACCTTCTACTTCCTTGGGAGATGAGCCACAAGTATGGACAATTTTTCACAAGTTTAAAATTTATGTTTAAAAGTTATATATATATATATTCTACCTCAAAAAGTTCCATTAAAAATTGAGATATATATATATATATATATATATATATATATAGAGAGAGAGAGAGAGAGAGAGAGAGAGAGAGATCTATATTTTGAGTTATTTAAAATTTTTTGAATTTAGGTTCCTATAGAAGATTTCTTTAATCCGGGGACTCTAGCGACGGAGATAGGAACATCCACAGCATTTGAAAAAGTTGTCTTTAGTTCCTTTTTTTAATATTATTGAAAATAAGTTTATATATGTACACGTGCATTTTCATTTGAAAGTTTTTAATTTATATAAATTATTTATATATATATTTATATTTAACTGTACATGTATATTGTACAGTTTACCGCTGCAGATGTTCCTATGGGAGAACTTGTTCATCAAATGGAGAGGGAACCTTATGAGGTATTGCATGATTTTTTTGTTATATTTTGTTTTTTACATGAAGTTCTAGATATATATATTCTCATTAATTTTTAAAACATCAAATTTTAATGTTCAAGTACATGTGCATTGTGTATGTAGGTTTCCCATTCACATGATAGGGTGCAGACTGAGACCCTAGTAGGGAAGACGCTAGATCCATCTCCATTTGATGGACATGATTTACAGTAGATTTGATTTCAAAATTTAGATGGTTTTAAAATTTGTTAAACTTGATACAGTTTGATACTTGTGAGATTTACAATTTTTGGACATATTTTATTACATTGTTATTATATAATTTGTTTTATTTAATTTTTTGATGGTTTTAGTACTTTTGGCATGTGAATGTGAAGTAATGTTGTCATCTATAAATTAATGTTGTCATCTGAACTACATTTGGCATGTTATGTAATGACATGTGCTATAATTTGTTTTGTTTTTAAAATTTAAGTTTTGGATGCTTGGAGTACATTTGGCATGTGAAGTAATGTTGTGATCTATATTTTTTTGTTAAATTAAAAGTTAAAAGTTTTGGATGGTTTCAATCTACATTTGGCATGTGATATTTAATGTTAAATGTTTTTTTTGGATAGTTGAATTATAATTATCATGGCATGTGAAGTTTTTAAAACTCAAGTTTTGGATGGTTTCAATCTACATTTTGCATGTGATATTTAATGAACTTTAAATGTTTAATGTTTTAATGTTGCACAATATATAATCAAAAGGTTTTTAAAAATTAAATTTTTGGATGGTTTCAATCTACATTTTCACATGTGGTATATAATGTTAAATGTTTCTATTGGATCTAGTTGAACTATAATTGGCATGGCATGTGAAGTAACGATCTATATATAATTTAAAGTTTTTTAAACTCAAGTTTTGAACGATTTCAATCTACATTTCGCATGTGATGTTTAATGTTTTAATGTTGCACGATATATTATCAAAATTTTTTAAAATTTTAAAGTTTTGGATGGTTTCAATCTACATTTGGCACATGTGGTATATAATGTTAAATGTTTCTATTGGATAGTTGTTCACTATAATTGGCATGGCATGTCAAGTAATGTTGCACAAATCCCTTTTGGATGGTTGAAGTACATTTGGAATTTTAAGATTGCTTTTGATCTCTCCATGTAGTTTTGTTTGAATGAAAAAATTTTCAATAGGAAGAACATAGCTTTTCAATGCAACTAACCATGTATCAATTGAGCTCTAATTGAAAAAAGAGTTTAAAGAAGTAGATATATGTACAAATTATCCCTTTAATTTTGATTGGAAATATAAGTCTAGTACATATATATGTTTTTTGAATTTGGGTCAATGTCATTAATGCACTCAAATAGGTAGCCTTGTCGATTTATTTACATTGTTGAAACTTTTTACCAAAAAATACAACTAGTTTTTCATCAATGCACATAGAAAAACTACTTGGAACAATTAATTGTGCATTCTAGAACATATCTATCCAAGACAAGTAACATTTTTCATCAATGCACATTGAACATATCCGACCATTGGACAAGCAAATTTTGTACTAGATTTTCAATTAGGATTAGAGATGTGGGTCAAATCCCACCAAAAGTTGGAGAAGTGCTCCGAGTCTCTTGTGTGAAAGGAATTTTCGTACAAAACTATAGTGAAGATGATTTATTTACATTGTGTCCATACTTTTTACCAGAAAATCCAACTAGTTTTTCATCAATGCACATAGAAAAACTAGTTCCAGTTAATTGCATTCTAGAACATATATATTGAGTACGTAAATAATTTTTCATCAATGCACATAGTAAAACTAGAACAATTAATTTCATTCTAGAACATATATATATATATATATATATCCAATACATATAACATTTTTCATCAATGCACATGTATAGAAAAACTACTTTTAGTTGATACTAGAGCACGTGCTTGTACCCAAACAATTTGTACATGTGAAAACACTTGCACAAATAACATAAGCAGCTCAATTTTTAGTTGAGTACTAGAAGTTCTAAAACATATTTAATCCAAAGATAATAAATTGTTGGAAAATTCACTCAAAAAAATTCTAATGGAATTCCATCCTCAATAATCCGTTCATGATCGGATTTTGACATTTTCCATCTCTTAATTTTCGATTTTTTCTTTGATTGAACTTCTATTAACTTTATGCGTGCTGCACACACCAAGTGACTATATTGACAACTTATGGAATCAGGTTCATAGTCTTCAAAGTAAACAAAGTCTCCACTTTGATGAGTTTGTCTGAAAAAATAACCTTTCAGTATAATAGACCCTCTGTCATACTGAAATCTGTGATCATTAAAGTTTTGTAATACTTTCATAGTGCAACGCATCAAATAATACTTCACATTTTCATTGTTGTCAATAGGTGCAATTACAACAAAAACATCTCCTGCACAATAAAATAAATTTAACAAAATTATGCATATTTAAATTTATTTCTAGATCTTTAAATCATTAGAAAGTAATTCAAAGGTTACCTTCTCTAACAAGATTAGAAAATCGATCACCATCGGATGATATTGTAGTTTCCTCTGATTGCATTTCTTCGAACATTGCAACAGACATTTTGCCCTTTGTATTTAGCTTTGCATGTTTCCAATCGTTCACATACATTTTGTTTTCACAAACATCATTGGATTTTGTGTTGTCTATGCAAACATCACAAAAACAAGAATATTTTCTTTTATCCAATGCAAACACATTTCTGGACGACTTTGTTTGAATTGAACGCAATTTTCGAGTCCCTTTTATTGTTTCAACGTCATTTCCAATTGATCTATCTATGTCTTCGATTCCAATATGCCAGAAAAACCTTTATATGGAAATTAGAAGAAGAATTTGTAAATATGATATCAAAATACAATCAAAGATAATCATTGCATGATAAATGTACAATGTTTAAAATTAGATTTCCAATATAAATTAAATTGAATGTACCTTCGCACTTCTCTTGATGGATTTCGCTCATGGCTTAGAGCAACGATGCACCATTGAACAACTTCTTCAGCGTTCACAAGTCGGCTTGCAGAGTGGTTCATTTGATATCTTCGAAGTACTCATTTTATGCATGCTCCTGCACCGTCATGTTCTCCTTTTCCATGGCCAGTCTCAAAGAAATTCCAACAATGTTTAATGCAGGTTTTGTTATGAAGAAAACACAACCAAAAGAATGATCGTGCAGATTTGAATTGACCTGCACATCCGTCTGACCATATCCAATGTTCATTGAATGTTATTCCACAATTTTTCAATGAATCATAAATTTTTCCAAAACAATGTTGTACAAAACATGTATCATGTGTACGATCGTCACTGATATAAAAGTGATATTCTTTAATGATATGTCGATTTTCACTCGTGCTTTCTATATGATTGACATTTTGTTCAACATGTCTATATAGAATATGGATGACCATGGAGACTTGGTCAGAATGATAGTATTCACTCTGAATTTCTTTTTGTGGAACAAATGTGTAGTTTTCTGCAAAATCAATCACTGAAAAAATGGTCCCTGGTGGAAAAAATTCACGAGATTTTTTGAATTGCAAGTCTTGCCATCGAGCTCTATGGGAATGCTTGGTGTATTTGTAAATTTATGCCTCAAACTTTCTCAAAAATTCTATCAGAAAAATTTCGTCTTCTCATAATTCGATTCTTTTAACACTATTTGCACCTTGAATCGATGTACCGATATATTCATATCTCTTCCATTTCACTTTCATGTTGGACAATGATTGATCATTTATATCAATACGATATTTGTTTTGAAATTTTGTCAAATTTCCACAATCATCGCATTTTTTACCACCAACACATTTCTTTTTGTAAAATAGTTCATCGCTTTCTCTTTCAAATAGAATTTGAGATATGAAATCACGGATAGTGGAAGGAGGAGGTGAATCCTTCCATAATGTTCTACCGAAATCAAGGAATGTGTCATAATATAACTCAAATTCCACATGATAACGACAACAACAAGTGTCGCATACGATGATAGGTTTTACATACCATGGTTTTTGTTGAACAAAAGCACTGAGTGAAACATGAATTTGACGATTCTCTTCTTTGAAATTGTTGAATAACTCTATCTGAGTGGTTTCCAAGATATGTTTTTTATGTTCTTCGTACTGATTTCGTGCTATTCTTCTTCGCATCACATGCCTTGTAGTTGGTGAAACACGTGAATTGTTCTTTCAATATTCATATATTATTTTTTTAACATTTTCTCCAAGTCTATCTTTGTATGTTTGCCTACAAAAAGCTCTCCAACAAGCGAGTTCATCATTTACATCTATTTGCAACCGAAATTTCCGATGTTTGTGCAAAGTTTTTCGCGAGGTTCCCAATGCTCGTGCCATAGATGTTACCAAACGATTCTCTTGAGTACTTGAGGAAACCATTGCCATCTGTATTCCTCTACGTACAATTGAAACATCTTTCTCTCTAGATATCTTAATTGACTTTATAGCACTACTCATATTTTTTATCACATCTTCCATCATTTTTTTTTTATCTTTGGTTGATTTTCGAATACCCAGTAGTGTCATAGCTTCTTTTAATTTCCTTAATGATAGGAGACCTTTCAAAATTTGAGCCTGAACTGTCACCCGCTCATTTAAGAAATAATTTTCAAAAATGCAGTTAACACGATATCGTATAGCATGGTCAGGTTTTTTATCTCCATATGTGTGAGTGTTAACATTTTCTAACATCTCATCATCGACAGTGATTTCATCTATACATATTCGAAAAAATAGTACATATTCAATAAATAACTAAATTAATAAATATATCTAAAATTTCAAATATTTTTCAAATTAGTTCATCAAATAAAAATTAAGCTTCACATTTTACATTGGGAAAATTTTAAATATATCAATAGATCATAATGTTTACATTTACATACCTGCTTCAATTTTTGCTTGAGTTTGATTTTCTTCTTCAATATTTTGAGGAATATCTCTATCTATTTACATATAAACAAAATAATTTTCAAACTAGTTCATCAAATAAAAATTAAGCTTCACATTTTACATTAGGAAAATTTTAAATATATCAATAGATCGTAATATTTACATTTACATACCTGCTTCAATTTCTGCTTGAGGTTGATTTTCTTCTTCAATATTTTGAGGAATATCTCTGTCTGTTTACATTAAACAAAATATTTTTCAAATTAGTTCATCAAATAAAAATTAAGCTTCACATTTTACATTAAGAAAATTTTAAATATATCAATAGATCATAATATTTACATTTACATACCTGCTTCAATTTCTTCTTGAGGTTGATTTTCTTCTTCAATATTTTGAGGAATATCTCTGTCTGTTTACATAAAACAAAATATTTTTCAAATTAGTTCATCAAATAAAAATTAAGCTTCACATTTTACATTAGAAAAATTTTAAATATATCAATAGATCATAATATTTACATTTACATACCTGCTTCAATTTTTGCTTGAGGTTGATTTTCCTCTTCAATATTTGAGAGGGCTTCTAACTTTCTTTTGCGAGATTGTCTCGTCTCTTCTGTATGTTCCTCAGGGTCTCTTTTTCGATCATATTTTCTCGCACAAGTTCTTCGATTTCCCATGATAATAGGGTATGAAGTTCAAAAAATTTCCTTCAAAAATTAGACAATAACTCAATTACAAAAAATATCACAAAATATTTAATTTAAAAAAATTCAGTTTAAATTTTTTGCAAAAAATACTTACTCCTATCCAAAACTCTTACTTTAAAAAATTCGAGAGAAAAATGTCTTATAAAAATGAAATGAAGCTCAAAAGATTTAATTCAACTCAAAACACGTACATACCTCCAAGAAATGTCTTTTGAATGTACGTCCAAGAAATTTTTTTAAGTTCAAAACAATTTTTGCCAAAATCAGGCCGCCTCCAAGAAATGTCTTCCAAAAAAATTCTTTAAACCCAAAACAATTCTTTGTAAAATCAGTTTGCTTCCAAGAAATGCTCTTAAATCCAAACTTTGAAGAAAATTTTTTGAACCCAAACTAAGATCTTTGTAAAATGAGATGAAACTGAATAGGTGAAATGAGAGATATTGAATAGGTTAAAAGGAAAATAATGAAGGCAGTGTGATTTCTGAAAATAAATGATATTCAGGGAATGTTATTTTCAACAGACTACATAAAATCCATAATCATTTAGTCACACTATAGAATACAGGAGACTAACAAAATCCATGAAAATGACCTCCCTTTTCCACTCTGGAATTAGAATAGGTTGTAACAAACCGCTTGGATGCTTGAACTCTACCTTTACCTATTGACAATCCAAACATCTAGCCAAAAAATCAACCACTTCCTTCCTCAAATTCGGCCAATACTAGAACTTATTCAAAACTATCAATGTCTTTTGATATCCTGGGTGACCCGAATATGGCCTGACATGAAGATCCCTCAAGATAATCTTCATGAGCTCACCATCATCTGACACATAGATCATGTTCCTAAATATCACCAAGCCATTTTCCATGAGATGATAGTCCACATCCTATTCACCTACATCCTATTGTAAATTGTGCTTAAGCTAATAATACCTGTCATCCTGCTATCCTACTTGTAAGATCCGGTCTTGTAAATCTGTCCCATACGATCTCATAGTTGCAACATGGTTCACCTGCACTCTCCTACTGAGAGAATCTGCAACTTTGTTCTCATTTCCTTTAATATATCTGATCTCAAAGTCAAACTCACCGAGAGTGGCCAACCATCTAGATTTCCTGGCATTAAGATTCAATTGGTAAAACAAGTACCTCAACCCACAGTAATTGCTCATCAACACAAACCTCCTATTAAGAAGATAATTTCTCTACATCCTCAAGGCATGAATAATAGTTGCCAACTCAAGATCATGAGTGACATAGTGCTGCTCGTGCTCATTCAATTTCATTGACTCGTAGTAAACTACCCATCCCTCCCACATTATGACACCACCAAGTCCTCTATTTCAAGAATATCTGCACACCACAAACTATTTATCTCGATATTCAATCATGAGAAGTGGAGCATTTTTCAACAATTGATCCAACTGCCCAAAACTTGTTTCACATTCCTCTATCCATTCGAATTTATTTCCCTTTCTCTCTAATGATGTAATAGGATAGGAAATATGTAGGAAGTTCCTGATGAACCTCCTATAGTATCCTTCTAACCCCATAAATGATTTGACCTCATCCACATTTCTAGGAGTTGCCCATTCCATGATAGCTCTTATCTTTTCTGGATCCACTTCTATGATTTTTTTTTGAAACAACATGTCCCAGGTAATATACCTCTATCTAAAATAAGTTGTATTTAATATGATTGGAATATAACTGATTCTCTCTTAGAAATCTCAACATTACTACTAAGTGTTCGGCATGCTCTTCCTCATTCTTATAATATATCAAGATATCGTCATTGAATACAATACAAAAATTGTCTAGATAGGGACACAATACACTATTCATCAAGCACATAAAAGTAGCTGGAGCATTAGTGAAACTTAAAGGAACCACACGAAACTCACAATGACCATACCTGGTACAGAAAGCAGCCTTGTATATATCATCTTCTTTGATGCGTACCTCAAGGTATCCTTATCTCAAATCAATATTCAAGAGCACTTTCGCTCCCTTCAATTGATTAAACAAGTCATCAATCCTTGGAAACATATACTTGTTCTTGATGGTTACCTTGTTCAATTGCCTATATTCAATGCACAATATGAGAGTACCATCCTTCTTCTTCATGAACAACACTAGTTCACCCCAAGGAGATACACTTGGCCTACTGTATCCCTTATCAAGCATTTCCTTCAATTGCAACTTCAATTACAGTAACTTTGGTGTGCTCATCCTGTATGGTGCCTTTGATGCTAGTGCTGCTCCTGGTACCAACTCAGTAGAAAAGTTCATTTCCACGTGGGGAGGAAACTATGAAATCTCTGCTGAAAACACATCCTGAAACTGCTGCAAAACTGGATACCTCTTGAAGATTTATGAATCCTCACCATCATTACCCTTGTCACTAGAAAGATGAACTAAAAAAAATGCACATCCCTTCCTACAACTGCACTTTGGTTGCATAACTGTCACCATCCTAGTTGATGTATACTTCTTCTTTCCTTGCAAGACTTTATTTTTCCCATTATCATCGAGGCACTTGATAACCTTTTCATAAAAGTCTACTTTGGTCTTGTGGAGGTATAACCAATCCATATGCACAATCATACTATATGATCCCAATGGAAGCAGGTTTATATGTGCAGATGTAGGCATACCATTTAGCTCAAATGCACAAGATCCTAGCCAATGATGAACTTTGTTCTTAGTACTTGTAGCCAACTGCACCAACCAAGACTCTGCATGCACTTATTTTCTCAAACCACACTTATCCACCAGGTTAGGATTAACACAACAATAATTAGATCCAGGTTCAATAAAAATAAAAACAACTCGACCACATAGCTTACCTTCCATCTCAATAATGGATTCCTGATGATATGCATGCATGTTTTCCACAACTACATAAATATGAGGAATTTTATGCCCACATCCCCAACTGTATTCACCTCCTAAGCACTATATATATGAGGCATGAAGCCGTGGTACAATGGAAAATTCTTCTTGCAATGATCTTTGCCACATACCTAGCATTGCAATGATCCCTTACCATCACCTCTATTCTGTTTCTATCCAAGCCGTGACCCATGTTCCTTCTCAATTGCATTTAAATTATTGTAAGGAGAAAATTTTTCTTTATCACCTACATCCTAAGGTCTTCCACGCTTCGGTGGCTATTTCCATTTAACTTTATCATTCCCCTTTAATTCACACTTAGTCTTAGCTTTACACTTTTACTACATATAACAATGCATAAGTTTCTTGATTGCTTCCTACAATGACCTAGGCTCATCAAACTCAATTTGGTCTACATATGTTGTTGGAAATCCACTAATGAACCTTTGAATATTTTATTTCTCATCCTTGAGGTAAGGCACATACCTCAACAGCTCAAGCAACTTGCTAGTATACTCATCATCTCTCATAGAACCCATATGCATATCATAAAACTCCTTAGCTCTGTCATCATAATATCTTCCATATAGGCACTTCTTCTTGAAGAGTCTCTCGAACTCATCCCAAACTAGCTATTCTTCTTGAATTCCCTTGAAATTCTTCACGTTTTACCACCAAATGTTTACTTTCCCTTTAAGACTGAAGGTAGATATTTTGGCTTTCATGTTCTCTAAATAGTTATGCAATCTGAATAATATCTTCATCCCAAGCAACCATGCCTTTGCATCTTTTGACTTCTATATCTCCATCAAATGTAGGAGGCTTGAGTTTCTTGAAATCCTCAGGAAAGTACTCAATCCTATAAGGATGATGGCAGTGATGACTGTGATGATGTATTTCGGATGAGGAATACCCATACATACCAGTCCTCCTGTTAGGTGTATCTAATGATCTTCCACCTTTTACTATGTCCCATCTATCCAACTTGTACTCTGACCAAGACCTACTACGATATGCCCCATTAGTCTTCTCTTCCTGTTCTTGACTAATTCTTAGCTTCCCCTGTCTCTGCAAGTCTGAAAAAATTTATAGGATAAACGCATTGACCTCTTATTTATTTTTTCTGAGCCTGTGCAAATATTTCTCGAGCCTCAACCAACCTACCATTGTCTTCTTTGTAATTTCTGATCTATTCCATCAAAATTCTCAGTGCGTTTACTATATAAGGAGAATAACCATCTCCTTGCTGCCCAACTAATCTGTAGGGCAAGTCATATGAAATGTAGTCTATCATTTTGATCATCATCTTTGATTCTCTTCTTTTTGCAAGTATACCATGTCAGCTATACCAAATATAAACATAATCAATATACATTTGTGAATTTTAGGGGAGGCTTATCTCATCTAAAAAATCATTCCTAATTAGCGTGATACATGTATAATCATAATCATATCAATATTCCAACATCATGCATGTCCATACCAACTACATAACATGATCTCATGCATAACGACCATAACCGTGACAAGGCATGCCTAACAACATGCATCTACCCACCTACGCTGAATGGGATAACCATAAACATACCACCCAATGAGAGCGCAACCTACTTTAATACCACTCTGTAACGTCACCTCCCATATCTAGCTCACTTTCATCAACCTGCCTGGGTAAACATGAGCTGAGGGCTACTATGAAATGACTCAACCTCCTAGATAACCTTAATGAAATGGAGTCGGAAAAAAAATACCTTACTAACTTCCTGCAGGTGCTACAATACCTCCAAGCGCTAAAACATCCTTCAAGGTGTCCCAAACTATGAGTTAACTTGCCTTTTCACTGATATGAACTCTCGGTCACATGCACAATCGTACATCCATGCGAAAAAATGCCTCCAGTCGCATGCATAACCCTACAAGGGAGCGGCTATAGTTTTTTTCACCCAAACCTGTTCCAACGATTGTGGGATTTAAGCCACTTTTTTAGGGATAGTCTCCAGACCACTGCAAAGAACTTAAAAAAACTTTCCAGAATGATAAATTACACAAAGACAAAGTCTATAACAAAAAAATTAATCAAGGACTTGACCTAACTGATGGGCCTCCAAATTATACATAAATTAAGGCCCATATGACCATACTTCATACCTTTTAAATATCTATTTTTTCATTGGATGACATATTTTTAACTTTAATATGCTCATTAGGAAGGTTTAAAGATAATTGAATATTTGTGCCTAATATTATTTATTTTTGTAGAATATTGGGAATATTATGAAGATTTGGAGGAGGATATAATCTTGGAAATTTTTCCCTACTACAAGAGGATCAATTTTGGAATTTCTCCCTACATTGGAATTTTGATTCAATTTTTTATTATTATATAAAAACAAAAAATTACTTCTCCAACACCAACGCCCCCCCTCACTTGATCACCTGGTGCAGTAAGACCCACATCACCATCGAATTTTGCAGGTAGAAGAAGAAGAGGTGGTGGAGAATGTAGAATAAATGGATGGAGATGATGACAATGAAGAAGATATTCCTGGATTTCCCATTCAAGATACCGATGTTAGTGTGCATATGAAGAAAATCCCTCCATTTTTCCTTCCAAACTTCCATGGTATGAGGTCAAAGGATCCATAAACCTTTCTCTTTGAATTTTAAATCATTTGTAGATCTTATGGTTACTTACTAAACACTCAAAAGTTTATATTGTTTCCAAAAACATTGAAGGATAGATCTCTTAAATGGTTCACGAGTTTAGGGACCAATTCAATAATATCATGGAATGATATGAAATATATATCTCTAGAAAAATATAAAGATTATGATCTTAAAGAACAAATATTTATAATTAATCAAACAAAAGATGAGAGCCTTGAGGATCTAATAAAGAGGTTCATGTATAATGTTAAGAAGGAAAATTTACATAGTTTAGGATCTGACACACTAAAACCCCTCTAAATTAGAATAATTAGGGATGATTATATTCATCTCCTTGATCTCATGAGCAGGGGAGATGTATACCAATTATCATTTGATGAAATTTGTGAAACATGCAAGCACATATCAGGAGGAAAGATAAGAGTAAGTAAATCGACATTAAGATTAGTAAGTCAAGTTGAACTTGGATATTTTCTTAGTAACTTAAAAAAAAAATTATTAGCAATCTAAGAGAACAAGTATAAATGTTAAGAATGCAAAATGAGAAAAATGAAGATGTTGATATTTGTGTTATCCATGCAGAATCACATGTTACTAAATATTTCCCATCATTACCAAGGTTGAAAGAAGTTTTCTAAGAGGAAAATGGAGCATGTCAATCACCAAAGCAACTATGTTATGTAGCTCCAAGAATACCATGGTAACCTAGTCAACCTGGTATGATGCAAGAACCTAATTCACAATTTCAAGGTTATGCACATCCATCTCAAAGTAATTGGAACACACCATTTTCTTGGAAATCTTGGCCATCTCAACCCTAAAACCAATCTTGGAAACAAGGTTGGAAAGAACCTTATGGGAGAAATCCAAAATATACTCAATATTTTCCTCAATATCCTCTATACCAAACTCCATGATATCCATACCATCCACCTCCACCACAACCACATCCTAAACCACATCCATATTATAGATCCACTCCCACTCAACTACATGTACCACCATTTCGAAAACTAGACAAGGAAGTAGCTCAACCCACTTACAATGTTGAGGTACAACACTTCCAAACATATCCTCTTAATATAAATGGAATTCATCTTAGATAAGGAAATGAATTGCAAAAAAGAGATTCTATTAATGTCATTGAAGGAAAACATCAATAAGAAGAAGATTCAAATGAGGAGACCGAAGGATCATGAGCTGCACTTGATGGAGAGAAGACATCATAATCATAGATTGAATATGTTTCATCATATTTACCATCAGATCCTCTATTTGTTCAAGAGAATAATCAACAAAAGGAAGAAGACCTGAATTTCATGGAAGAAGAAGACATACAGGATGATCCAAATCAGCAAGAGGACCAGGGGCATCAAAACTATATTGAAATATGGTTCCAGACAATCATTAAGTTGCAACAATACACTCTTCTTGAACAATTCTTAACCTCATCCCAGTCAAATATATTGGTCTCTCACATTAAGGTACATGTCAAAGAATATATTTATAGCCTACACATGAGTTTATTTTTCATTTTGAGTTGCACATGGCTCCATTGGAAGTATTCCTATACTTGATTTTTTTTGTTTTTTTAAAGTAGAGTAGGATAGAAAAATAAATAAAAAATGTAAAAGAAAAAATAAGAGGAAAAGAATAAAATCTCAAGTGAAAACCTACTTTGAGGCACCTGATATTGGCTCATTGATTGAAAACCTCCACGAGGAAGTCAATGGTTTGAAAAAAAGAAAAGAAAAAGAAAAAGAAAATATCATAGGTTAAAACCTCCTTTGAGGCACCTAGGCATACCTACTAGTTGAAAACCTCTTTGAGGTAGCTAGTAGGCCTAAAAGAAAAGAATAAAAAATTTCTTTGCTCCATGTATCTCTATTTGATAAATGCAGGTGCTCTCCAATCTATGCAAGCAACAAAAACAAGTTAGCTACCAAAAGAAAAGTTGATTAGAAATCTAGTCAAAGAAAGTCAAATTTGGGCTTTGTCCTCCTTTTCTAAGTTGCTCCAACAAGACCAAGGCTATGCCAATCCATCACCCTAATATATTACCAATATCCACCCATCATTTCCAAGCCTCCCCATTCATTTTCCTAAAATTCTACAGGAGGGTTCTGTTTTGCTACAGGAGGCCAAAATACATAGAGCATAAAATTGTTTTTATCATATCTTGAAAACTGTGCATCCATTGACCGAGATATTTTATGGGGAGATACATATGGATGATGGTAACATGATCAAGAAATTTCAACAAATTTTAGTTCACAATTTTCGAAAAATTGGCTTCCATCACCTACAACCATTTTAAATTTCTATTGAGATCCGTGCATCCATTAGCCAAAATTTTTTATGGGGAGGTGCATAAGGATGATGGAAACATGCTCAAAAATTTTCAGGTGAATTAAGTCTACCATTTGGGATATATAAATAAAAAAAGTATGCTACAAAAGACTATCCTGAAATGCTACAGGAGCATCATGAAATGTTACAGGAGGAGCCTGAAATGTATAGGAGGCAGATACAATTGGAGGAAGGGGTAAAAAGGTCATTTATTATTTAGGGATGGTTGATAGAGGCCCCACAACACCACTTGCATCACCCATCCACTCCATCTAGCTGATACTCGTAATTACAATAGAATCCGCAACATCATTTCATTTTTTCACTACAATAATATATAGCTAAATTCTTTTGAGTAAGCCAAAGAATCCATTTATGAAGCTGAGAAGGGGTACACCCTCCTTAGGAAGCAATCCATCCACTCCACCAACGACAGATTTGACACTAGAAAGAAACATGCACACAACAACTTTATCAGTCAAAGAATCATCAAGATATGAAGACTTGTGCAGAAGCAAGCAAAGGAAATTAAGACCTACAAAGAAGCATGGACCGATCAGAAACTCAGCAGCAACAAGCATGCCTCTATAGCAACCATCAGGTAGGTACATGTATGCAATATTCTTCACCTCTTCTCTTGAGCGTGTTATGGTTAGAATTTTTTTGCAATACATGAGAGATGAGGTTTTATAAGCTAAGGATGGCTCGACAATCTCGACCACCTTCAAGAAGTTAAGTGCAGCTAACTCCCTCACTCATGCAATGGGGAATTTTTTTTAAAGGAAATTGATAATTATGAGGAAATTGGAACAGATCACTAAGTGCACTGAGCCCACTACCATAGAATGAAATAAAATAAAAAGGATCAACTTTAGATGTATTGATTCTCATTCCAAAAATTGTTAGAGAGGCTCATTAAGGCATCAAAGGTCGAGCTAGATGCTACTAGGGGTTTTATAGGATGCTACAGAAGAGATATAGAGTTTATTTGTAGGTGCTATAGGAGAAAACATAGCTAATACAAGAGAAACAAAGTTTCTACATGAAGGGACCAATTTCCTACAGGAGAAGGGAGAGTGCTACAAGAAAGTTCAGTGATCTATAAAAGACCTCGATTTTGAGAAATTTCACCCCCAAAGCCTACGATTCTAAGGAAAACATCCAAAGTAAGGTTAAATACATATTTCTCCTTGCCATATATAAACAAGAAGTCTCCAAATATTTAATTTTATTCAGTAGTAAAACCTATGGGAAAAATTTGATAAAAGCTTACAAATAAAAATGAAATGTGGATGTTTTCTTTGAATGAAGCCTCATAAGAAAAGGAATTGCAATTATTTTAGAAACAAAGAATTTACTTGCTCACAACCAAGAAGAAGAAGAATAAGAAGAAGTTGGGGAAGAAAAGGAAGAGGATTTTGCAAGAGAAGGTATGCCAAAATTCCTTCTGAGGTATCTTGAGATGTTAAGGAGGCCACCAAGGCCATGAATGAGGCACAATTAGGTCACTAAGTTGCTCAGAGGATGAGCAACACTTTCAGTAGGGGGGTATGATGGGCCTCCAAATTAGACATATATTAAGGCCCATATGACCATCCTTCAACACATCAAATATATCTTTTTTCATTTTATGACATATTTTTATCTTTAATACATTCATTAGGAAGTTTTAAAGATAATTGCAAATTTGTGCCTAAAATTATTTATTTTGTAGAATATTGGGCAGATTCTGAAGATTTGGAGGAGGAGTTAATCTAGGGACTTACTCCCTACTACAGAAGGATCAATATTGGATAATAAATGAACAAAATATCATGAAATTATTGATAAATTCCGGAGCTCTAGTGATTGATAAAATCTAGGAATGTGTTCCCTATCATTTAATGCAGATTCCTAGTGTTGGGAACCAAATCCATTATTTGAGGGATTTTGGATATGAAATCTTCCTCCTTTCAAGGGGAATTATTCCTCATCAATTTTTATAAGTACCAATTCTAATTTTCCTTTAGGGGAATGTATTTCTTAGTCTTCTTGTGGAGAAAACTTGCTTTTTTGCAGCTCCACTTTCATTTCTAGCAAGGATGTAATTGGATTGATTCAAATAATGAAGTTTGGTGCCATTTTTAGCCTCTAAAATATTGGTATCCTTCATAGGACTTTGAGTATCCTTGGGCTTGGCCATCCTAAGATCCTCATAGCCCTTTTGTACAATTTTATTTTCTTCTTTTCACTTCTTATTCACATGCATCTCTTATTCTTGTTTTTCATATTTATGCATTTAGTATTGATGCTTATTTTTGCTGTAGGATTGGGTAAAATTATTGAAGTGATTCATTTTTCAGGTTATTTACAGAGTTAAAAGCATGATGCATCCTTAGAAAATATTTGAAAATTCATCTTATCATTGAGCTACTTGGATTGGTTTACTAGTTTACAAATCTAGAATTTCTTGAAGTCCTTTGTAGCAAAATAATAGTAATTTTCTGATACATTTTAGAACGTGTTAATGATATTCATCTGATTTGATTATACTTTTATTTTCTTCTTTTCACTTCTTATTCACATGCATCTCTTATTCTTGTTTTTCATATTTCTGCATTTAGTATTGATGCTTATTTTTTCTGTAGGATTGGGTAAAATGATTGAAGTGATTCATTTTGCAGGTTATTTACAAATTTAAAATCATGATGCATCCTTAGAAAATATTTTAAAATTCATATTTATCATTGAGCTACTTGGATTGGTTTACTAGTTTACAAATCTAGAATTTATTGAAGTCCTTTGTAGCAAAATAGTAGTAATTTTATGATACTTTTTAGAACGTGTTAATGATATTCATCTGAGTTGATTATACTTGTATTGGGTCATAAAAGCATTCAATTTAATAAAATAATTTACTCCATGGAATTTTCACTTGATTAGGTTATGCATTTGGTAGGTTAACTAGCTCACTAGTTCTTGAATTTTCTGTTTTTAGACTAGTAATTTTATGCTATTTTTTAGCACATGTTAAAAAGGGTATTTTGGAGTGATTCCACTTGGAATGGAGTCATAATACATCATAATTAGTAAAAAAATTATCCCATACCATTTTAATTTTATTTAGTTGGTCATTCACTAAGTTATCTCCTCCTGTAGCAAAACATGACCTCCTGTAGCAATTCTGTTTTGCCTGTAGCAACCACCTGCAACACTCCTGTAGAACGTGTAAAATTGACCATATTTGATAAAAAATATTATGTTTTGTCCCTTAGGCTTGAATAATGAACCCTAGCTATAAATCCATGATTGGGTAAGACCAAATACCACTTAGGCTTTGCCTTCTTACCCCTACAACACATCTCAACAATTTGGGTTAATGGACATATTTATGAATTGGATAACACAATAATGGTTTCCTTGATTGCCACATGAAGTATATAGTGAAATATTTAAATGGATATAACCTATTTGGAATGCGGTGATTGATTACATTATCTTTCCTTCATGCATGTTAGATTAGTTTACTTTCTTTATTCTTAAGTTAAGACTAGGTTCCCTTTTCAATGCAACTTTCACATCTTGCAATTAGGCTAGTGTTTTATTTCCATTTGTGCAATTATGATTTGTGTTTACATTCGAGTAGGTAACATTTCCATTTTTGAAATTAGGATTAGTGTTTACATTTGAGAAAGTAGCATTTCCATTAAATTAGTAGTTGATTTCATGACATTCACTCCATTATATCAAATCAACGAAAGAAGGACACATTGTATGCTACACATATAGTGTTGACACCGCTTAATTTTGTACGAACCTCAGGTTGATAATTAAAGTTGGTAGCCTTGGGATTTGCAACATTCTTGTTGCAATAATGAGGCTCATCACTAACCCGGTCTAACCATGATAGTCATTTTGTCAAATACATGGTAAACATGAAATCTATAGGTCGTGAATGCATATATGAACATAGAGATCTGAAACCTATCTGAGAAAGATCAAGAATGACTAATTCCCTCTCACAATAGATGCAATAACACCTATTAGGTCATGCATTCATTAGCCATTAATTTACAAGTAAAACATGATAATATCCATAACTTGAATCTATCATAAAAACATGCTTATAAAAAACATATAACCAGATAAATAACAATAACAGAACAACCATTAAAGCCACATAATAAAAAGTATAATTACTCATGAATTACAAGGGGAAAAATCTCTTATCATTCATATTCAAAAGCCAACCAAGTCAGGGACTTGCACTTACCACCCAACCATAGATTGACCTAAATAAAATCTATATTTAAACAAATCACCCCCGTGCCATATTCCAAGCATGAATGTGGGATCTCATGGGATAAAACAATGCATAAACAACCACGGGAACCTGGATTTTAAACCACCTCCACCCTCACAAAACCATGATCTCACCTAAATCAGTCCCGCGATAACAAAACCAAACCGAGCTTGGACGCCTCATAATTGCTTCACCATCCCTTGAGGAATTTTCCTGTCTCAACCCTGCTATTTAGGTCTTCCCATAGAAAACCATCTCCACCCCCAACCCTTGGGATTTTTCTGAGATCACCTCATCCGGATCCAAAAACCTTTAGAAAATCCAAAGCTCAACCAATAATGAATCCCATCACACCATGACTATCCAGAAATGGCAAGGCAAGGCCAAAACCATTGTCAACCCAAGAAAACTCATGTCAATGACAAAAAATGAACCAAATACACACATGTATCTACCATGCATGCAAAAACCAGCTAAAAAATCATAGATTGAACCCGTTACCTGCAAGTATTCTAGCTGAAGCTACTTGATCCAACATTTCCTTGATTTATCCTTACTTTCCTTTGCTTTCCATGTCCTTCCTTCTCTTGCTTGCTTGTTTTCTTCTCTCTGAAACCAATTCCAAAACTAAACTGACAAAAAACCCTAAACTAATGCTCTGAATCCTTTTTATTATTGGTGCCTCTAATTTCTTCATTTTTACACTATTTTCCTTCAATTTTCTCGTCACATGCAAATTGTGACCTTTCACCTTCTTTTTCTCCTAATTTCATTTATTTTTATAAATAAAATGCCAAAAAATGTCTTTTTTCCTTTCAAAGCCTTTGCCATTTCCTTTTCCTATTTCCCCTTAGACATAATAAACAACAAGTGATGCTCACTAGCATATTTTGCCCAAAATTAAGCTTGGAATACATGTCCCATGTCCTTGGTCTTATATTTTCCTTTATTAGCTTTATTACATGACTTTTAACACGTGTTTCTTATACTATCATTCAATACATTACATTTTCACTTTATATTCATAATTTTTATTTCATCATTTTTCATCATTCAAGTTATTAACGGTCTCTGTCATCTCAACAAATGAAGGTAATTGAGAAAATTTAAAATTAAAATGACCATATTAATCTTAGACATATTTAACATAATTAAAATTATTAGAATAATTAGATGTTCAACAAATTTTCCATGGATGCACATGATTGAAACCAACCTATATCCATTTTAACCCTAGATCTATCAAGCATCCAGAGGGATCAAATCTCTTGAGGTGCAACTTCTCCTCAAGTTTTGCGCTAAAAAATGAGGTTTTCACCTCGATATATTTGATCCCTCTTGACGCTTGATAGATCTGGAGTTAAAATGGATCCAAGATGGTTAATATTTTAATATTGATAATAACTATCATGACAAACATGAATATGGAGAGTAAATAATTATATCATATATATGTTTGTCTTGATCATATTATTGTTTATTTTATAATTAATTTATTTTGATTGAAAAAAATTACGGTTTAATGATTTTTGTTAGTAATTTTATAAAAAAAAATTAATTAAAAAAATATATATATTTTTCAGGCATAATTATAATTTAATGTTGATTTTAGTTTTTTTTCAATTGAACAAACCTATTGTTTAAGGATTTATTTTTTTGGAATAAGTTTTCATTGCTTGCAATTATAGGTATACATCCGTAAGTGTTTAAATATGTTCTGGCCTGCCATTAGGGAAACTAGACTAGATACATAGTTTCATTTGTTTCAAAATATCAAAATAGAAGAGAATGTTCAAAGTTCTAAGATAATAAAACATAGATTCTATATATTTGGTCACTAGGGTCATTCCCAACCAAAAAACTATTTAACTAAAACATAAAACAACTAAAGAAAAAAGAATAAGAGAGACATTCAAGAGGGATTAATCTAAATCAATATGTTTGATGAGGATGGGCTCCCTGGTGATGCTTGGGAGTAGCAAGAATCAGGATGCATGCCCATGTACTTCTCCATATCTCAAGCCAACAATCCATTGCTATCATATGTACATGCTTATGATTCAAAGTCAAGGTAATACCTTACTTGACTTCATTCTTATCTACAAGTACACTACCTAGGAACAACTCAAGATGCTAGTAGATGTCCACGGTATACATTTATTTATTGTAATGAAGCTCTGGTGTGACTCACATAGAACCAAATTTTCCACTTTTGTAAGAACCTTTGTGTCTATAATGGTATGTCTCTTATTGAATATCTCCATTCCCACCTATGAGATTTCCTTGTGAACTAGATGCATAATCGAATCTCTGTATCTCATGGTTAAACTTACAACTCAAATTTGGGCTTTGGGCAACCATGTTCTTGGTAATAGGAAATTCCCTTTTGCACTCTTCCTCATTTCTTGGGAATGTTGAGAAACCTAAGCAGAAAAGCGCAGGTGAGAATATGAACCCTCCTATTTTTTACTAAGCCCTTAGCATTGAAAATTCTACCATTAATAATTTATTATGCTCAAATCAAAATCCTTTATTTTCATATTTTTCAAATAATTTAGCAATATTATTTCCTAGTAATTTTCCTTACAGGGGTATACTTTGTTTTACTAAATCTTCCACATAAAAACTACCAATTCATGAATTTGAAGAGATCACAAAAGTTTGCTTCAAATTTCTTCGTTCTATTAAGTTTCTTAAATATAACCTCTATAAATAGGAATTTAACACCCTTAATTTTCTTAATGATAACTTCAATGCTACCATATTCAAATATGATAAAGGTAACACATCTATAATCATGAAAAATTTGGACTGTGAAAACAAATTACATGAATTATTGTCCCTTATCTCTTATAAACGTCTCTCTACAAAGTACTTCTAGCGAAATTACTAACCTTATATCTAAATTTATTAATGGTATAATGTGAAGAGTTCCTTTTGCCTCAAAATCCTAAAACCCACAAATTTATGGACAACATAAAATTCATATGAAATACAACCAAAAATTCGTATGAAGAAACACAATAGCTTTGTTTTGTCTCAAAAATGGCCTTGATAGCCTCAACCAATAGGTATGAGTTAAAATCCTTCTCAATTTTCCAATTATTATTGGCCTTGATAATAGTTGGTCTATCCTTCTCCATTGCATCCATGGTATAATCCTACACCATGGAAAACTTGGCCACCAAAACTAACCCCTATATATCGATGGTCTCACAATTGGAATGTGAATTCTCAAGGGAACTCACTCTCACGATTTTACTGTGAATTCTCAAGGGAACTTGCAAAACCTCCAACATTAATGATATCCATCTCAAGGAAAATAATAGTTCCCTAAATTTCCTCATAAAAAATAATGACCCCTACCAAGGGTCAATATTTTTGCTCCTCCAAGACCAAAATGTTGAGCACGACCCACCCCCAAATCCAACAATAAAACCACTAATAAAACTTACACTATTGAATGTCTTGAATATTCCACATATTAGGTCTCCCCTATTGAATGTTAAGGAATCCAATTACAATCAAGGAGTATGATAAATAATAATTCTTCTCAAATTATTACAAAATAGGATGAGGAGAAAAGAATTAAACCTATAACAAATCATAGTAATAAACATCTTAGGGAACACCCATCTAGTACCTTACAAAATGATTTTCCTAAAATTCCAACCCAACCTCAAATTCAGAAAATAAAGAGTTTCATATTTTTCTAGAAATATTAGATGTGAGAAAAGACTCTAGTTCAAACTTAGTTTGACCTAGTGGGAGAAATCCAAAATGTCTGTATAAAAATTCCATTTCTACCAACAAAAAAAAATGTTCCAACTTAAGCTAAAATTATCAAGGAATTGTGCACTAAAAATCCCAATAAAGCACCATGAGACCCTCAAACTATTCATTTAGTTGGTCAATTGGTAGAATTAAAGTTAGGAGAATTCCTCACTACTATTAATTTTTCAATATTTCTATATGTTGTATGAGTTACTTAAGCCCAAAATAGATTTTCATTAACAATGTATTCAGATCTATGCAATATAAATAACCACAAACTGTAAATGAAGATAGAACACTGCATGTAATAATAGAAAAGACAATATCACAACCATGAGACATGGAGATTGGTCCAAGACGAAGGAAAAAACCCCACATGGGGGAACCCTTTAAAATCTTCTTCTTCTATAGATTGTATTAAAAAAATTTCAGCAGAGAGTACAATGAGCCCAGAACATGTATACAACGGAAATAAACATATTTTATCTGTGGATCGAAAAATATAGAATAGTAAAGCATGAAACCAATGGATCATCAATACCAAGTGATCTCAGCTGCCTAGATCTAGATTTGGATATTCAATACTGTCGATGACTGCTGTAATGCGTCTATGACCGTGTGACAGATGAGTGGTGGCACAACACAAATAACTGACTGAGATTCAAAATAAATCTGCCCAACAAATATTTGAGTTGCGGCCTTAATGCACCCAGTCTGCAACTTTAGGGCTCTAAGCTGCTAACACAACACAATGAGCCCACGGCTTAGGGTATGAACACCTTGGAGCCCTAGCTAAGCGCTTAAGATTTCCAACCAGTGAGTTTAGCAGTTGCGTCGCGGCCTCAACAAGCCTAGCCCATGGATTTGGCATAGCAAAAATGCGACTTTAACTATTCCTGCATGCATCCTTGGCCCAAAATACCCATATCTGAAGTTTGCCTCTGTCTGTGATTGCTATCCATTGGGAAAGTCTCTTGCGACGTACCAGTGCAAGCAAGAAAAAAAAAATATGACCAATAATAATGAAAACATCAATAATGTCTCATGAGAAAATGCGTGTAAATGAACTTGAGGTCACTTCTATTTATAAATTTGTGATGGATCACTTGGGGCTTTGACCAAAGAACATGCGGTTAGGCCGACCCATAAAATAATAAAATAAATCATAACTTAACTTCCGCTTAACTGACTGGGAAAATCTATAGGTCGATTTTGATCCTATCAAAAAGAGGAATATAATTAAATTATTATTTTAATCATCTGAGTTTTCCAATGTGGAATTTTACCCAAGTTTAAAAAATTAACACTCCCTCTCGACTAGGATGAATTCCACTTTGCAATCTCTTCTTGTATATGTCTGCAACAAGGTCTCATCATGACTCAACTCAATCTGTTGAAAATTTCTCGAATCTAGAAGAATAATAATTGAGGAGAAATAACTTCAACTTGAATCTAGAAACAAGATAAATCATCTAATATGGGAGCACATATCCGACCCCGTAGTTCCATCGAGGAGCTCAGTCTCAACCCAGAATCACAAAAGAGGAGTAAATCTCAACCCAATCCTGTCACCTATCGATCTTCCCATCAATGAATTTCATCACTCAAGTGGTAGAAAACTTGTATCATAATCTAACTTGGATGGGGTGCCCGACTTACCAAGAGGTAAGGATCACACGCCTCCAAGCCTCCTCAACTCATTGGCTAAATGGTGAGGGCCAATCCCAACAAGCCTTGCTTGTGGGTATGATTCCAATTGGGTATACTATGCAACGACCAATGGCAGGGGAGATACTTGATTTTTCAAACCAAACAAGGATCACACACAACCCACAAGTGAGACATAGAGGAGAAATGTATACGATCCTATTGTCCAGAGTTCCCTCAACCCCAGGATCCCTTCATCTCAATTCCTCAACCCAAGAGCTCAAGTAGGGTAGAAAGAGCTTTCTCAGTGTCCTCGATCAACACCGCCCCTTATCTGGAGGGGTTACATCCAACAATCCAAGTTGTTCTCCGAAAAATAAGAACTTCCCTTTCAGTAATGCCTTGGTAGTAATATCTGTTTTTTGATCATCTGTCGCAATATGTTGGAGTCTAAAAACTCCTCCCTGTACCATGTCACGGATGAAGTGATATTGAATCTCGATATGCTTAGAATTGTCATGAAATACAAGATTCTCTACCAAACGAATCCCACTCTTTTTATTATAGTATATCACTGTAGTGTCTAAAACTTGACCAAGGAGCTCACCAATGAGCTTCCTTAACCACAAAACTTCACAAATTGTTGTGCTAGTAGCAATGTACTCTGCTTCGATGGTGCTCAACGCTACTGACTTCTGATGCCTGCTCATCCAGGATATCATTGCAGAACCAAGGCTGAAACATTAGGGGATTTTGAGGTCTAAAATGGGCCTCCTAAGGAAATAATAAAATAATAGCTAAACCAATAAAATAGTATTTATGAATTTGAAATTCACTTTTTTCACCACAATTCATGTAACCATAGTTAAATTCAATTCAAAAGTTGTACCAAAATAAAATTAATAAAAAAATTGTATTGATGTGACTATAAATAAGAATGATCTTTTCAAGAAAAAGTCATTATCATTGAACAACTAACGATTTTGTCCTTTGTACTTGAATACCTTAAAATAAAATATAAATATAAATTTATAAATTCTTAATTATGTTATATGATATTAATTAAAATTTATATTATTTAAATTGTATAATAACATGTAATTAATATACTATATAAAATTAACATTAGATTAGCAGTGCTTCTTTTAAGTGCCGGAAAGGATTCCTGCGCTGCTGCCCCTGCGCTGCGCCTGCTCTCGCAGGGCCCTACCCCTTCTGTTCCTGCTGCGTCCTGCTGTGCCTGCTGCCTTCTGCTGCGCCCTGCTGTGTCGTGTCAATGACTAGGTCGGGATCCGACGGCTCTCTCTGCGCGTCCTGAGATTTGCTAGGGCTTCTGCTGCATGGCTGCCCCTGCGGCGGCTGGCCTCAGGCCTTCCCTATGGAGACGCTGGGTCCTTCTATGGATCCACATTCTTCTCCTGCCATCGACGCCTTCAACCAGCTTCTTGCCGGTTTTCCTTAGAAGAAAAGAAGTGAAGCATCCAAATTTGTTAAGAAGCTAGATGATATTCCTGAGATCTCTTTGCCTCCAGAGGCCCCCATTCAAGTAGCTTTATCTTTGGCGGATCGAGGTCTCATTGGCCAATTTATGGGTCTGTGACCTTCTCTGAAAACTACCGAGCAATGGGTTAACAGGAACTAGGCTCCTTTGATCAAGGAAAAGGTTACCTCTTACTTTCTGGGGAAAGGGTACTTCCTCTTCGAATTTTCCTCCAAAGAAGACAAAGACTTGATATTTCAAAATGGGCCGTATTTCATGGGTTCTTAGGGCCTATATCTGAACAAATGGACTCCGGACTTTGATCCGGCTGTTGATGTTCCCAAGGCTGTCCCGGTGTGGGTTCGTGTTCCAAATCTGCCAGTTCACTGCTGGAACTGGAGTTCCTTGAGACACATTGGCAACACTCTCGGGAAATTCATAGATCGGGCAAACAATAAGGATCAGTACGACTGTGCTAGGATCTGCGTGGAAGTAGATCTAGAGGTAGGTCTTCCAGAGGCTATCAAAATCAAATTCAGAAGCTGGTCTCATGTACAGATCTTGGACTATGAGCAACTGCCGTTCAAATGTAGGAAATGCCACGTTCATGGACACTTTGCTAGAAAATGTCCTTCCAATGCTGAGCCAGAGAAAGGGATTGAAGAGGGTTGGAACCAAGTCAAGCGAGCAAAAACCAATCATAAAGGGCAAAAACTGGGAGGACCCTCTGGAAAAGGCTCTCTTCAGGCTAATTCTCAACGCCCTCCCCCCAAAAAGGCGCAAGAAAACAAGTTTGACCCACTAAGCCAGCAGTCAGAAACTCCTCCGGAGGTCGAGACTCAAAATCCAGCTTCTCCAAACAAAGGTTCTCCCTCGGTCTCCCTCAAAGGAACAAGTGCCAAAGAATCCAAAGGCATGACTTCAGAAGAAGAGGACGGAGAGCAGGAAACGGACGAGTCAGAGGAGGAAGGAGAAATAGGAGACACCCAATCCTCGGTACGAAGATCTACAAGAGGTCGAAAAACTAACAGGGAAAAAAGAGAGCAGGAGACTTATAAAGATAAGCTACAGGGTAGCCAGCCAACTCTGGAAAAACTGCTAGCCTCAAAGCCCAGGATGTTGAAAAATCAGCCCCAAGGCTCCAAGGGAGCCCACCAGAAACATAAATAATGAAGATCATCTCCTGGAATTGTAGAGGTATGGGGAGAAAAGTCAAGGAAGAAGCCATGAGAAGCTTAATAAGAACAGAAACTCCAGACATACTTCTCGTCCAGGAGACTAAGCTGGAAGACGTAGTCTTCCTGCAAGCAAGCAAGAATATTTGGTCCAAAAGTGAAGCTAGAGAAATCTCTTCCCGGGGCGCTTCGGGAGGGATTGGCACTCTATGGAACACCAGAAAATTTGCAGTCATCTTTGAGGCTAGTAATACTCACTGGTTGCTGCTGAAAATGCAGAATCTGGATACCAAGGAAATATTCTGTCTCTTCAACGTATACTCTCCAGTAAATGTCGGAGAAAAAAAGGATTGTTGGGATTCTATAAGGCACCAAGTAGACTTGACAAATATGGAAAATATAATTATTGCTGGAGATCTCAATCTCACTCTTCACTCATCTAAAAAAAGAGGAGGTAGCGCTGTCCGAGATCTGGCAAGGGAATGGGCGGAGGATCTAATGCAGGACTGGGACTTGATGGATATCAAACCCTCTTCCGGTAAGTTCTCTTGGTCTAATAAAAGAGTGGGCCCTGGTCATATTGTTGCTAGATTAGATAGATTTTTCATTCAAAGCTCCTATCTGTTTCTTGGTTTAGAACCCAGAATGCACATTCTTACTAACAGCATCTCGGACCACAAGCCTATAAAGTTAGAGCTCCTGGCCCATCTAGATCTGGGACCCATTCCCTTTAGATTTAGTCCCTTCTGGGTCAAGGAACCAGACTTCATGCAAATAGTCAAGGAAAGTTGGAGTCATCCTGTCAATGGATCTCCGTTCTTTATCTGGGAGGAAAAACTTAGAAGGGTAAAAGGAGTCCTAAAACGTTGGGTCAAAACCCTGTCCAACCCTATCACAGAAAGAAAAGCCATTAAAGTAGCTCTTGCCTCTCATCAAACTCATTTGGAACACGCTATAGTCACAGAGGAGCTGTTAGACCAAGAGGCTCAACTACAACAGCGCTTTCATAAGGCCTGCTTAGCTGAAGAAGAATACTGGAGATTGAAATCTCGAAATCTCTGGCTCAAAGCAGGGGACAGGAATTCTGCTTTTTTCCACAAACAAGCCCAGGCCAGGAAATGCTTCAACATTATTTCTGAGATTAAGGAGGACAACGACACCCACAAGGATTTTGAAGACATTAAAAAAGCAGCCTTTTCTCACTTTCAAAACTTGTATAGTGAGGATAAGGACCCGGATCATCTCCCAGATCTGCTTGACATTATTCCTTCTGCAATCTCTCCTCGTATGAATGAGATCCTTGAGGCCAAAGTCACCAAAGACGAAGTCAAAAAGGCCCTTTTTGATATGGATCCGAATAAGGCCCCTGGGCCAGATGGGTTTTCTGCCACGTTTTTTCAAGTTTGTTGGTCGATTGTTGAAAAGGATCTGCTCAAAATGGTTCAAAAGTCCCAAAATACTCAGAAAATTGGAGGCAACACAAACTCTGCTTTCTTAACCCTTATTCCCAAGGAAAAAGGCGCCAACAATTTCAGCAGATTCTGTCCGATTTCCTTGTGCAACATAGGATACAAGCTAATCACCAAAGTAATTGCAAACAGATTGAAGCTCATTCTCCCCAAGATTATTCCGGAGAATCAAGGAGGCTTCATCAAAGGAAGGTAGATCGTGGACAACTTCACCCTTGTTCAAGAGGCAATTCATTCAAGCCTTCTTCGAAAAGAACAAGGTATGGTGATTAAACTAGATTTAGCAAATGCTTTTGATCGAGTTAATCATAACTTTCTTTTAAAAGTCATGAGCAAGTTTGGTTTTGGAGAAAAGTTCATCAAATGGATCCGGGCTTGTATCTTGGAACCATGGATTGCCCCTCTTGTAAATGGAAGAGCCACTGATTTCTTCATAGCTTCGAGAGGGCTAATGCAGGGGTGTCCCCTCTCCCCTCTGCTCTTTGTCATCCAAGCCTCTGTTCTCAGCTTCCTATTAGACAAAAAGATGCAAGATCAAGATATCAATGGACTGTGTATTGCAAGAGGGGTCAAAAATATAAACCACACCTTATTTGCGGATGACACTCTGCTTTTGGGTGTTGCCTCTCTTTCCTCTGCCTCTAAATTTAAAGCAGTTTTGGATGATTTCAGTGAAGCCTCAGGCAGCGTTGTCAATAAGAGAAAATGTCATATCTTCAGCTGGAACACTTCACCCAGATTGCTCTCCGCTATTTCTAGATGTTTGGGTTTTGCAGCCTCCTCTACTTGGACCTATTTCAAATATTTGGGTCTTCCTGTGTTTCTTAAGAGATCTGCAAGAAAATATTGGCTCCCTCAGCTTGAGAAATTCAAGTCTAGGATCCAAGCCTGGGGTTTTTCCTGGCTCAACGCTGCTGGAAAATTTGTCCTTATTAAATCTGTGCTTACCAGCCTTCCTCTTTTTCAATTTGCTGTGCTTCTTGCTCCGGCAAACATATTAAAAAAAATGGAAGAGTTCATGCGGAGGTTTTTTTGGAGGGGTGGCAAACAGAATGATCACAAGATTCCTCTTATCAGTTGGGAAACCATCTCCAGGCCAATTTGGGAGGGAGGTTTGAATTTCAAAAACCTCTGCCAGCAAAACGTGGCTATGGCAGCTAAGATTATTTGGAGGATCATTGCGCCCAAGCCAGGCTGGGCCCAACTGGCTCTCTGGAAAAAGTAATTCAGAGGTCCTCGTCCTAACTGTTTAGGCAATGTGACTCATTTTCCTAATTCGTCTTTTCTCAAACTGTATGCTAAAGCTGATCCTCTAATCAATGAACACTCCTACTGGATCCCTGGAAATGGCAAAAAGATCAATATTTGGACTGATAAAATCATGAATAAGGACCCAATTGAAGACAGAGCCTCCATCAGAGCGCTGCATTGTTGGATGGATAGAGAGGGGCTGTGTTCGTTGTGGGATATTTCCCTTTGGAGCGATTCTGTTTGGGCAGGCTGGAAACGTATTGAGGTGCCGGTTCATCTGGCCAACGAATGGTCCACGCTGCTCGACCTCCTCCATGGCTTGGCCCCCATGCGCATGAGAAAAAGAGATTCAAAAGGCTGGGGGCCGGAAGCCAGTGGCTACACTGTCTCCATGGGATATGCCAAGCTGAAAGAAAGGCCATACGTCCCACCTAACCCTGCACCTTGGCAGGGTGTCTGACGTTTTCCTTCTTGGCCCAAAGTCAATTTTTTTGCTTGGTTTCTCTGCCATGGCAAGATCCTTACATATGATATTCTGCAGAGAAAAGGGTTTTACGGTCCCTCCATCTGCTTGCTGTGCAACGAAAACGTAGAGACTGCAGTCCATTTAATTCTCGATTGTAATTTTTCTAAGAAGATCTGGTGCTCCTTTATTCACAATTTGGATTCCAACTTTTTGCTCCCTCGTTCCATTGCTAATATTTTTTCTAATTGGGAAAACAGATATCCTGGCCCTCCTCCAAAAATCAGATAATCAAAACTGCATGGGCTGTCCTGCCAAAGGTTATTTGTTGGCAGATCTGGCTAGAACACGACAGAAGAATCTTCAGAAATATTAAACATAATCACAAAGTCTTAGAAATCAAGATTAAATGCCATTTAAAGGAGTGCTTGACAGATATAAAAGACGACTCCAATCTCAGCCAACAGGACATTGCTTGGGGATCATTCCTTGACTTGCATTTTCAGCCAGCAGTTAGAATCGCTCCTCCTCTTAAAGACTGACAAATAAGGAAACCTGAAACTGACTTTAAAGATTGGCTCAATTCGCACTCAAGGCACTCTCTCTTTTTTGATGGAGCAGAAAAGGGCAATCCGGGAAAATCTGGTGCAGGAGGTGTTGTTGTTAGTCCAACTGGGGAAAAAATTCACTCCTTTGCTTGGGGGCTTGGACTTTCATCTAGCATCCAAGCTGAGGCTTTGGCCCTCTATCAAGGCCTCAAGTTCCTCAAAGATTTAAGTATAAGTGAAGCTAACGTTATAGGTGATTCCCAGATTATTATAAACGCAATGGTTTCCAATTCTCAAGCCTTGGATCTCAAACTGGCAAGGTTAATATCCAGAATTAAGGCTTTGGAAAACGCTTTTCAGAACTTGAACTACTTTCATGTGCTGAGAACTCATAACAAAGAGGCGGACACTGAAGCCAACAAAGTTGTCCTCCTTTCAGCCGGAGTCAAGATGAAAGACGAAGAAGAATCCTGGGAACCCATCCCTTAAGCTAATTGTTGACATGTTTTACTGCTTGCTCTTAAATAAATTTGTTTGTATCTTCAAGCTGGGAAAAATCTCTGAAATCGAATTTATAGATTTCTTATCAAGGAAGAAGTCCTCAAGTCTCAGCTGCATTCTCATTCTTAGCAGTGAGATGTATCAGGATTTAGACATCCTCATTGTAATCAAATTTTCGGCTTTCAGGCCAAGATGAATATAAATACAACATAACCGTTTCTGTCAAAAAAAAATATATATATACTATATAAAAATAATATAATAAATGTATAGGGATATGCATTGTTTCTTTCAAGAAATATGAAATGACAATAATATATTTTTATTCAAAAAGTGTGAAATGACATTTATTATTTGTACTTTACTTTGACTTTAAAAGTACTTAGAGCACTACCATAGTTAACCATGATTTTTTATCCACCATTGAGAATGTGACAAGTAAGTACCTTTAACTCAAGCAATGCCACCTCAACCATTAGGGATGATGTCATCCCCTAAAATTTGATTGGTTCTCATAAAGTGAATTTTGATTGTACATTTTTCTTAGGAGGCCCATTTTAGACCTCAAAATTCCCCTAATACAAAATCCAGATGTACTTTTTCTATCGATGACATTACCTGCCTAGTCAACATCAGTGAATCCATGAAGTTGGATATCTCCAGAAAAATATCTCAAACCAAGTGTGATTGATCCATGTAAGTATCTCAATACATGCTTGG
This sequence comes from Pinus albicaulis, assembly GCA_034641835.2. NCBI lineage: Eukaryota > Viridiplantae > Streptophyta > Pinopsida > Pinales > Pinaceae > Pinus > Pinus albicaulis. The sequence goes on from CM076576.1 coordinate 892,777,537, forward strand.
CTGCTATCCAATGCACATGAAGAGGCTCAGTCATGAACTGACTCAATGTGTTTACTGCATAACATATATTCGGGTGAGTGTTCACAAGGAACATCAGAGCCCAAATCAATTGTCTATACTCAGATGGATTCCCTAGATCAGGTCTAGTTGTTTTACTACAAAACTCCTTGAAGTTAATTTCCATTGGAGTAACCATTTTTGCACTCGTTCATACCAAATCTTTCAAACAAAACTACCACATACTTTCCCTGTGAGAGAAATATTTCATCAGGCCTTTTCCATACCTCAAGGCCCAAAAAGTAGTGCATGTGACCAAGGTCTTTCATCTCAAATTTAGAGGCTAGCTTCCTCTTGCATTCGATTATCAATGGTTCAATTCATGTTAAGAATAAATCATCAACATATAGAACCATAATTAAATGCATGTCATGAAAATCCTTAAAATTGAGGTTGGGATCAACAATGCTTCTAGTGAAACCCAATTTCATTAGATAGCTGTCAATGGGGGCATGCCAAGCTTAGGGAGCTTGCTTCAATCCGTACAATTATTTCTTCAACCTACAAACATGTGTTGTGTGATATTATACTTCAAATCCTTGTGGTTTTTCCACATAGAATTCTTCCTGTAGCATACCATGGAGGAATGCGGTCTTTACATCCATTTGATGAAGTTTCCATCGTTGACTAGCAACGAGGGAAACTATCGAGTCACAGGAGAAAATATATCATATTAATATCCTCCCTCTTTCTGAGAGAAACCATGAGCTACGAACCTTGCTTTATATTTTTCGATGTTGCCATTGATTCCATGCTTGGTTTTAAATAACCATTTCGAAGTCATAATAGACTTCCCATGTAGTCTCGGCACAACATCCCATACATATTTTTTCACGATCGATTCGTATTCTTCGGCCATGGAATCTTTCCAATATTAATCTTTGAATGCTTCTTCAAATGATGATGGTTCAACTTGTATCATGGTACTCATAGTTGCAACATAACCTTGATACCTGCAAGGTTCCTTCCTTTCTCTAAATGATTGTCGAACGAGAATACTCCTTCCACTGTCTTGCAGAGTGTCATGAAGCCAAAGCGGTATTTTCCTTGAAGGAGGATCTCTGGGAGGTGGATCTAAGGGATCGATAGGTTCCATGGGTGTATCATCATTTCCTGACTCAGGCATAGAAGGGATATCTAGAATATCCTTATCAACATAATCTTCCTTGGGAAGCAGAGGAAGATCTCTTGCTTTAAAAAGCCCTACATCTTCATCGAAGGTTATGTCTTTGATCATTTCAACCTTCCTAATGTATATTCTGTAAGCCTTGGAGTTTTCATAGTAACCCACAAAGATTCCTTTTCTACCGATAACTTCTAGCTTATTCCTTTTGTATTTCGGTACATGAAAGCATATAGTGCATCCACATATGTGAAGATGACTGATGTCTGGATTGTTACTTGCAAAGATTTATTCTGGAGTTTTATTCCTCAGTGCTTGATGAGGTACTCGGTTCTGAATATATACAACAACATTTGTTGCTTCAACCCATAGGAAGTTAAGTACCTTCTGATCATGAAGCATAGCACAAGCAACTTCCAATTTTGAATCGTTCTTTCTTTTAACAAGGCCATTCTGTTAAGGTGTATAAGGTACAATAGTTTCTTTCTTGATCTCTTACTTCTTGCAGAATGCTATGAATTATTTTGACATGTACTCTCCTCCATTGTCGGATCTAAAAAATTTGATCCTTTTCCCGGATTGATTCTCAATCAATGCTTTGAATTCCTGAAATTTGTCGAAGGCTTCAACTTTGTGCTTGATGCAATATAACCATGTATTTCTGGAATAATAATCAATGAAGGTAATGTAATAGATATGGCCACCAATAGATTGCACAAACATCATACCACATATATCTGAATGGATGAGATGGAGGATGTCACATGTCTTGTTCTTACTTGAGGGGAATGTTCCTCTTTTTTTCTTTCCACTAGCCCACCCAGGACAAACTCCTTCAAGTTTCGAAGAGAATCATAGTGTATATGACCCAGCTTGCGATGTCATAATTCACTGAGATGATTGGTGTTATGGGCCAATGCAAAGAGTGGCCTTCCAGTGACCTTATAGAGTCCCTCAGATCTCAGTCATAATGTGAATGCATATTTTATATGAGAATCAACATGCCAAGTTAGGATGTTACCGTTAATGAAGGAAACCCTCATCCCTTTGTCTTCTAATGTAGATATAGAAATCAATTTTTTCATAAGACCCGACACATACATGACATCATTTAACAATATCGATTGTTATAGGTCAATTTGGGCATCATTCCCAATGACCTGGTTAACTGGACATCATCTCCAGGACCAATGAATAGGGTATATCATCCCTTATCATTTTAGTTGTTATATGCCCTAAGACAAAGAACAAAACAAATCATCCATGACTTTCATCTACAAAGGTTTCCAAGATTTGAAGTTTATAATATATCATATAAGAGCTCACCAACGCCGCCTTTAGGACTAAGTGCATTACATATTCAGGTACCTCCATTCAAAGGTTCTCTGAAAAGAACTTCCCGACACTTTAGGGCGCGTTGGTCACACTGGGAGCGAAATTCTCATTATTCCGGAATCTCCACTTGGCCAGTGCCTTCTAGAAGAGTTCACCTGTGTCAAACTTCAAATTCATGTGTCCATTTGATACCTTTGAGACTGGGTACATGTCTTGCCTATTATTATAAAGTCATTGATTGTAAAACTACCTTCAACTCCTCTATAAATTGAGCACAGATCCTAGTGTTTAAAAAGGAAGAATTTGAGTAGAGAAATTTTGGTGTAATTTCAATTGAGGAATTGATTTCAGTGACATGTTGTTGGAGAGATGTGCATTGTGATTAGGCTGGGATGCTGCCGGAGATGGTGACACTAAATCAATCACTGGGTTGTAACCTCCCCTTCTATCCATTAATAAAGATTGTTGCTTACTTTCCCACATATGTATCTGTATAAGCTCATGTATTTCATATTATGAATTCTTGTTTGATGCATATGGTTCATGTTTTATTGATTTAACTGAATAAATTGAATAGACATATGCATTATTGCTATGTTTTATTGTTTAGTGTTCATCTTTGCAGAGAATAGTTTGGCGACTTAGATCAGATATGAAGCTACAACAAGAGCGATAGAAGGAGAATAGGAAGCGCTTGGACTCCAAGTACGTTCTTTGATCTGTTCTGTGTGTTTATTTACAGTTAGGAAAAGTAGTTGCAAAGTCTTTAACCTGTTGTTCTAGATGAGCACTACATCTAGGGAAGAATGTTTTATCTGTAATCCATAATTTCGCATAACACCGATTCCCCAGTGTTTAACTGAAATTTAACCGACCCAAATCCTTATATAGTATGAGTGGAATCATCTTCAATAATTATCCTTAACTTAGTCTCCCTCTCTACCTGATTGAAGAGGACTTATTTATAACCAGAAAAGTGATGAGTGGCCCCACTAGTAACTAACCAACTATCCCATGAATTAGGTGGAGAATGGCTAGTAAGTGCATAAATAAGAATACATACATTTTTGTCTATAGTATTACTTTCATACCTAGAAGCTTTTTACCTCTTTTGAGATGGACGATATTCTTCACGGTCGCTTGATGAATCTGTTCTTCTCCTTTCATCTCTTTTCTCATGGTAGTTTATTTGATTTTCTTTCCTTATTTTATAATAGTTGTTGGTTTTGTTGTTGTATCGTGGCTTCTTTCTCTTCTCTCGACAATCAATGGCATAGTGACATTTCTTGTGATAGTTAAAGCATTCGATGTGAGAAATAGATGTTTCATTTCTCCCTTTTGATTTTTGATGAGGAAGTCTTATATACGGGCCTCCTTTTGATCTCTTTATCCTTCTATTGTTGTGGGAAACATAAGCAACATGCTCTCCTTCTTCATGTTTCTAAATCCTCCCTCTTGCTATCATTCTGGATTCTTCCTGAGTCATCTTCCCAACTATTTCATTAAATGACGGAAGAATATTTTTGTTTCTGATAGTAGTAATGAAGGTTTCCCAAACAGGAGGGAGACCTCTAAGAGTCACGATAACCAATTCTCTATCAGGCACATCTTCACCAACCCTTAACAGTTGATCTTTAAGACGAGAGATTCTCATGATGTAAGACTGAACAGGCTCACCTTTTTCATCTTCATTTCCTTCAGTTGATATTTTAATGTAATAATATCATTCAGATTTTTAACTTCATACATAACACTGTTACCGATGAAATAGGTAACCTGACCTCAAAACGGGAACTCTAGCCCAAAAAGACTCAAAAAACATGAAAAAAACACCCCAAAAACAAAAAAAGTGTATTCCAGAACGCACTTGGTTTTTTTTTAAGGTCAAATTTCGACATTTTATAAAGTTATGCTAAAAACAAAATTGTTTCTTGAAAAAAGGATTGAAAAAACACCCTCAAAACAAAACCAGTTGATGTTGGAATAACAAAAACAAAAAAAATGTGTTATATTTTTGACATTTTTAATAATAGAAATAACATTTTTTAATTTTTAAAATTCAAACATTAAAAAAAACCTAAAATTTAAGAAAAAAATAAAATAAAATAAAAGATAAAAAAATAAAATTTAAACATTAAAATTTCAAAATATATAGAAATAAAAAAATAAAAATAAAAACAAAATAAAAATATTAAATTAAAAAAAAACAAGTTAAAAAAAGAAAGAAATTATAAAAAATAAAATATAGAAATTAAATTTAAAAAAGAAAAAGAAAATGTTTATTAATTTAAAAAAAAAGCTAAAAAATAAATAAATTTAAAGAAATAGATTAAATTTTAATAAATTTAAAACTTCAAAAAAAAAATTAAAAAAAAAAATACGTTATTTAAATTAAAAGTAAAAAAATGAAAAATTAATTAAAAATAAAAAATAAAAATAAAATACAATAAAAATATTAAATTTAAAAAAATATATATTAAAAAAACAAATAAATTAAAAAAAAAAATTAAATTTAAATTATAAAAAATAAAAAATATATATATGAACTTAAATTAAAAATATATATATTAGATTTTATTAAATTTAAAAAAAAAATGTTAATATTAAAATAACAAATAAATTTAAAAACAAAAAATATTAAATTTAAAAAAAAAAAAAAAAAAAAAAAATAAAAAATGTTAAAATAAAAAGTTAAAAAAACTTTAAAAATCAATTAAAAATGAAAAATTGAAAAAAATAAATTAAAAATATATATATTAAATAAAAAATAAAATAAAAAACAAATTAATTTGAAAATATTAAGTTTAATTAAAAAAAAAAATCTAATTTTAAATACACAATTTTCATTGAAATAAAAAAAAATTATAAAAATTTTATGTAATTAAAAAAATAATAATAAACAAATAAAAAATTTAAAAAAATATATTAAATTCAAATAAATTAAAAAAAGTACGAAATTTATTAAATTTTAAAAAATTAAATGAAAAAACTAAACATAAAATTTAATAATAAAAATAAAATGAAAAAAAATCAATTAAATAAAAACAAATACAAAATTTAATAAAAATTATTAACAAAATTTAGAATAAAAAATTTTAAAACAAAAAAAGGAATAAAATTATAAAAAAAAAGTAAAAAAAATTAAAACAAATTAAATTTCAAATATAAAAATTAAATTAAAAAAAATTTAATTTTAAATTTTTTGAATTTAATATATATATATATATATATATATATATATATATATATATTAAAAATAAAAAAAAATAAAAATAAGAATAAGAATTTTTTGATCGTGGTGGCGTCGGAAATCGGCCTCCCGCCCTGGTGGCGGCGGAGGCCGGCCGCTGGGCGGGAGGGGAGGCTGCATGCAGCCCCCCGCCCGCCCAGCGGTCGACCTCTGCCGCCACCTGGGTGGGAGGCTGATTTCGGGAATCGCCTCCTCGGGGAGGTAGGCCGATTCCAGGAATCGCCCCCCCACCACGGGAGGCCGATTCCAGGAATCACCCCCCTGTCGCGGGAGGCTGATTCTGGGAATCGCCCCGTCACGGTGGCAGGCCGACTCCGGGAATCGCTCTCCCGTGGAGGGAGGCCGATTTCGGGAATCGCCCTCCCGCAGTGGGAGGTCGATTCCGGGAATCACCCTCCTGCCGCGGGAGGCCGATTCCAGGAACGACCCCCCGCGGCGGTAGGCCGATTCCGGAAATCGACCCCCTGCGGCGGCAGGCCAATTTCGGGAATTGCCCTCCCGTGGCGGGTGGTCGATTCCGGGAATCGCCCCCCCGCCGCGAGAGGGCTATTAGGCCGATTCCAGGAATCACCCCCCTACCGCGGGAGGGAGATTCCGGGAATCGCGCTCCCGCCGTGGGACGCTGATTCCGGGAATCGGCCTCCTGCCGCGGGGGGCGATTCCAGGAATCGGCCTCCCGCCGCGAGAGGGTGATTCCCGAAATCCGCCGCCACCTAGGCGGGAGGCCGATTCTGGGAATCGCCTCCCCACCCGCCAAGTCGCCGGCCTTCGCTGCCACCTGGGCAGGAGGCCGATTGGCGGCGCCACCACGATCAAAAAATTCTTTTATTTTTTATTTTTTATTTTTTTCTAAGTAAAATTGATCTATTAACATGTGGGTAAAGTTACATCAAGACCGTAGTCAGTTACTACTGCCATGGAGGCAGAAAATTCAGAAAAAACAGTAATGAAGACTGTCGAAGCCCATCCAGGGGTGCAGAACCATAGTTTTCTGAGGGATACTTTGACCCCGAAGATACAAAAGAGGGCCAGAAAAACAGCAAAGCTTCCATAACAGACAAAAACCCAGGGGTTTGAGAGACAGAGACAGAAAAGAGACCAGACAACGAACCCATTAGTCTTCCGGGGGCTCCTCCTCAATCCTGCACCAGCCAGTGGCATTCAAGTCAGAAGCAGGCTCGTCTTGAGAAGCCAGGGCCACCTGATCAGCAGAAAGCATATCCTCATCCAGAACCGGCTCAGCAGGGCGAGGCGGAGGCTGCACCTGGAAGTTGCGATCATCAAGATTGAATGCAGAAAATTGAGTGTCCGGAGCCATAACAGTTGCCGCAGGAGCAGACGGTGGCGCGCTGGCCTCCCCGGGAATGCTGTCTTCAAGGAAGACCACAGAGAGAATGGCAGTAATTCGAGGGCGAATGAGACTGCTATTGAAAGTGAACCGAGCCGTGCCCGTGGTTGGAGCAGGGGAGGCAGAAGGATGGTGCGAATGAGGGCCCCAAAACAAGCGATAATCTTGCGAGCGCCCACGACCAGACCGAGTACTGGGGTAGTGGCTCGGGCCTTCCCCTAAGGAGGAAGAGTCCGGAGACGGGCTGGAGGGAGCAAGGGGAGGACGGCTCCGCGAGCTTCCCCTACGACTGCGCTGATGATGACGTAACCTGGGCATGATGAGCTCGCTGCAGACAATCTCCAGGTCCTCAGTGAAAACCAGCGAAGGATTGCCCGGAAGAGAAATCAAATGAGGGCGCAATAGCTGCTTGTCAAACCAGCAGGTGCATGACAAACTGTCGGCCTTCCTTCTCATAAAACACACCAAGCACAGGTCGCCTCCCGCCCACCTGTAGACCCTGCTATCATTGAAATCAGAACCGATATGAATGGGAGCCGAGAGCCGGAGATAAATAGCCTGTTGCGAGTGAAGCCCACCCACAGCGCGCCAACCTTCAACATGCCTCCAAGCCGTCCTTCCCAAGCGAAGCAGATCAGAGAACTTAACTGCTTTCATGGTGTGAATCCCGCCCAAGCATGCGGAGGGATGGCTCATGACAGTCAGAATCGAGCAAGAACCAAAATTTGCAGAGCATACCGCTTTGGAATGAGGGGAATATACACGGATCCTTCCGCTGGGCAGCGAACCATTTAACACGTTGTACCCTGTGGGCAGATGGCGGCAGAGAGTTACAACCCTCCCACCCGTCCCATTAAATTGGCATTGGAACACCCGCATCCGGGTAATTTTTTTTTAATTTTTAATATATATATATATATATATATATATATATATATATATATATATATATATATATATATATATATATATTTTAAATTCAAAAAATTTAATTTAATTTTTTTTTTTTTTTTTTAAGTTCAAATTTTTTTATTTTAAATTTAATTTTTTTTAATTTTTTTTTTTTTTTTTTTTTTAAATTTTGTTTTTAAATTTAATATTTTAGATTAATTGTTTTTTAAAATTTAAATTTTATTTATTAAATTTATTAAATTTTGATTTAATTTTTTTTTTTTTTTAAATCTTTTAGTTTATTTAGTTTTTCATTTTTAAATTTTATAAATTCTTTCATTTAAAAAAAAAAGAGTAAATTTATGGATATTTGTTTTCTAATTATTTGCATGTGATTTTTTTCATTTTTTTTTTTGTTTTTTAATGATAGTTTTTTTTTTTAATTTTAATTTTCTTCTTCAATTTTAAATTTTGTTTTTTTTTTTTAATTTGTTTTTTTTTGTTAATTTTAAAGTTTGTTTTTTTTTCTTATTATTATTATTTTTTTAATTTAAATTTTTAAATTTAATTTTTTTTTTTTGTATTTTATTTTTTTATCTAAATTTTAATTTTGTAATTTAAATTATTTTTAAATTTTCTATTTTAATTTTAATTTTTTTAATTATATGGTTTTTTTTAATAACTTAGAAAAAAATGTTTTTGATGTTTTTTTTAAATGTTTTTAGTTAATTTTTGTCTTTTGTCTTTAAATTACGTGTTTTTTTTTTCAAATTTTGTCATTTCTTTTGATATAATTTTCGAATATATATTTTTTGTTTTTTTTGTTTTTTTGTTTAAATTTTTTATTTTTACGAGTTAATTTTGTTTTTTTTTGTGTTTTATATATATATATATATATATATATATATATATATATATATATATATATATATATATATATATATATATATATATATATATCTAAGTTTTGTGTTTTATTACCAACATGAAAATCACCACTATAAAAAAAAGGGTTGATGTTGCATCAATACGTTTCAAAATTAGCATGAAAATCACCGCTCTAAAAAAAAAAAAGTTGATGTTGCATCATTACATTTCAAAATTAGAATGAAAATCACTAACATTTTAAAACAAATATTCATACTTCATAAATAAAAATATTAGAGTGTAAAAAATGTGCACAAAAAAAAAGGGTGATTCTGCATCACCACTTTTCAAAATCGGGTGCTTTTTATGCTACCAAAAAAAAGTAGGTAATAGTGCGGTTACCTATTTCATCGGTACTAGTGTTACATGCCGACTATATTATCATACATATCTTTATAATTTTTCAAATTCCCAACATAAGAAAGTAAGTGATCTTGTAATCCATCAGCTAAGATTTTCTTTGCTTTCAACTCACTTTTCTTGTACCTATTTTTGATGGTGGCATATGCATCTTATGAAGGCTAGGGAATGTTTCCTTGAATGTATTCCAACACATCATTTTTGTTAGCAATGATCTTTAATCGAACTTTCCATGCAACAAAGTTTGAAGTGGCACCCAACTTCTCATGCTCCTTGAAGGTAGAGGAAGACATCTTGACCTTGGCTTGTAGATATTCTTTCTGATAGACTTATAGATTTGCTCTAAGATAATGTGGGCTTCATTGCATATCTTTCTCTTGGGATTTTCCTTCACCTTAGTTCTGATACCATGTTAATTTTTCAATATTTCTCTATGTCGTCTAAGTTACTTAAGCCCAAATTATATTTTCATTAAAAATGTATTTAGATCTATGCAATATAAATAACCAAAAACTAAAACTGAATATAGAATGATGCACGTAATAACAAAGAACACAATATCACAACCATGTGACATAGATATTGGTCCAAGACCAGGTAAAAAACCCCACTATGGGGGAAAACCTTTCAAATCTTCTTCTTCTATAGATTGTCTTTGAAAGATTTCAACATAGAGTACAATGAGCTCATAACATGTATACAACATCAATAAATAGATCTGATATGCGAGTCGAGAGATATACAATAGTAAAAAACGAAACCAATGGACCATCAATACCAAGTGATCTCAGTTGCCCAGATCTAGATATGGATTTAGAATACTGTCGATGATTTTTCTGATGCATCTGTGACTGTGTGACATATGAGTGATGGTGCTACACAAACAACTGATTGAGATTCAAAATCAATATGCCCAGTAATTCTCTGAGTCGTGGCCTTAACGCACCCAGCCTACGGCTTTGAGGTTCTGAGCTGCTAGCACAACACACTGAGCTCGTGGCGTAGGGTCAGAACACCCTGGAATCCTAGTTGTGCACTTAAGATTTCCATCCATCGAATTTAGCAGCTAAGCCACAACCTCAACAAGCCTAGCTCGCGAATTTGGCACAACAGAGTTGATACTTTAACTCTTCCTGCCAGTGGCCCTGACCTAAAATACCCAGATCTGAAATGTGCCTCTGTCTGTGATCCTGATCCACCGCGCAAGCTTCTTGTGACGTACTTGTGCGAGCCAAAAATAGGAAATACAACCAATAATTTAAAAAAAAAACATGAAAAATATCTAATGAGAGAATGTGTGTAAATGAATTTTGGGTTGTTTCTATTTATAAATTTGTGAGGGACCGCTCGGGGCTTTGACCAAATCAACACACGGTTAGGCCAACCCATAAAATAATAAAATAAATCATAAATTAACTTCTGCTTAGCTGATTGGGAAAATATATTGGTCTATTTTGATCCTCTTGAAAATAGGAATCTAATTAAATTATTATTTTAGTTATCTGAGTTGTCCAATGTGGAATATGACCCTAGTTGCAAAAATTAACAACTACAAAATATGATGATCTAGGGAATCCAATCCTTAATGTCAAAATAAAAAATTGAATGCATTTCTAATGCCTTAGTGGGGTTGTGTGTTGCCATAAATATAATGACCGAAGAAACCTTGGAAAAAATAGGATTAGTTAATTTAAGATTGGCAGGGAAATGAGACTCCAAAAATTCAAATGAAATTTGTATTAATCAAACATCACACACACACACACACACACAATGATGTCATGAGCTTTAGTTTCAAATTTCAAGTTCTTATTATCTTATTTATAAAATATTTACAATTTCACGCAGTCCCTAAGGATTAGTTTTATCACATTCCCCTTCTTAATCTGAAGGGGTGTTAGTGAATCCATACATTGTTTTGAATTTTCAAACTTTTCTCTTCCTAGTGCTTTGGTGAAGATGCATGCAATTTTCTGATTTGTGGAACAATGTATTAGATGAATAATCTTTTCTATACATGATATTGAATCAAATGATACATTATGTTGATGTGCTTGGTTTGATCATGGAATCTTGTATTCTTTACCAACTTGAATGCATAAATATTTTTAGTTAAAAAAGGAGTAGAATTCACTTATTTCTCCTGTAAGTCTTCAAGAATTTTCTCAAGTCACACAATCCCCTTTGTTGCTTCAGTAGTTTCCACATATTCCACCTCTATGTGGAATATTTTGGAACTAACTTTTTGCATGACCTCAAGGAGACAAATCTCGATGAAAGACTCATAAGATATCCTAAAATATATGCTCAGAATTATTTTTCTCCATCAAAGTCTGAAACATAATATCAAATAATGCTTAAGTCATCAACCTATGAATATTTTAGTCCAAAGTCTTGAGTTTTTTTTCAGGTACTTTAGAAATATTTTGTAGTAGATCAATGTACTTCACAAGGATTTTCTATAAATCTTGGAATAATTCAGACAACAACTGAAATATTTGGTTTGGTAATGGTGAGGTAGTTACTAATTCCCACAATCTATCTGTATTTATTTGCATCCTCAAATTCATTCCCTTCTTTAGATGTGATATTCCAATTATGTTCCATTGAAGTAGATAAAGGATTGCATTCAACCATTCCAAACTTGTTCACCAATTCTCCAAAGTACTTCTTTTGAGAGAGAAATATATACTTTGGATATTGGATCACTCCAATGCTCAAGTAGTACTAGAGGTCTCCAAAATATATCATCTCAAATCCCTTCTTCAATTATTTCTTCAAGGATGAACTATATTTTTCACTGTTTCCTATTATTAATAGTGATTTACATAAACCACACGATATACAATCAATTTTCCAACTTTTTTGACAAACATAGTTCCATAATCAATATTAAAGTGCTTGAAATTAAATTTCAAAAGACACTCAGTTATACTTTCATAATAGGCTTGTAGTGCTTGCTTTAGGCCATATATGGTTTGATAAGTTTACATACTTTCTACTGTTTTCCATTTACAACATGAAGACATTTTCTTTCAAGTCTCATTTCAAAAAATAAGCCTTCCCATGAATTTGATAAAGTTCCTATCCAATTTTTGCTATCAAGTAAAATAAAGCCTAAATGGTGGCCCATTTTTCTATGGGGGGTAAATCTCTTAATAACCAACACCTTCCTTTTGTGCAAATCCTTTTTCCATGAGCCTTGGTTTGTGCTTGTTTTTTAAACCCGCTTGCAACCAATTGGTGTGGTTTGAAATGTAAGACTCACCAAATTCTATGTTTCATTCTTTATGAGAGCATCATACTCTCGTTACATTTCTTCTTTCAATTAATAATGAGAAGTTGTTCCCTTGCACAACTTATCCTTTTTCTATAAATTCCTCTAGAAAATTTTCATTGTATTCTTTATTTCAAACTATTGGTCAACAATTTATGGCATAATAGTTACCTTGGACATAATCCCCTCATTAACCTATATCTTCATCCCACTTAGCACCATCACTTGGTTGGTGTACACTTATGTAAAGTTCATAGTGACCATCCTGTCCCTTTTCCCAAGCTTCACAAATTAATTCATCCTCTCAACTTCTTCAAATATATTAGCTAATTCAAGGTTTAAAGTGATAATCCAAACATGATATGGTTCACTGTGAATAGGTAGTCCCCCCCACTATAGAAATTGTGATTAATAAATTCAATCTAAGGAAATTAGGGTTTTGCTATCAACACTCAAAGTATTGAAAAAGGTAGCTTTGTGAGGAAAATTTTGATAGCGGTATGGTTTTAAAAGGGTCAATAAATGGAGAGTTCATTTTGATAAATTAATTGGCACAATGTTGTGGTAATGATGTTCATTATGTGGAGAAATTATTGTGATAAGTTGTGGAACAAATTTCTTTAACCATTGTTTATATTCTCCCATGCTACAGATCTAGGTGAGGCTTTGCTAAATTTGGTTGTACATTCCAAATATGGTGATGCATGATTTAAGGTAATACCTCCAAAAAATAGGGGTGTAATCCACCCTTAGATGAGGTCAAGTGATGTTTTGAAATTTGGATTGGTATATTAATCAAGTGTTATTTGTATCTATTGGTAATGAAAAAAGTACATATTGATATCCTTGTCATTAAGAACTGATGTCAAAATATATGTGATTACTTGAAATGTTGTGGAGATGTCAAATATATCCCATCAATAATTAATATTTACCAATGATGAAATGATTGATTTAGTCCTATTAATAAGAGATGTGAAATGAATTCGAATAGTAGGAATTATGAACTAAATAGGAGTGGAATATGCTGAGATAGGTTTGTAGTCAAGTTTGAAATAATATAATATGGGAATAAGGGGTATCAGTGAAAGAATAAGATGAGAGCATGGAAAATTATTCCATCATATTATGGATTTTAGTAGTGATATGAGTAGTATGACATCGATTGTGTGATGGATTTTATGTTGATAAGAAATATTTAGGGAAAATAATGGACATTGTCTAAAATTTTCAATTGGATTTGGAAGTGAGTTTGTTATAACTTGTAGTATCCTAGAGAAATCCTAGAGGGTGATTTTTACTAAGTTTACAAGAATCTCCAACCATAATCATTTAGTGAGCTTGTAGAAGGAACCCATGGAAATTCTACATGAGTGTCTAGAAACAAGTCTACATGAATGTTCTCCAACAAGTCTGGAGGAATGTCCCATAGAAAATCTATCAGAATATGTTGCATCCAATATCTAGGAATCTCCCACGTCAAATATATAGGAATTCACCACAACATATATATAGGAAACTCACATATAAAATCTACAGGAATTTTCTATAACAAATTTATAGGAAACCCCCACCACAATTATACAAGAACAATCCTTTTAGTATGCAAAAACTCAGGTTATTTGTAAAATTTTCCAATTGCAGAATCGTATGGCACAAATAATTTCCATAACATAACTACAAGAAAGATAAATCATTATAAAATCCATATATGAAATTATGTACACACACACACACCCACTTACCGACCCACCCACCCACACACTTATACTTCCCTCAACTAGTTTTCAAATGTTACCCACCTAATTGCACCCCCAAAATGGTTTTGAAAACTATCATATTTTTCATTCTCCCTCCCTCCCCCCTACTAGGCTCTCTCTTTTAAATGGGTAGAATAAATACTATGACGTAGATCTATGTGGAATCAACATTATATCGAAAATATCTAGATCTTCCGATTGCGTCAACCTGTACCAATGTTTTCTCTATATCCACCATTGGATAAAGGCTTCCAATATAACCTTAGTTGGTGTCCATTAGCCATAAAGGGAGTTTGTGGATAATCACTAGTGCTTAGTTTTACTAGCCCATTTTCATATATGGTCCTAACCAATAGGTACAAAATTTCCCATTAAAGTCCTTAAATTGGGATTCATATAATAATTCCCAATATTTAGCCTATTTTTTTCTTTTTAATGAAATTTTCATGCCACTTTGTTATTTGTTTTTGAACAATAGATGCATGGTTTAGTTCAACCTAATGAATTTCATTGAGCCAACAAGCTTGTTGATTTGGTTTAGGTGATGTTTCTATGCCTTTGACAAATACATGGCCATCTAAAGCACAATCTTTAATGATTTTACTTCTATTTCAAGAGTTAGGATAACTTACTTACCATACCATATATTGTAGGGTGTAAAGATATGAGTGCCTCTCCATGTGCTATGGTAGGCTCATAAAGCTTCTAGTATCCTATATGTCCAATGTATGAGGTGAAATTAGACAAGTTTGGATAAAATGGTTTCCATAATATTATTTTCCTTCCTATTGTCCATTGGCTTGGGTGAGGTCTATCAAGGTTATCCTATGTTTAACCCAAACCTATTAAGTGATGGTTATGATGTGATAAGAGGTAACTCTGCTACTTTTTTTTTTTCTTTCAATTTCCCTAGGTAACCCATATTTAATAAGGATCTATCCATAGAGGAAAATTTCCACTACTTTTTTCATGGCCTTTATGACTACTATAACTTCGACCCATTTGCTAACATAGTCCTTATAGGAAAGGATATATGATTTCAACCTTGATGGAGGATTGATGGTCCCTACAAAGTCCATAGCCCATTTCCTAAAGGGTTCTACTACAAATTGATACTATAGAGGCATTTCATCAAATTAAATAGTGTGACCCCTCCTTTGATAGGTGTTTCATCTCTTCCCATATTCTTACGCATATTGTAAGATAGTTGTCAATAGTATCCCTAATGGAGCGCGTTGTATGATAGATTTTTATTAGTGAAATTTCCTCCATAGTTCATCATGGAAAGGTTTCAAGATATCATGGATCTCATCTTCTCCAATACACGACTAGACCACAAGTTCTAGTTCATTGTAGAAAATCAAACCCCAAATCCATGAATACATGTTCCTTTTCTTTATAATCCATTGTCTTGCCTTAGGTGAAAGTTGTGTTGGAATCTTCCTTACAACCAAATAGTTAGAAATATATTCAAACCATGGAGTGGTAGTATATACTGTGAAAACATGTTTGTTATGAAATACATCTTCTATAGAAAGGATATTTTCATCACTAGCGAGTCTGAATAGGAATTCAATAATGACATATTGATGGTGCTGGATACTACCAACATATAGGGGATCTTCGTGATGCGAGGTCCCAATTAGACCTCACACCGTTTGGTGTAGGATTCCCATTCGGCTATATGGTTTGACCACCATTGCAAAGGTTTCATAGGTTTTCCTTGGTTACAACACATACACAAGATATCCCAAACACATTTTTGGAGAAGCAAGTATGTAAGTTTTGTGTGACACCAAATGTAGAATGCACAGGGAACTTCCATGGATCATAAAGGGAAACAAGCCTCTGGTTAGGGAAGTAATATTACTATCCTAAGAGAGATCTACGAGTGTAAGAGAGAGAGTTGTTGATTTACCTAAAAATTAGTTCACAAGATAAACAACAATTGTAAAATAATAACAACACTCAATCAACAATATCCATATCTAAGCAACAAAATAATTCATTAGCCTTAGTATGTATTATGCAAACATATGCTGCAAACATATCAAGAATAATATTACTACATTCACAATACATGCATGAATAAGTTCTAGATCGAGGAGCTTCTGATTATTAATGAAAAGTTCCAAGTACACTATTACATAGGTGAAACACTAGATCCAGTAGTGGAACATGAGCCACAACTTTCTTCTCCAAAGAATGATTTACCTCCTATGCAATAAAAGAGAAGCCAAGGCCAAACTCTAAGAATCCAATCCCCTTACTTGAGTTATGAGGGGCTATTTAGAACAAATGACAATGACTTTTGAGTTTCCTCATAATTTTTCAACTTATATGACCTATGGGCTTCTGTACAACCTTTCACATTCTATACATGACCTTTTGCATTCCACATGTGTCTTTTCACATTCCACATTTGTCTCTTGGACTTCATTACATTTAAATTATTATAAAAGAAAAAATACATATGAGATGATGGCTATATAAGACAAAACTGCTGATAGGACAAATATGCTTTCAAATAGACTAAGTCATTTGCATCTTCATGGAGTTACATAGTGAAAATATTAAGAAGGACTTGTAGCAATATGAAGATGCTTATTATTGCACTAAAGTGCTATGGAGAGTCCTAATGATGCACTATAGGGAGGCAAGGATGCTTAAATATGAACTCAAAAGACACAAAATGATTCCATAGCATTGGAATATGGGTAATTTGGGCCCCATAGTGCATTCTAAAGAAACAATGTAGTGTTATGGAGGATTGGGAAGGAAGAAAAATGGCTTGAAGATCATATTTAAGGATTGAATTTGAGAGTGTAGCATTATAATAAGGTGTGGTATGGCATTATGACGCTAAGAAGAGGTGCAATGGAGTGTTACAAAGGTCAAGGAAGTGAGGGGCATCAATTTGTGAAGCTAAGAGAAATGTTGTGCCATTAGACTAGAGGTATGCTTAGTATTATAGCTCTAGATTGAGCCCTAGTGCAATGTTACACTACCATAGAAAGGCTCAAAATATAAAATAAATCCAAGTAAAAATCTCTCTTAAAAAGTTACCTTAGTGTGGTCAAGAGATGCATGATCCCTTTCTTCTACTAGATTAGGGTTAGAGACCCTTGCTAACATTGAAGTGGGTTTAAAAGCACTTCCTACTACTAGATCGATCATCAAGGCTAAAAAAGCATCCATCCACTATATCATGGTATCATAGTTTGATCACACTTAAAATATCTAACCAAGGTTTTCAAGATAAGTATTTAGGTTGACTTGACTAGGTGGGCCCCTCAATTCCTCTAAGATGAAGACAATATGATAAATTGAAGAGGTTTGTTGTAGTAGATAAAAAAATTATATAACATTAGTTGAACCCCTAAATCTCTAATTGTTGTCCAAGAATCTATTCCATATCACTCATGATTGGTGTTCTTGCAATACTTGTTGTTCCTTCTATGAGGGTATCACTAGTTAGAAATATGGAATTCTTAACTACATGATTTCTCCTTTCCCAATTTAAGTTGCAGCTTGAGGACAAACCAGGAGGATATAGATTTTACCAACGACCTACCTATTCAGTTACACTTTAGTGTTGCAAGCATCGATACTTAAAAAAATTAAAATATCAAGCATTAAATATGAGTTTTATTTGCTACCAACGAACGTCCATAGCCCTGATAGAGTCACCTTGGAATCACAAACATTTCTTCACTTATTGTAATCATCCATAACCCAAATGAATTTTCTTACATGTACCGACCACCCAGAAAACCATTCTCAAACCTTTACCTTTTATTCATTGAAATTTACTTATTTTATTTATTAGGCACAATTGGAGACAAGGTGGATGAGTAGCTCTTGAACGATAAGCGAGGGGATTCCTTATGAATATATAAATATCACTTATTGTATGTATATATACTTGATATCCTTTCTTGAGTTTGAGTTTTCAAATTAGAATTAGGCCTCCACGAAGATAAGATACTTAAGGCTTCTCAATCATATCCGTATTTGGAATCGTTTCCACTCAACATTCTCACTATTCATAGTGAGTTCCCCACTTGGTAGAAATCATATAATCTATAGGAAGAATCATGATAGCTCCTTGGTGAAGTAGCCTTGGGAATACCACACAATTTGGAGGTCTAACTTTCACTATGCCTAGATTAAGCGGCTTGGTCACGAGATCAATTGTTAGGTCCCTACATGAAGCTCATCATTGGAATATATTTTACTTATGTATAAGGAGTAACTAGGTTTATTCAAAATAATGAAGACCAATGGAATGAAAATACATAACTCAAAAACTGGATATGAAAGAATATTTTATATATGTATACGAAACAAAAGGTATAGACATTATGCTAGATAAGAATTCAGAATTTGGCTATATACCCAGAGAATTCAGTATCTGTTGACTTCTCTCTCACCAATATAATCTTAAGCCAAACGAGGAGCATTCGAATTTAAAAGTTATTCATGCATCCATTAGCTTTCTAAGTTCTTTATGAACTAATGGGTCTAGTTTAGGATGCACCTAGCATAATTTCTATTTAAACAGTTGAAAAAATATTAGGATTAGAATAACAAATTGGACGATACATGTTTTACATGCTTTTAGGTTAGCATACATTATTTCCCAATTAGTGGTATCGACTAGGGAAAAGGATCTAAAATTAAGCTCAAAAAACAATATTTGTGACATAGGGGTGAAAAATTGGCATTAATAGTCATGAGAGCGTTAGCAATAGTGATCATGAATCAAGGAATGTATATAAAATAAAATTATTTTAATGGTGATATTAGCCTCCATATCTTTTGTTGTTGAACTTTTAGATGCGAAGATAAACAATAAATAATATTCAATACCTAGCATATGATTATCTCTAAATTACTCAATCAATTCAAGTATCCTACGTTAAGATCAGTAGCTTTCATCGACTTCAACATGAGTGCCTTACACTATAAAATTTTATTTGTATATTGGAATTCTACTTGATAGGACTTCAGGGTACTTTTTTGGTGTGGATTTAGTAGGATGCCCCATGCGCCAACTTCGTGCTATGTTTTAGAATTATCAAAATATAAATTGCAAATGTTAGTATTAGAGTCTAATATAGTAATATTAACATTATTTAAAATTATGTTAGTATAATAATAATTATTTATATCTAATGTATAGAAATCATTTACACCAGTTTGTGAATAAGGAAGGATCTTAGCCGGGGTTTTAGATAGTAAGGGGAATTGTTGGAATATATAACAATTAAGATCAATTTTGAAAAATAAATTTTCCAAATTAGTATGAGAAAATCTTAATTTTTTATTTGATGTCTTTAATTCAATCACCGTGTATTTGACATGTGGTTCTCTGTCCACCCTTATTTGGTTGTTCTTTCCCTTGTAGAGTAACCAAATACGAGACCAATATGTAGCAAATTACCCTTGTAGTGTTTGTGACTAGTATCTACTCAACAAGAGACCATAAACTTCATGTGTGTGTGTGTGTGTGTGTCAATGACTTGATGAACCTTAGGGTTAGAAGATAATTTGATAAGGACATCCTTCATTTAACTGATTACCTTTACCTCTGACATGTATAATTGAATACTTGATATTATTGAGATGCTTTGGCATATTTTGCAAAACAAATTCATATTTTTTTACTCCATTAATTAATTGGTTTTCTTGCTTTCTTTTTCATCAATAATTACAAGCATTCATGAAACTTTTTGTTGAGACAAGTTTCACCTTAAGCCTTGATTCTCACAGTTAATATCTAATATAGGCGAGGAACACACATCACTTGGGCCACGTTACTCAAAAAAAATCAATTCATTACTCTTTTTCTTTTATCCTTTGTAAAATTCAGTGCAAATTCTTTTGTGTACTTCTATTGCACCACTTTCATTCTTTGATTTATCCCTAATGTAAGAGATGGTGCTAATACTAGAGTTGAATTCATCCCTTACCCACCTTGGTTAATTAAAAGAGTATAACTTTCAATGACTATTCCTACTAATCACATTGGTGATGCCATTTTTTGAGATGTTTTGGAAGGGATTTCCCCTTTTGCACCAAGAATGTTGACCCAAAATATCTGCTTTGGGCTCAACATGATGTTTCACATTTCATATCTTCCCAACTAGTAAGAGGCTTACTCTTAGAATCTTATGAATATTTCGTTCACATCATAAAAAGTGGTAGGAATCATAGTTATTATGGCCCTTGTCCATTAATGAGTATTAGGAACCTAAATTAAAAGGGTCATTTGAGCACATAGTAAAAATAAATAAATAATAATAATAAAAGAAATAAATAAATAATAATAATCAAAGAAATAAAGAAATAATAATAATCAAAGAAATAAATAAATAATAATAATAAAAGAAATAAATAAATATGGTATATATATAATAAATATAGATGTATTTATAAATTAATAAATTATATTTTTAATCTAAAAACTAGCCATTACAGATTGAATTGAATTTTCAGAGTCAAACTAGTCACTATCCTAACGGCTAGTTTAGTCATTTCTATATCTATTTAAACTTAACGTCTGGATCTGGTCTCTTACCTAGTCCTGATCATGAACCACACTGGTTGGTTCGAAATGCGTCGACAACATTCTCTGTCATGTGATTATTACCTAAAGAATTCTAAATATGTACGATGGATCATAGAAGCCAACATTACCCAAAAAAAAACATAGTAACTTATTAGACACTAGAATAGAATAAAAAATTGAGTTTAAATTGCTTGGTGTGAGTTTAAGATAGTTACAAGGTTTTGATTTCAATTTGGTTAGAGCCTCGATTATTAATTAGAGGGCTAGTAAGGCTAATTGGATTTCATAGTTATAGTGTTCCCTTATCTACTATGATGTATTAGATAACTTCATGATAACAATTGATACCATTATGTCCAATAACATCTTGTCGACATTCATGTACGTGCTCAATCTAGCTTTTTTCTACCTAATTCATGAGCATAACATTTTTCGAGAGTATTTTTTAAGGATTTAAATATTTTCCTATATAGTATTGTAAGCAAATTTTTCTGGTTTGAAAATTAATGGGTATAGAATGTAAGCAAATATTCAATAAAAAAACATGTAATAGCGATTAAAATTGGTATTTTTTTTGGCGAATATCATATAATTAATCATATATATGTAAAAAATAGGCAAGTTTTTAATGATATTGGAGAGTATGTTTTTTAGAGAATGTCCAAAAAATAACTCATTTACGAAATTTTGCACCTAAAATCTTCCCTACATTTTCCCCAAGGAGAAACCATTCTATAATGGTTTTGGATTTCTAAAAAACTCCAATGTCATACTTCCCTATGTCAAGGTTGTTCAATTCATATTTCATGAAGAGTGGATTTAGTTTGGAAAATTTTCATCATTATCCCCTTTAATTGGTCACTTGGTAGGTCCCACATGAACTTATATTTTATAGAAAATAAATGATATCTATTTATTTAATTTAAAAAATCTATAGGTTTTACCCTATGGAAATCAATATAGTGTTTTCCAATAAGATAATATTTCTATGGCTCGTCAATGAAGGAACGGTTTTCTAATCTATTAAATGGCCAAATTTTATTCTCCTAATTTCCTTTATCAATTTCTATTATGAAATATAACTCAAAATGAAAATCATGCCCAAAGGTGATGTAAAGCAATGTCAGATATTTTTTTTAATGGTATATCACATAATAACTTTAAAGCCTCAATTCTTGGAAATGAGCCTTCACGATTTGAAGACTAGTTTTATGAAGCCAATATGATGATAATGGTTCAAGGTTTTAAAAATGATACTAACAAAGTTATAATAATAAATTAAAATTTTCACTCTATGGCGGAACTCATAAAATTGTTTAATTATGCATCATTAAACTCATTTCAAATTTATATATCCCTGTTACAGTTCTTACAAATATTTATACTGGTTAATACAAAATTGTTTAATCGCCTTACATAGTAAGGGTTCACTTTAATCAAAATAACTCTTGAAATCTCATGTCCATAACTATCAAAATACTTATCTAAACCCTTCGCACACTACTTTGTTTTTCTTTTTGTTGAATATCATATAATAATTAACAACTTTTGCAATCGAGACCCTTTTGATAATACTTTTTGTTCCCATATTGAATATCATATGGTAATCGTGACACATTTTACATATTTAATTATTTTATAAGCCCACTAACATATATTCTTAACCAAAATTTAAATCAAATTACAAATTGTGTACTCTCCTTAAGATTATTGAGACTTTTCTAATCTGGAAAAAAATATTTAGCATGCAGTAAGTCAATTATTGGCTTAGTGCACACTCCTAATGACATGTTATGGAATGCTATGCATACTTAAATATTTGGAAAATAATCTTTGAAATCTCCAATAACTAATTCACGGTTAGTTTGGGAAGTTTGAGAGAGTGTTAATGATAGTGTACCCGGTGTACCTACGAGTTAACTTTAATAAACTCAATATATCACCTTCCAAACGTAGTACCCCACTTCCATTTCAAATTTGGAATTTGAATTTTGAAAGTGTGACACAGATATTTACATGAATATTATGGAGGTTGAATCCATTTCTTGCCTACTGACAAATACAATGCCTTACTTCAAAAGATTCCCAATCTGTTCATGGGAGGGTGGGCAAGTTATGTGAGATCGTCAAGATCAAGTGCAACACAACCAACAAATTTTCTTTTACTACATCTCTATTTCAATTTGAATACCTTGTTTCTCTTTATTCACCTTAATTTATGTTTGTGTCATTAATTAATCTCCAATGAATTGAAATTACCTGTTTTCTATTTCACACGCATATTTAAATATTTTATTTTCAATTTTTTTTTAAATGAACTATTTTATTTCCTTTAGTTATGAAATGTAATAACTTATATTCTCAATCAATATATAAACCATGCATTTTGTTTTTTCTTAAATTAAATATATAAACCATGCATTTTGTTTTTTCTTAAATTAAATAATATGCACATGCATAGGAAACCATATATTCACATAATTCGTCAACCCTCTTTTCTTGTATAATCAATAGCTAAAATCAAGATCAAGGATTCCATGCTTCTTTGTGCCCTTCAAGAGTTAAATTTCAATAATAACCAAGTGTCTTCTGTTAAAGTATGCCCCACAAGCATCCAACTTTATTTGGTGCAGGAGATGGTGTTACACAACATTTTGTCATTGTCCCTGTACTCCCTATTCTCAAATACTGGAGGACCTTAACAATTATCCCCGTGTCTCTTTTCCATCATGAAAATATGCCATTACATCCCTTACAATTTGCAAAACAAACTCTCTGTTAATCATTCCTGGAGTAGCTCCTTAAAAACATGTTTATTTGGAGCAGCGCGACCCTTATTTGTCTCACCCGCGCCGATGACTCATCCTAAGCCTATGAGCGGTGCCGATCAGTGTTGGTATGGATATCACATCCGTGCCGATTGATTTCTAGAAGGTTTTTAAAAATGGGAATGAAGCTTCGTGATCTAGAAGCTTTGTTGGCAGAGAGTTGGTTGTTTGTTCATGGGGATAGGGCCGAACTTCTCCCTTTGGGCTTCTTGTTCCTACAAAAGAGGAACCAACCAAGGAGATAAACCATTTCCCCACCTTAAGTGGATCCATGTTCCCTCTCCCATCAATATAAAATGGACATCCTCCCATACCTTTGCTAGTTAGAACAGAGACAAAAGAACAACAGAGAGATAATTGTTGCTATGGGCATTGAAGGAGATTTTATACCTTTGGCTTTCTCATACCGAGTTGAAACGAGTGCTTTGGAGACGTGCCTGGATCTAGACCCATTGAAGGAGAGCTTCGGCTTCAAGGCACATGTTGTAACTCCTCCTCTTATATTAATATGATACAAATGATTCTTACTTTTCACTCTTGTCCATGACGCATGATTATATTTCTAGTACTCCTTGATCAACTAGATATATTTTTTTATGTAAAATGCATGTTGTCCTTTCACGTTTTGTGTTGTTTGATCTCTTCTGTAGGTAACTAAGTGTTGGCAACATCAAGGATCTAACTAAGAAGAGAAAATGACCAAAGGACTTGAGCGAGGAGCAACATCACATCATCAGATCGAGGTAGGCCATCTCCATACGATATGTGTTCATTTACAATCTAGGAAAGTAGTTTTTAGATTGTTCACTTTGTCACTAGACCCATCCTAGGGCTAGAGGGATCGTCTCTGCCCACAGAGAAGATTTTCTTGCATAAAAAATTGGTGACTCCGCTGGGGAAGTCATTGCCTTTAGTCTCTTTCTTCACTCGTTGAATTTTCATTTTTTCGTCGATATTTTGTTCAATGTCCATCTCCCTTCCTCTATGGATTTTGTAACTACTTACAGTCATTTATATCTCTGTTGAAGTGATAAGCCTTGTTTCATTTAAGAAAACCCTTTTGTTTTTCACCATTTTCCTTGACTGACGTTGTTCTTTCTTTGACAGACGCCCCTATCAGCAATGAATGCTTTAACACAGTCGCATTTTTCCTCTTCCAATGTGGGGTGCAGCCTCAGAGACGCGCCGATTTTTGTGTGTATGTTTTTAGGGTTTCTTTCCATTACTTGCCAGTGTGTCTTGTCCTTCTGAGTTTCTTTCTTTGTTCAAATAATTCTCGTTCTTCTCTATTCAACGATGTATTTGCCTCAATTTACCTATCATTGGTCTTCTCTCTTTCGAGCCATGCATCCTTATCATTTTAGGGTTTCTAGGTGTTTTCGAGTCATCCGAATAGTTGCATGCTTTGTTGATTTCCAGACTTTCTATTGAGTCAAATCTTGTCGTATATTTTAGGCTTTTTGTTTTATTGAGTTTGTTTTTCAGTTGATTTTTGCGATCAGAGCTTTCAAGTGTTAACCTTGTGTGTATTTGAGTCTCTTTTCCACCAACAAGCATAGATCACATTGATTTCCTTCGACTAAAGTCTTCTCTTTGAGTGTTGATTAATGTAAAAAATGGAGAATGACTTGTTTTGAGGAAAGGAGTTTGGGTCTCTCTTTGATATTCAGATCTTTGTATCTTGGAGAATTTTGAGAGATTTCATTAGTATTCAAAGCGACTGATTACTTTTGGATTTCATTTTACATCTTTTTCACTGTGCTTATAAAAAAAAAAAAAAAATTTGTTTTTTCTTTAAAAATGAAAAGTTTCATTTCGATTCGCTTCTAGTGCATTTGGTGAAAGTTAAGAAATTGAAAAGAATTTTTTTTTTCTTTAGAATATGCATTTGAAGAAATAGCGAAATTTCATTCCATGCATTTTTTTTCTTTCTGCGTTGATTGTGTGAACTACTTATTCCTAATTAGCATAGCTTTCATCGAAATTAATGGTTTATTTTTCTCATATAACTGCATCCTAGGAATTCATGTGACATCAATAGGGCTTTGAAACCGAAACCTAATTCAAGATAAATTATAAAATTTATTCAGTTAACCTAAGGATAATTTGGAACCTAACGAATCACATTTAGAGTTCTAGGCTAGAGACGTGTTCCGACATTGCAAAACCTAGGAGTTGTCGCTAACAATATACATTACAACCCGGGGGTGATATCTCGTCCCACATACGAAAGTATATTGACGTATGATAAGTGTATTTGTGACGCTCTCATCGAATGGTTACGCATCAGATAACACTACTACGGACTTGGACTCCCACGTACTATCAAGTATTTTGGGAGACACCATTAGGTTGCAAACCTGCCATAGGTAACTGATTCAACCACCTTGTAGACGTGATACACCGAACATTACATTTGGGGATATTGGCTGCCATATGTTAAGTGCTTGGTAATTTATCTTTCATTTGATCCCCAAGGTGTATATTGTAGTTCACGGATACTTGGTAAAACCTCTTGCCTAGTTTACCCCTTTTTGGTTTATTTTGTGTTTAAATTCTAAAATTTATCATCCATGATAACATATCATCTGTGATCACCTCCTTAGATGATCTTAGGTTGATATTAAAGGCAACAGTTCCTGAGTTCACCAAGTTAGGAGTCCCCTCATATAGGAATCCTGGTCCTTTTCCTTCTTTTGGAAATTTTGGATCTCCTTATATGGCAACGTTGTCCCTTCCAGGATTAACCATTGGTTTTCCGGTTTGGTTATTTTTGCCCCTAAGGTTTCGAACGTCGAATAAGCTATTCAACCAAGTTCTTCTTCGCCTGAACAATGTCAACCCCATGTTGATCTTAAGGTTTACCCCTTTCCTTATTCACCCATTTCTTCACCTCGTTCTTCCTCTTCGCCTGGTAAAAGTTTGGATTCTAGTAACCACGTGGCTAAGAAGAAGAACAAGAAGTCGAAGAAGAAGACGAAAAATAAGCAAGGGGGGAAACTAGTGACCATCGTTACCGATGAAATTGTCGTGGAAAAACCTCCCACTTTGTCTTGCAAAGAAAATTCCATTGAAAGCTATGCGAGGGTTACCATATTCTTAGAAATTTCCTTGGTATTCCCAAGGTGTTAGAAGTGTGGTTTGTTAGCCCGATTCACCATCCTTCGTCATCAACCTCTGGATATCATGTTGGCGATGAACCCTCAGCTAGAGATCTGAAGACTCATAAGAAACAGGGTAATATCAAATTTCCCTGTAGGCTATGTGAAGGGAACCATCCCATTCACCTTTGTCCTTACATGGATGAATCCTTTAAATTGATGGATACCCTTACGACTTCTGAGTCTTATCTTCCAGTTGGTTACCGAAATTTTTCTTTGAGTCCTCCACTAGTTGATCAAGTAATTGATTGAGATTCATCTCTGGTCAATTCCGCTCTCTCTGAAAGTCAGTCTCATGAGTCCATTTATGACCAATCATTGGTTGAGGAAGAGGTCGACCTGATTCCACCTATGATTCATTAGGT
The DNA here is from genome assembly GCA_034641835.2 of Pinus albicaulis. NCBI lineage: Eukaryota > Viridiplantae > Streptophyta > Pinopsida > Pinales > Pinaceae > Pinus > Pinus albicaulis. The sequence goes on from CM076576.1 coordinate 892,804,793, forward strand.
CTTTTCTGTAGAGGGTGGATTTCATCCCACTCAGTTTCTCTTTGTTTACTCAGATTCCTCGTGATCGGAGGGAGATCCTCCCGTTCCCACGATCCAGGAGGTCTGGTTCCCATTCTTGCAGTCCAAGAGAGTGATTCTCCTTCTCCCGTAATGCAAGGGGATATTTTTCCCTTTCCGATGGCACCCGCTCCATGTAGTTTGGTTGCTTCCTTTGATTAGAGTTGACTCGCAGGATATCATCTTCCTTATTATGTGCCTTTTGAGGTCATGATACATGCATATATTGTGGCCGTGCCTAGCATGATTATAGATGAAGGCACATCTGTTAGTATTATATCCTCAAATACTTGGCAAGATTTCAGTTCTTTGCAGCTTGTGCTTGTTACCCAAAATCTGTTGGCTTTTAACAGATGAACCAATCAACAGTTAGGGATCCTTCTGGAGTTTCTTATTACATTGGGAGGAAATATTTTCTATATATACGTGATGGTTGTCCAAGGCCCCTTGGATTTTAACTTACTCCTGGGGTGTGACTATACTATGTCATGGGAGTGCTTGTCTCTTCCCTCTTTCCTGTGATCAGTTTTCCACAAGAAGATCAGATTATGACCATTGATAAACTTTCATTCATTGGTCCTAATATGACACCTAGTATACCGTCATCCCTTAATGGCCCTTACACGTCGGTGGTATCTTCCCCGCCACAAGTTAATTATGTGGCCACTTGTTCATTTCTCGCATCCAGTGATAGTGTCGTCATGTACTGTGTACTGGGGGCATTGGATCTCGATTTGCAAAGTTTTTTTCTCCTATCGGATGAGAACCTCTTGGAAGCCACGACCACTTATATGTCATGATCAGGTTGTATCAGAGCATAGTTCCTTTTCTTGTGTCAAGATCCTTAAAAAATGAATCAAGCCCTTCGGAGCATAGTTCCTTTTCTTGTGTCAAGCTCCTTACAAAATGAATCAAGCCCTTCGGAGCATAGTTCCTTTTCTTGTGTCAAGCTCCTTAAAAAATGAATCAAGCCCTTCGGAGCATATTTCCTTTTCTTGTGTCAAGCTCCTTAAAAAAATGAATCAAGCCCTTTGGAGCACAGTTCCTTTTCTTGTGTCAAGCTCCTTAAAAAATGAATCAAGCTCTTCAGAGAAGAGTTCCCTTCTTGTGTCAAGCTCTTTAACGAATGAAACAAGGTGTCATCGGGATATTTCTTTACTGTGTCAACCTCGTTAAAAAATGAATTAAGTTCCCTTTTCAATTCGAGATTTTGATTAATTCTCGTAAAATCCTAGTCGAGTCTTTTACTTGATCTCCTAATTGAAACTTCACTCCATTCACCTGTTAGTAACTAGCAGTCTACTCAGGCGAATGCACTGAAGCTTGGGGGCATGTACCTCAAATTGAGTCACCATGCTGGGGTCATGCAAACTTTTTTCAAGCATAGTTTATCTTTGTGTCAAGCTTGTGTAAAAATGAAACCAATTCCAAGCATAGTTTTCCATGTTTTCAAGTTTGTGTAAAAATGAAACCATTATCATTTTACCTCTTGTGATTGCCATTTTATCAACCTATTTTTCCAGATGAACCTTGGTTTTCTCATTCCATCGTCACCATCTGCTTGGCCGATCATATGCCTTCACTTGGTTGTTTTATCCATTCCTGAGGAACCATTGCAATGAGTGGTCTTAGTAGCTAGTCTCTTGACTTTTATCATGTTTTAAGCAGTTCCACCCTCACTGGAACCAGTTTCTGCCCTTTATACCACTCCCTCCTCCAAGTGGAGTCATCTTTCAGCTCTTTTCTAACTCTCGAAACATGAAAAGATTGTCGAGTACTTGTCTTTTTGAACTCATTAAAGTGCATGAAACGTCATTTACCCAGTATACGTTTACCCCTTTTTCGGGCTAGGATAAACTATTTATGAAAAAGGAATACCTTATTCAGTCTTGACTAAGAGGCTCTCTTGAACTTTGTTTTCTACATTTTCGGATTCGAGGGACTATTTATGAAAAGGGCCATCTGGAGTTTTCTTTTCGCCTCTTTTCAAACTCTCTAAACATGAAAAGGCATCGAGTTTCACCTTTTTCAGACTTGTTAAAATTTAATGACATTGGAATCATCACCATGATGCTATCGAGTCCTTGCTTCCTAAGGCTCGTAAAATGTACTAGGATGGATTTGTCTGAAGGAAAAACTTATATGAAAAGCATGTGTTATCCCCTTCAAGCTTTTATTAAAAAATAATTGGGGTAATCGACATAAATGGTGGGGGGAAATGGAAGTATTTATCAGTTGCGTTGACTGTATGTCGCTCTTGAACATGACACATCCTCTGTTTCGTGTCGGGTTGGGGACATCCTATAATTTTCACTTTTCCTCCATGGGTTTGGGAGATCCATTTGCCTCTCATTCAATTACCAAATTTTTCAACATGACCTCTGATTCCATTTGAGTCAACTACTACCAAACCCTGGAGTTGTATCGCTGATATGTTCAAGAGGAGTTCCTTCTGCGTCTTATTCATTGCCTGGTTCTCTGTTCAGTCTTGATTCCTAACTATCTTCTTTCCTCTGTCTCGTGTCGATGATGTGGGACACATTATGGACCTCCTTAGACGGATTGCTTCTTGTCGACTTCAACTCATTATCCGAGAAGTTGATCGAGAGATCCCTTTTCAGTACCTTAGAGCCTCATGCCCTAATGGCCGGTTGTTCACATTCAACAACAGGTTCACACCATTGGCTTCCAATTGGATGATTTCACATGTATTCGAATTCAGTTCTTTATCCACATCTCGTGGATTGTATTGCTATTTCCTTGAGGGTCATCATCATTATTGGTGGTCTCTCTCGCGCTTGTTAACAATTTACATCATTGGCTGGTAATCAGGAAATTTTCTTGAATGTTCGACTTCAACTCACTTATTCACATGCTTGAATTTGTACTTTATCGGGTTGTGAAGGAGCGCAAGACCTTGGATTTTGTCTACTAAAGTCCAAGTTGCGAGGTGATATGTATTGCTCATGATTGTACACATGACTCTTCTATCTGGATGGCTGCGACCATAATTGAGTCTATGTTTATGATTCTCCTTATTGCTGGATGGTTGTGTCCATAACACGGATCCTGTTACATGGTCTCTTTTACAGATGGCTGTGTCCATACCTTATGTCATGTGTTTATCTTCGAGATTTAAATTATGTATATATGTGCTTGATTTCACATGTTTTCCGATGACGATGTCTTGGTCATGGCCTGTACTCATAAATCATTTCACCCCTCACTCTCATTCGACCTTCATGATTTAGGGGGCATCTGTTACACATAATTTTGTCATTGTCCCTCTACTCCCTTTTCCAGAATCCCAGAGGACCTTAACAATGATCCCATGTGTCTCTTTTCCATCATGAAAATATGGCATTACATCCCTTATAGTATTCAGAACAAACACTCTATTAATCATTCATGGAGTTGATCCTTAAAACATGTCTATTTGGAGCAGTGCGAGCCTTATTTGTCTCACCCATGCTGATGAATCATACTAAGATTATGAGCAACACCGATCAGCGCTAGTATGGAGATCACACCTGTGCCGATCCACTTCTGGAAGGTTTTTAAAAATGGAAACGAAGCTTCGTGATTTAGAAGCTTCGTTGGTGGAGAGTTGGTTGTTTTTTCATGGGGATAGGGCCAAAATTCTCCCTTTGGGCTTCTTGTTCCTAAAAAAGAGGAAACACCCAAGGAGATAAACCATTTCCCCACCTTAATTAGATCCATGTTCCCTCTCCCATCACTATAAAATGGACATCCTCCCATACCTCTGCTAGTTAGAATAGAGATAGAAGAACAACATAGAGAGAATTGTTTCCATAGGAATTGAAGGAGAGTTGAGACCTTTTTCCTTCTCGTACCGAGTTGAAATGAGTGCTTTGGAGATGTGCCTAGATCTAGACCTGTTGAAGGAGAGCTTCGACATCAAGGCACAAGTTGTAACTCCTCCTATTATATTAATATGATACAACTGATTCTTACTTTCCACTCTTGTCCATGATGCATGATTATATTTCTAGTACTCTTTGATCAACTAGATATATTGTTTATGTAAAATGCATGTTTTCCTTCCACCTTTTGTGTTGTTTGATCTCTTGTGAAGGTAACTAAGCGCTGACGACAACGAGGATCTAACTAAGAAGAGAAAAGGATCAAAGGACTTGAGCGAGGAGCAACATCGAAACTTCATATCGAGGTAGGCCATCTCCATACGATCTGTGTTCATTTACAATCTAGGAAAGTAGGTGTTAGATTGTTTCCTTTGTTATTAGACCCATCCCAGGGCTAGAGGGATCGTCTCTATCTGTAGAGAGGATTTTCCCACATAATAGATGGTGCAACTATTGAGACCAATTAAATCAACTTCTCACTTCTTGGTTAAAAAACTAGAGGTTTTTAAGGAATAAGGATGCAGCCTTATTATGTACCCATCATATAAACGTTTTGAGTGATTGAACCCATAACCTACCCTAATGACAACTTGTTTTATGGGGTAATTGGATAACACCAAAAACATGTATAGTCCATTGTCCTTCCACTCTAGTGTACGGAACACATATTATTCTACCTATTTAGTTCCAAATTATAGCCCTAAAATTGGTTATCATTGAGGTAGAAGATGATTTCTATTCATTACAACATTTATTAGACAGTATAATTGAATCAAAGGAGGTTAGAAAAGACACATTCCAATACCTCCAAAAGAAGCAACACATTGTCAAACATTCATTTAGTAAAGGGTCCACATAGGTAAAATACAAATTGGGAGATAGTGTCCTAGTGTGGGAAAATACACATGATGCTCAACCAAACACTACAAGTCTTATTCCTTACAATTAGGCTCTTACATGTTCTATGAGGTTTTAGGAATCGACGCTTTCTCATTAGAAATCCTAGATGAAAACAAAATCTAATTCTAAGTGAATAGCCACAACCTAAACTTCGTTTATGACAAGAAACCTCATATTTCTTGTACATATGTCACCTCAACATGATTCTTTCTTATATATACCTTTTCTTCAATTTTTTATTTTTTTCTTGTTTCATTTTAGTTTTGAGTGTAGGCCCCTTTTGATTTTCCTCTCGATTGTGGCCTTTTTCATTCGAGTGTTGTAGGCTCCCAACTTCTATTTTATTTTGTCTTGTTTTATTTTTGCAATAAAATTAGTTTCATTATCATTATATGGTGGATTGAAATGAGTGTATCTTAGGAATGTTTTGGGTGAATGTTGTCTCAAAGTGAAAGTGTTACTTGATATCACTATAAATAGGATTGAGCTTTATTATGATTAAGTTAAAGTTAGTGGGATAAAGTTTAAGGGAATTAGTATAATGTGTCATGGTGATGTTTAAACTTGATGGCATAATATCTAAAATGGCTACATGTTTCTGATTATTCTTGGCCAAAAAAATTGTGATGTGATAATTTTGATGAACCATTTTTTCACCTATAAAGTATATTCACTTGAGATTATTGAGATGCTTTGGCATATTTTGCAATATTTTTCATATTTTGTTACTCCATTTATTGATTGGTTTGATTTCTTGTTTCTTTATATTGTGGGTCACTAAATACATAAGATCCTTGCTTGTTTGCTTCTCCATCGAGAATTACAAGCATGCACGAAACTTTAATATGTTGAGCCAAGTTTCACCATACACCTTGATTCTCATAGTTAATATGTAATATAGATGAGGGAAAAACACCGCTTATGCCACATTACTCAACAAAACTCAATTCATTTCTCTTTTTCTTTTGTTCTTTGTAAAACTTAGTGAAAATTCTTTTGTATGCTTCTATTGCACCACTTTCATTCTTTGATTTATCCCTAATGTAAAAGGTGGACCTCATACTAGAGTCTAATTCCTCCCTTACACAGCTTGATTAATTAAAAAATTATGACTTTTACCGATTATTCCTATTGATCACATGGGTGACCCCATTTTTTGACATGGTTTGGAAGGAATTTCCCATCTAGCACCAAGAATGTTGACCCAAAACATTTGCTTCGGGATTAGCATGATGTTTCACATTTTATATCTTCTAAAGCTAGTAAGAGGGTTTCTCTTAGCATTATATGAAGATTTGGTTTACATCATAGAAAGTGGTAGGATTCATAGTTATTACAACCCTTTTCCATTAATGAGTATTAGGATAATTGTTTTGTAGATTGAAAACAATCCCATATCATAATTCCCTATATCAAGGTTGTTCAATTCATATTTCATAAGGAGTGAATTTGGTTTGGAAATTTTTCATAATTATCCCTTTTAGTTAGTCACTCTATAGGTCCCACATAAAATTTTCTTTTATAAAAAATAAATAATCTGTATTAATTTATTTCAAAAAATAAAAGTTTTACCATATGAAAATCAATATAATATTTTCCAATGACACAAAATTTCTATTCAGTTCCAAATTATAGCCCTAAACTTGGCTATCATTGAGGCAGAAGATGATTTCTATTCATTACAACATTGTTTAGACAGTATAATTGAATCAAAGGAGGTTAGAAAAGACACATTCCAATACCTCCAAAAGAAGCAACACATTTTCAAACATTCATTTAGTAAAAGGTCCACATCGGTAAATTAGAAATTAGGAGATAGTGTCCTAGTGTGGGAAAATACACATGATGCTCAACCAAACACTACAAGTCTTATTCCTTACGATTAGGCTCTTACATGTTCTATGAGGTTTTAGGAATCGATGCTTTCTCATTAGAAATCCTAGATGAAAAACAAATCTAATTCTAAGTGAATAGCAACAACCTAAACTTCTTTTATGACAAGAAACCTCATATTTCTTGTACATATGTCACCTCAACATGATTCTTTCTTAGATTTACCTTTGCTTCAATTTTTTATTTTTTTTTCTTGTTTCATTTTAGTTTTGGGTGTAGGCCCCTTTTGATTTTCCTCTCGATTTTGGCCTTTTTCGTTCGAGTGTTGTAGGCTCCCAACTTCTATTTTATTTTGGCAATAAAAGTAGTTTTATTATCATTATATGGTGGATTGAAATGAGTGTATCTTAGGAATTTTTTGGGTGAATGTTGTCTCAAAGTGAAAGTGTTACTTGATATCACTATAAATAGGATTGAGCTTTATTATGATTAAGTTAAAGTTAGTGGGATAAAGTTTAAGGGAATTAGTATAATGTGTCATGGTGACGTTTAAGCTTGATGGCATAATGGCTAAAATGACTACATGTTTCTGATTATTCTTGGCTAAAAAAATTGTGATGTGATAATTTTGATGAAACATTTTTTCACCTATAAAGTATATTCGCTTGATATTATTGAGATGCTTTGGCATATTTTGCAATTTTTTTCATATTTTGTTACTTCGTTTATTGATTGGTTTGATTTCTTGTTTCTTTATATTTTGGGTCACTAAATACATAAGATCCTTGCTTGTTTTCTTTTCCATCGAGAATTACAAGCATGCACGAAACTTTAATATGTTGAGCCAAGTTTCGCCATACACCTTGATTCCCATAGTTAATATGTACTATAGATGAGGGACACACGTCGCTTATGCCACATTACTCAACAAAACTCAATTCATTTCTCTTTTTCTTTTGTCCTTTGTAAAATTTAGTGAAAATTCTTCTGTATGCTTCTATTGCACCACTTTCATTCTTTGATTTATCCCTAATGTAAAAGGTGGACCTCATACTAGAGTCTAATTCCTCCCTTACACAGCTTGATTAATTAAAAAAGTACGACTTTTACCGATTATTCCTATTGATCACATGGGTGACCCCATTTTTTGACATGGTTTGGAAGGAATTTCCCATCTAGCACCAAGAATGTTGACCCAAAACATTTGCTTTGGGATTAGCAAGATGTTTCACATTTTATGTCTTCTAAAGCTAGTAAGAGGGTTGCTCTTAGCATTATACGAAGATTTGGTTTACATCATAGAAAGTGGTAGGATTCATAGTTATTACAACCTTTTCCATTAATGAGTATTAGGAAAATTGTTTTGTAGATTGAAAACAATCCCATATCACAATTCTCTATATCAAGGTTGTTCAATTCATATTTCATAAGGAGTGAATTTAGTTTGGAGAATTTTCATAATTATCCCTTTTAGTTAGTCACTCTATAGGTCCCACATAATTTTTTTATTATAAAAAGTAAATAACCTATATTAATTTTATTTCAAAAAATAAAAGTTTTACCCTATGAAAATCAATATAATCTTTTCCAATAACATAACATTTCTATGACTTCTCCCTAAAAACACTATTTACAAATCTCTTAAATTTAAAAACTCCAATTTAATTCTCCTAATTTCCTTATCAATTTCTATTATGAAATATAATTCAAAATGAAAATCGTGCCCAAAGGTGATGAAAATCCGAGTGAGATGTTTTTGAGGATATATCACATTTAAAAAATCATATAACATAATTAAAAATAAATAAAATATCAAAATTTCATCCTAAAACAGTTTAATTATGCATCATTAAACTCATTTCAACTTTATATATCCCACTTAGAACTCTTACAAATCTTTATACTAATTAAGATATAATTATTTAATAGCCTTACATGATAGGGGTTCAGATTAATCAAAATAACACTTAAAATTTCATCTTCATAACTGTGAAAATACTTATCTAGACCCTTTGGATGATACTTTGTTTTTCCTTACTAAATATCATATAATAACGTAACAAACTCACAATAGAGACCCTTTCGATAGTACTGTGTTCCCTCATTGAATATCATATGATAACAGTTAACAGTGAGAACTTTTACATATTTAATTTATAAGTCCCATCGACATATACTTTTAACCAAAATTTAAATCAGATTACCAATTGTGTATTCTCTCTTGGATTATGAATCTAAAAGATTTTAATGTAGTAAAGATTATTTCACATATAGTAAGTCAATTATTGGTTTACTTTTAACCAAAATTTAAATCAGATTACCAATTGTGTATTCTCTCTTGGATTATGAATCTAAAAGATTTTAATGCAATAAAGATTATTTCACATAGTAAGTCAATTATTGGTTTAGTGAATACTCTGATTGCATATTATATATGAATCCAAGAAAGATTTTAATGTAGCAAAGATTATTTAGCAAAGATTATTTTACATGTAGTGAGTCCATTATTTGTTTATGAACCCTATGGTATGTTATGCATGCTTGAATATTTGGAAAAGAACAGTTTGACATCTTGGATAAAGGACTATTAGCTTGAGAAGTGTGAGTGTTAACTACAGTATACATACCATTTAAATTCAATAAATCACCTTCCAAAGGAAGTCCCTTCCTCCCTCCCATTTGAAATTGAAAACGCCACACAGAGGGCTGCATGGCTACTACGGAGGCCGGCTCTACTGCTTGCCTACCGACGAATACAATGCCTTACTCCAAAGGATTCCCAATCTGTTCGTGGGGAGGGCAGAAAAGTTACGTGGGATCGTCAAGATCATGTGCAACGCGGCCGAGAAATCTCTCAGGGAGAGAGGTATGTACATGATTCCGCCGTGGAGGAAGTATCGTTACATGCAGGCCAAATTGTTAGGTTCTTACAAGAGGTTGGTTAGTAATCACCCTGCAGCATTGATTTTCTCTTTCGTACTATATCTTCTATCTTATAAAGCAATACACTAGTTTTCATGGGCATTATCAAGCCATATTTTACAAAACCTGACCTTTTTTTGCAAAGAGTAAAATCATATTAAATTATAATCCGATTTTATATATAATGTGTCTGGTTCACACATACTGTATATTGGCAATCTCACACCAGATTTTATGCAGGTTTTCGTTTTCCTTTCCAAGAAAATATTTATTTAAAAAGATCAAAATATAACTATAATGTGTATGGTTTACACTTCCAAAGTTCCATGTTATCCAATGTTTCCTTCTCCAAAAGTCTAGCAAGAGGAGCATAAAATCTGTTTTCTTTCAGAAGATTCACAACAAACACAAACTTAAAATCCATATTACAATTTCTAATCGAATCTTCTTTTTACAGGATAAGTTAATTCTTCATGATTTAGCAAGAGGCGAGACCCCAAACAAATATGGGGAAACAAGTATGGGGGAGCCTATTCCTTGAACCAAGATTATAGCAGGACAATATACTCAATGAAATTTGAACCTAGGTCACCCAGCGAAACTTGCTTTTAAACCACATATCATTGTATAAAATTTAATCCTATATTGCTTCAAAATTACTAATTCCTTTTAGGGCTACTTCTCCATTTACTTAACTTTTATATAAAAATTATCTTTGTTTAAAAAAAACAAAATTTCTCTTTTATTCATTCTTCTATAAATGCAATTAAAATAAATAAATGTCAAATTGTTCTTTACATCTAAAATTAGAATACACTAAGTTTTCAATCTCTTTCCTTGAAATTTACAATAATTTTGAAATCTCAAAGAATTCTAAATTTGAAACTTTCTCAAAAATTATTTCTTAAAAACAACTAGAATATATCTTAATAAATTTGTTGCTAGTGTTTTGTTTAATTGTAAATGTGAAAGAGTAATATATTTTCTAATTTAAAAATAAATCCCATTAAATTTGAAAGAGTAATATAGTTTTTAATTTAAAAATAAATCCCATTTTTGTTGTTAGTGTTTTGACTAATTGTAAATTTGAAAAAGTACCTTACTTTTTAAATCAAGAATAAATCCCCTTTACTCCATCCAAAATAAGAATTCCCAAGATTTGTCTATTTGGTTTTTTTCATTATTTTTGGTAACTTAGTGATTTTGTTACAGTAAGATTTTAAATTCTTTCATAACCAATTTCAAGTTATTAATAAATTTGAATTGGAATAATTTGTTTGCTTTAAAATGTTATATCATTTTTAAAATTTTAACAAATTTGAATTGGAATAATTGTTTTTTGATTTGAAATGTCATATCAGTTTTAGCAAGTTATAAAGCCGTACTACAATGTATGGGATTTTTTGAACTTCAAATCTGATTTGTCTTTAGAGGTTTTTTTTTAGAAAACTAATAAAGACTCTCATTCTCTTTACCATGGTTTTCCTTATTGTTTCACTCTAGTCTAGTCTAAAGATTGGGTAGCCCATTAATAAGTTTTTTGTAATTTCATTGTAGATATAGATATAGAATGATTTTTTTTTTTTTTTGGTGTAGCTATTGTCCTATGTTAGAGCTTTAATTAGTAGTGCCAATTAAAAAAATATTTAGTTTTTAAAATATTTTTCAGTTTTAATATAGATTTCTACCACCATTTTTATTTTCGCTCTATCTTAATTTCATATCATAATTTTGCAATATAATTCCCAAAATTTTTGTTCTCAAACTAAATAATTACATCTTCCTCATTTTTGAATATTGCTACATTGAGAAATACAGATGCCACTATTTTCTTATTCCCTCTTAAGATCCAACCATTTAGTAGACTTTCATCCTTGATTCCATATAACAATAGATTACTATCTACTAAATAATATAGCTCTAAGCATTAAGACCAATTTCAAATATTCTAATAACTTGAGTTACTAGAGTATCAAAGTGATTTGTTTACTGTGAATTAATATCCATATAAAGAAAATTTAACTGAGCTCCTAATTTCCATAAGGTTAGAGCTCAATATAATGGATAAAATTCATTAATAATTAGATATTATAGATTTGATAGAAACGAATATAATAATTAGGCACGAAAACTTTGGTAAGAAATTTTGTATTTCAAAAACTTATAGAAAACTTTTAAATAAAAAACAATAGTGTATTGGTAGGAAATTTTGTATTTCAAAAACTCATAGAAAAATTTTAAATAAAAAACAATAGTGTATTAATTGAAGAATAATCTAATATTTATTTTCCATACAATAATATTTCTCTAAACATAAACACATAAATTTGATAAAATTATATTTAAGATGTGAAATTCTACACTATTACAATTTTATTAGATTTATGGATCTATAGATTTATTGTTAATAGTGCATGCATGCAACTTTAAAATTATGTAGCTAATAGAGAATAGTGAAAGAAAACCCCACACACATATTTGACACAATATATGACCGGGGAAACCATTTCAGGAGAAAAACCCAGTTAAGCCCAGTTGGAAGGTGAGGTCGAGCTAAACCCAGCTGGAAGGTGAGGTCACTCTACTTTCTTTCTCCGAATGGAAAAAAATAGCTACAAGTACAAAGAAGTATGGCCTATGGCCCATGGGCCAGTACAATGCAAAAATCCTCTCAGTGTGCTCTATCTCCTATCCCTCTTAGATATTTTTGCTCAGGTATGGAATAAATGCACTCGAAAGAATGGAACCTCTTTTCCTGTTAGTGGATTGGTTATAACACAACCTGATAGCCTACTAGTGGTTAAGTTTGACTACCTCAACTCTTAACTAGAGTTACAATATAGAGTCTTCTAGATTCTTCTACATCTTTCTATGAATAATGGGGGTTGATGTGGCATCCCCTCAAATTATGGTGGTGAAAATAGGAAGGTCAACTTCTTAGTGGCATAACTTTCACATCCATACTCGGCACTGTGTGTAGGATAGGGGAAAAATGTGGTGATAAAGCAACAAAGTTTACCCCCAAAAAAAATTGTTTGATGCTTCAAAATTCTTTGAGAAGGTTTTAGATTCCAATTTGCCACGTTGGGTCTCACGTATAAAAATGGCCCTCAAGGTTGATTCCTCCACTTTTCGCACTTTGAAAGCATCAATATAGATGACATAACAATATAATGATCTAATATGGATCACACAAGTACATTAATTTATGTATAAAAGAAAGTAGAATAATTTTTTTTTTCTTGCATAAAAATTTTAGTTGCATAAATTGAAGATTAACTATGTCTCAAAACATTTAAAAAAAATTACATACTTCAACATATTTAAAATAAATTAACAAAAATTCTCGTTTAAATATTTTGAATAATTTTTCATATGATTTAATAGAATTTTTATATCATTTCATAAAATATTTCACAATAAATATTAAAAAAAGATATATTTTTAAACATAAATTTAATTTAAAAAAAAAAATTTGTAGCTTTAAGCTAAATACCGTGTAATATGATGTTGTGAATATAGTGATACAAACAAACAATCTAATTTTGCGTAGCCCTTCATGCTATATAGACAGTGACCGAAAGACCAACCCTTAATGTGACATGAGACGATTGGAAGACCAAATGGTCATGGGAATTATGAAGAGGAGGGTAAGTATTAGTTAAAATCCTTCTTTTCCAAAGTTTTCCTCATGTATTTTTCAATACTTTGATTTCCTTGAATGCGTAATAATTCACTTTATCAAAATTATAATTTTATAAATTGGAAGTGTAATATATGGTCGTTTATGTCTATATTAATCTAAAATACTAGAATTGTGATATCTAATAACAAATTGTATAAGATTATATATTTTCTAAGTTTCCCATATTCCGTCGAGGATGACATGTTTTACATAACACCAATTTTGAGAATGAAGAGAAAACATGGCTTTCATGCTCAATGTGCTATTCCAATGGAATAATGTGAAGGTGGTGATTCCATCTATAATATACTTCATTTATGTCCATGGTAAAAAATAATGCACATTTCAGATACATGAGCATTAAATGCCATGAGATTGATTATTCATAAGGATGATTCATTATGGTATTGTTAATCAATAATATTCCATGAGTGGCTATTTAGTAGTGTCATTCTATAAGTTTGCTTAGATCAATCAATAGAGATTTTTCAATTTAAGTCCTTGAACAATTCTCAACGACAGTAAAGTCCTATCCCCTCGTCATTATGTCTCCACAGCATTTCGATTTTAACTCATCCAGCGTCATTGTAGGCCTTTATGAACGAAACTCAAAATCAGAATCAATGGAATTGACTTTACATGCATATGCCCAACCAAAGTAATGAAAAAAAAAAAAGAAGAGAGGAAAAGGTAGAGCACATGGCAGGCCAACCATCCATTCCCATGCAAAAATTGAAAATATAAAAAATGGTGAAAAATGCAACTTTTTTGCAGTTTTGGCTGCTGCGTTTTCTCAGCTCACTGATTGAGGGGCTTCTATGATTTTCAGCTCTGGTTGGCGGACAGCAGGTGGAGAACAAGGCGTACGACCTCCATTGACATAAGTGTATAGGTGCCATCAATGTTTCCTTGCTCATCAAATTTCAATCTACTAAAAAGGCTTGTTTGCCACCTTGTATGATGGATATTTGGGGAGTTTGTTTTTTGGTTTGGATTTTTGTTACCAGGAAAATAAATGGTTGAAGTTCAGATTTTAATTAGTTGGAAAAGACATGGTTGAAATTCAGATTTGGAAAATACATGATTGAAGTTTAGTGCATGACTAAGCTTGAGTGTAGTGGCAGGACATGTTTGGTTCCTTGTGATAAGCTTTGAAGAGTAAGTAAAGTAAGTGAAGTGACTTAGATTCTATTCAATTGGGGTCTGGACATCTAGACTCTTAAGTTATTTTTATATCTAATAAGGTTCTAAGAGGAAGTGAAATGACCTAAATTTTATTTAAGTTATTTTTATATCTAATAAGGTTCTAAGAGGAAGTGAAATATTCAATTGGGGTGGAGTGAATATCTAGATTCTTAAGTTATTAGTATATTTGACTTGTACGTTGTAAGTTATACTCTTAATGTTATAGTTATACTGTAACCAGAAATATCAATTTATGAAATATATATATATATATTTAAAAAAATCTATCCTAGTAAAAGAGAATATCCCTCTGATCGTTCTGCAGAGATACAGACACTACTTTCTCTCGGAACAAAAATTCTTTGAATAAGGAAGAAAATTTGGAGTAGGAGGAGACTCCTTTTGGGAACTGGGCATATTTTTATTTAAATCCGGCAAATAATCAGGCCAAGACTTCTTTAAATAGTAATCATGAACATTCTACACCATTCGGGGTAGGAGAGCCCTTTAGGTAACTGGGCACATTTTTATTTAAAGCCACCAAATAATAGTAGGGGCCGTTAAGCTTACAGTTGGTTTTCGATAGAAACAAGGTTCTACTTGGGGAATTCCTTTCGATTAGTTGAACGTTCTGCCCGTCCTGGTCTTCCACTTCTACAGATCTTCTACCTGGGTTCTAGCCTCGTCCAATGAATTGAATAAATGCCACCCAAGCAACTGTGTAAAACGGAAAGCAATACTTCATGTTACAGTCGGTCTCTCTCAAAATCTATCCACGATCTGAGAATCTATCTTTATTCTCTCGCGTCTGTCCTTTTTTGTGTTTTTCGTAATAATGGTATGAGGTGGGCCGCGTTGATACTCCAAGCATCAACCACAGCGAAACTAGATTATCCTACCTGGTCGCCCTTTTCATATATTATCTCAATCCCGACTCGATTTGACGGATCACATGGGCATTTCCTCGTATGCGCCATGCCATCTTGTCAAACTAGGCTGCGCCGATAACTCGTGAATCGTGGCATCAACCACAATGAAACCAGAATATTGTAGCTGGGAGCACTTTTCAGATACCCCGCTATCCATTTGACACATCATATGAGAATTTCTCAGCATGGCCCATGGCATCTAACACCAATTTCAAACTACTTCGACGTCCCTTCATTCAACAGTGTCGGGGGAAGAGCCAGGAATCTTTTGAATGCGTCCAAATTGGAACTCACTTTCACTTTGGCGATTGTTTGAGGAATTTGTTGGGATTTCAAAGGTTTTTGGTAACATTGTGGATAATCTGAGTTATTTTGCTTGCATTTAACTTTTTTTGGGATATCATATTCATGTTTTGGTTGGGCTTATTATTGGGAAGGTCGTTCCGGCAGTTGTGTGCACAGGTCGACTGAGTGTTGGATTCTTTGGGTTCGATAGCCTATTTGTTTCTCTATTTATTTTATTTAGTGAGACATTTTTATCATGGTTGGAATTTCAAAATAGATTATCTATTAAATTGGACTTTTTTAATTTATTTTCACAATTGTTTTGTAAATTTTTAAATTGTATTTGACAAGCAAATCATCTTATAATGGGCAATTGTTCAATCTTTTCTCTTTAGATCTACATTGCAGGCTAGTGCACTGAACAGGAAGACTACCTTTGGCAACAAATAATTAGCTTTCCATTAAACAGTTAATTAGCTGAGATTTTATATGCCGACTATTAAATAATATTTATTTGAATAATATATTGTCTAACTCATTTACTACCCAATAATATGTCAATTATTTTCTACCTTTCCATCTGGGTCCCTCAGAAGATTAGTATGTATAGTAATGTTTTTTTCTTAGTTGAAAGTTGTCTACAAGAGAAATATGCAAGTTAATATGTCCCACTAAATATACACCTAATGAACAAATATGCAATTTTTTCTTCACAGGAAAAATATGATAGTTGTAAATGATTAATAAAATGTCTACATCTATATAAGAATGATGATATCCAAGTCAATAATTAAATCTATGGTTGTAGACATTGCCATCTATGTTAACATGTATTAGATTTAGTCTCTAATATATCTATATTCATTGCTTTGAAGATAGATGATTTTATATTTAAAAATATATTTGAAATGTTATTTTTCAAAAAAAAGTTTTTTATTTTTTATTTTTTTATAATAGCTAATATTAATAAAATAATAAATATGTACAACAAGATTATGCTCTAATGTTAAAGTTTTTGTCCACTTAAACTTTGCATTTTAAATGTATTTAAAGTATTCGAAATTTCTTAACAAATATTTTATATCAAAAATATTGAAATTAAAATAATTTTCATATAAAATAAATTTATTAAATATTTATAAGATATGCACTAAAGAATACTATTCCCTTTTTCAACAAATTGCAAATAGAAAGTTAAAAAGCAATGAATCAATAAAATATTGGATATACTTTTGAATCGCAATCGCAAATTGTATTAAGATTAAGTGTCTTGTTGATGTGGGAGATTGCGATGCGATCGCAATCACAAGTTATATGATACAACCGCATATGTTTTTTTTTTCCACCGTCGAATGATGCGATGCGATTGGCGCAATCGCAATCGTAAACATTTTAATCGCCCTCCGCTTAAGCCAAGGTCCACGGGAGGAGTGGTCCCACAGACCACACGACAACATTGTAATGAATCGCAAGTTCTTTTGTTTTGACCCAATTGCAATGGTAAGTCTCGGACCCAATAAGTTTTATAAGGCAGATTTGATTTCCATATCTTTTTCAATAAATTGCAAATAGAAAGTTAAAAAGAAATGAATCAATAAAATATTTGATATACTTTTGAATCGCAATCGCAATCGCAATTTATATGATACAACCGCATATGTTTTTTTTGCCACCGTTGAATGATGCAATGCGATTGGCGCAATCGCAATCGCAAACATTTTAATCGCCCTCCGCTTAAGCTAAGGTCCACGGGAGGAGTGTTCCCACAAACCATGCAGCAACATTGTAATGAATCGCAAGTTCTTTTGTTTTTCCCAATTGCAATGGTAAGTCTCAGACCCGATAAGTTTTATAAGGCGGATTTGATTTCCATATCGCGTAATAGTTTGGGCCCGTACCCAAAAACCTCTGGCGGACACGATGAGCTTTTATAAGCTTGTTTTAATATTTCATCGTGCGCACAAATGGGTCTATGATGTCAGCCCATTTGTGACGCAAAAATTCCCAATGCAATTTGGTTTAAGTTTTTTCAGGTCCGGTGGGCTCCACAGTTGCAAAAGGTTCGTTTGATAAGTTGTGTTTTATCGCGCGATGGAGCACTTTGATAAGTTTTGTTTTGTAATAGTTTTACGTGTTTTATTATGTATTGTTATCACGCGATCGAAAGGTTTCTTAACCTTTGAATGTTATGCTTTTAATGTAAGTTATATGTGCATGTTATGAGCACAAATGTAATGTGGGCCCGAGAGGTCTTTTAGTTCATAGATTTTTTATATAGTTTTATTTTATGATTAGTGATGCGGCATATAGTCATGTGTTAATAAATTGTGGATATAATATTTATGTGATTGGGTAATACTATTTGAAGAAGGGCTCTCGCTCGTGAGTAAATCCAATGACCAACCTTGGACATGGTGTTTAGTTGGAATATTAATGCGAAAGCATTTGATATGTGGACTTGTAATATGGTTGAGACCATAGGGAATAAAGGTAAGGTTATAAGGCTGTGGGTCATTATATAAAGACTTTTATCATAAGTCGAGACGAATAAATTAAGTTATGTTTGTACCATATATTGCACAGTCACAAAGGAATGTGAATCCCAAGGAACTTGATATCAGTGGTGAACTTCTCTAGACTGACCCACAGTGATATATAACATTAGCAAGTACACATCAGCCACATGCTAATAAGAACGTCATAAATAAAATTGTGATGCATGAAGGACATTATGCCAGCGGATATTACACCTTTGCCGTACACATTTGCAATAACATGTTCAAATTATCCACCAACCAGATGCAAGGAAAAAAATTTAAAAAATAAATAAATAGATTATTAAAATTTAACTATAGTCAAATTATACAACAATCCAAAATATATATCTAATCAAGGTGAATTAATGTCACGATCAGGAAAAACCTGATGCGTAGTGACCTGTAGTGGCAGGTACAATAATAATAATATCATCTTCGCCTCTGGTCCGCTACATGAAGGGGCACGAATTGTACCACCACCCCATTATTCTGTTGCTCTGTTTTGTTGTTAACATAGGAAAGTGAGTCCATCGGGCTAGCCGGAATGGTGGAGGTTTAGGAAGGAATTTTCTAATTAATATAGAATTCAACCCAAGTTCGACACTCAGTTTATCTAAATAGCAAGACTTGTGAATGATTATGCTAAATCCCAGTTCCAGTTACCTGATCTCAAACTCTATTTTTTTTTTTTCAAACCCAATCTATTTTGACTTTCATAAAAAGATTCTCCTAAATTAAAAAAAACAAATAGAGAAATAAGTCTAAGAGCTAGAGTTGCTATTTGCTGTTTGTTTTTTTATGCCAAAAGTAATTAGCTAATATATTTAATATAATAGAAAAGTTTGTTTTAATAATGTTTTAAAGAGATCATAAGTTTGAGTTGATTTTAATTAGGGAATACATTTAATATAATGGGAAATATTGTATGGCAACTTTAATTTAATAATGATTCAAAGACATCACAAGTTTGAGTTGGAATTAAAAATTTGAATTGTGAAATTTGCATAATAAAATGTCTTATCATTGTTAAACAACAAAAAATTAAGATTTGGTGAAAATTTGTATAATAAAATTTTGGAAAAAAAATCTCAAAATGTACAATAATTAAATTGAATCATATTGTAATAGTTTTTAAATAATTATAAAGAAAAATTTCACATAAAAATTGTATTAAAAAATAGAATAATTAAACATCTTGGTTTTATTTAAATTTAAATTTAATGGGTTTTAAGTTTGGAATAATGATTTAAAACTCTGAATCAGAAATTAAAAAGCAAAAAGAAAAAATAGCCCAAGTAAAGACGACTTTCCAAAGTGGGTCATATAGGCGAACGAACATGCTTTTAAACTAATTAAGATGTTCCCCTTTGAGAAGAACTTCCATGGTTGCTACTCTCCGCGAGTCTTATTTCCTAAAGTTTTATTTCTCAGTCCATCGGTCCATAAATGAGCCTAGGCAGGAAATGCCCACGGTAGAATGATGTACTGCTTTAATCATATAGTGGGCATTTCTTGTCTCGGCGCATTTATGAGCGGATATACTGGAAAATAAGGCTCACCACTACTCTCCACCGTTTGTTGTCGTCAATATTTGTGTTAGACAATGGAAATAGTATCCGTCATCAAATGCGAGTTTTGGTTAGTTAGAGTATATCCATAATCTTATACATACAACTTTTGTTTTGGCTTACCTTCTTGGCGTTGTGTGGACCCTCTTTTGCGGGTTTGGAGCTTTTGTTTTTTTCAACTAGGTATGCTCTTTCTAAATTCAGAGTTGTTATTTTGTTTTGTTGGATCATGTTATTGTTTGCCTTCTTTGGATCTCCAACGATTTCGATGGATTTCTTGTTTTGTTGATTGCAAGTTTTAGTTCTGCTGATTGAGAGCAGATTGTAATATGAGGTGTGGTTGGGATAAAAAATATCGTAGGAATACTCAAGTATTAATGTTGAAAGTGCATGGGAACTTGAGGAAGCTGAAACTGATGGCAGAGAAATTCGATTAATTGTTTTAAGAAGGGAATACACAAACTATATTATATTTGCAACGGAGTTTGGTTTTGGTTGAACCCTCATTTTTTGCAATCATGTGGCTTTGTTATGTTCAACCAGGTATGCTATTTCTGAATTTAGAGTTTTTATTTCTTTTTTTTAGATCATGTTATTTTTTTCCTTCTTTGGATCTCCATGGATTTCAATGGATTTGTTGTTTTTCTGATTGCAAGTTTCATTTTTGCTGATTAAGAGAAGATTGTAATCTAAGGTGTGGTTGTAATAAAAAAGATCGCAGGAATACTCAAGTATTAATGTTTAAAGTGCATGGGAACTTGCTGCAACAGAACTAATGGTAGAGAAATTTGATTATTATTTTGAGAAGGGAACACACAAACTATATTATATTTGCAACAGAGTTTGGTTTTGGTTGAACTCTCATTTTTACCAGTCGCATGCCTCTATTTTGTCTTAGAATGTCACCTTGAAGGCACCATAGGTATGGATGCATGCCCTTTTTCCAGTTCTTTTTTTTTTATAACCTTTGTTTCCTTTCGGAAACCCTTCTTTTGATTTCAAAAATGTGGTCTCCAGTGTGACTGAAAACTCTTGGATGGATGGTTGGAAATTTTTAAGTGGATTTTATATTCCAGACAAGAAGAATAAAGAAGAAAGTATTTTTAACATCCATGAGGCTAAAAATAGCCTATGGGACATATTTCTTTTCCATCTGGCTTTTGTATTCGACCCTTTTCCTGTGAAGTTTTACAATAACCGCTCCCAGCTTCTCGAAAAACTCTTTGCTGAATATATTATCCCAAGAACTAGCTTCCAGAATACCTGCATGATTTTCCCTGCTGTCTTTGAAGGCCTCACATTCTAAAATGAAATGTTTTCCTGTTTCCACTTTTCCAAAAGAGAAAAAAATACATACTCTTTCCTCCCACATTTCTTTTGGCCTTTTCCAATGCCCTATTTCACAGCGGAGTTGATGAGAATTAGTCCTTAATTGAGCAATAAGAATTTTAGATCTCCAAGAAATATTGGCCCCTATGTATGCCTTTTGCTGATGGTTATGAGTGGGGTTAAACTCTTCGATGTAGTACTTCTTCTTTCTCCCTAGCTCTTTCTCTCAAGTACTTTTGTGGAACTTATCCATAAAAAAAGTTTTATCTCTTTACTTTTTGTAAGACACATGCTCAACTAAATGCCCCATTTACTAAACCGTTCATTATTTTGCCACATCCACGTCTTCTTTCTTTGCACAATGTATCACTAAACACAACCTTGGGCCATCTACCTTCTTCCATTTGCTCAATTTTTTTCAAATACCTTATGACTTGCACCATAGCAATTGCTTCAATAGGAGCAGCCCCTGTTTCACTTAACATGATAGCATAAGGAATTGCACTTTTAATTTTGAATTTTTTTGTAATTAAACGCTTCTGAATTTTCTCAATTTGTTTCCACTGCATCTTGGTTGTGCTGCTGGACCACACTTCACAACCATAGAGAATCACCAGAATCACTAAAAGCCCAAAGAGAATTAGAGTGGTTTTCCAGTCCCATAGCTCTGCCTCTCTACACCTGTTTTGAAGAGCATAAAATGCTTTCCAACCCCCTAAAGTTCTTTTCTTTCTACAACCATCCTAACTTAAATTTTTGTTGAAGTCAATTCTGAGGTATTTGTAGTCTGCAACTTCTTCCAGAATGTTGCCTTCAAAGTAGAACTTATGCTGGTTATGCTTTCTTTTGTTAGAGAAAAACACTACTTTCATTTTATTAATGTTGACTTGCATCCCCACCCTTCTACAAAAATGCTCAAGGGAACATAAGTGCTTTTGCAAAGCAAGAGTCGATTTAGCAATCAATATAAGGTCATTTGCGTACAAAATAAGCCTTATAACAAAATTTCCCAAATGGATACCGTCACCTCCTTGTGAATTTAGCCACTCTTCAAGCTTGTCAATATATAACCCAAAAAGGGTAGGAGACAATGGGCAACCCTGCTTGACCCTGATATCACTTCTAAAACTTTTAGAAATTCCTGCTGAAGTTCTAACTTTGACTTTCACCTCTTCATACGGCCTATGCACAACTGCTCTCAAATGCTTGGGAACCCCAAGTTCCTCCATTCTACCCCAAAGATTATCCCTAGGAACCGTGTCAAAGGCTTTTCTGAAATCAACAAAGCAAAAAAAAAAATTCTTCCTTTTTTTCCCAAACGTTTTCAATGATGTGCTTAAAGTTATACAATGATCAACTGTGGAATGTTTAGGTCTAAAACCTACTTGCCCTTTAGCACATTTATCTCTTTCTTCTGCCCATTTGTTGATTTTCTTTTCTAACATGTTTCCAAATAACTTTGCAAATAAGGGTTTATCATTATGGTTCTATAATTGGAGGGATTATTGACGTCACCACTCTTGAAAAGAGGTATTACCATGCTAGTTGTCCAATCTGTGGGGAACCCCTGTTGTATGATATTGTTGAAAATTTTTGTGATGTGAGGTGAAAGAATTTTTAAGCCCCACTTTAGATACTCTTCTTGGAGTTCATCTAAGTCTTTTGCTTTTGCAGCGCCCAACCTCTTGATACCCATCTCTACCTCTTGCACCATGAATAGTTTTGTGTCTGTCTTGACCAAGGGAGGAGGGTCAACCTTCGGATCCTGCTCATAAATTTGTCTTGCATAGTCGAACCATTTAGAAGTTGCAATTTTGTTTTTAGTTTGCACGTTTTTTGGTTGGAGCTCCTTCCAGAATAGTTTGGGGTTATTTTTCCCAAGGAATATTAGTTCTCTCCTCAAAACCATGAAATTAGCCTTTTTCTTTCTTGCTATCTGCTTGTAAACTTTGATCTTTATGTTATCCTTTTATGATTCCTTCCACCTTCTCCTTGCCTTTTTGCATTCCTCGTCAAACCATGCATTAGCCAGAAAAAAATTTGTTTCAGACTTCTTAATTTTTGGTCTTTTGCACTCAGCAAGTGTGCTTTGAATTAAATGTGTTAATCCGTGACTATGAAGGCCATGAAATGAGATTTCCTCCTTCTCGAAGAGCCTCTCTAATGTTTTTTTGAGGGTATTACAATTCTCTGGAGTCAAAATAATTATGCCATTTGGGGGATTTTGTTGAACACACTGAGTTTTTGACCCTAATTGCTTCTTTTTGGTCCAAGAGAAACTTAAATAAATTGGCTCCTGATCTGATTTTAAGTCCCAAATTTGATCTCCAATCAGCACTTCCTCCATTTTCTCACACAAACTATGCGAGAAAATTGCATAATCTACTACACTTGCTCCATTGTAAGTATTGCAAGTGAAATTACCAGAATTTTCCCATCTAGTCAAACCATTACAAATGACTAAATCAAAAGCCCCACATAGCATAAGAAATTTTTCTCCAAAAAGATTGCATCCTTTATCCTCTGAAATTCATTCCCACTGATGATTACTCTCTTCTGTAAGCCAGATAGGGTCACCATCTTCTTTGCAACAAAGAATGCTAGCTTGTTCACCTATAGTTCTAGCATTGAAATCCCCCATTATAGGGACTTCACCTAGCTGAGAATATATTGTAATATCTGTTTTTAGGGTTGCAAAGGGATCTTTGTGGTCAAGCCCTATACTTTTGTAGATTTTTGAAACTTGCGATGCAAAATAGCATGCTACAATTCTGATGTGATTTCCATTTTCTAATATTTTAAACCAGAAAAATTGCTTATTTGGGTCTTCTTTTTCTAGCTGAATGCAACGACCTTCTTTTTCTCTTTCTAATACCATGATACCCCCGTGCCCTTTTCCATTCACTATTGCCTTGTTCCACACTGCTATCTTCCAATACCCTTCAAACAAAGGTGTCTTGCACCCTTCATGCTCATGTGTTTCTATGAGGAAAATTATGTCTCTACCTTCCGCAATAGGCCCTAACCCAGGTCCTCGTCTCCATGGGTAACCCCTGCAGTTCCAACAAACTAATATTAAGGAAACCTGGGTACGACTTGATTTCTATTTGTTTTGACATGCAAGACTCACAGTTGAGTCTTTGTCCCTGCTTTCCATACTAACCTTTCTTCTTCATTTCTTGCTGAAGATTTTGATACCTTGTTTTGGAAGGAGGTCCAAATTGCGGTATCAAAACTTTACCTCTATAAATCCATGCTCTTTTTCCCTCATCTTTTGCTGCCCTAAATTTTTTTATTTCGTCCCTCCTTTCCTCTTATTGTCTTAGAGTTAAGTCTTCTTCTAGAAAAAACCGAGAACCCCTCAAGAACTGCTTCCTACTTAGAATGATATCTTTATCAAGCAAGTTTGTTATGATGAATTTTTATGGGCCTGGCTCTCTCATCGTTAGGCTTACCTACTCTCCATGCTTGGTTCAAATCCGTGAAATTTCCTGCGATTCCTAGTAAAAGAGTCATCGACAGGACTTGAAACAATAACGAACTGTAAGTTCAACTTTTGCATGTTATAGAATAACTCATTTTC
The DNA here is from genome assembly GCA_034641835.2 of Pinus albicaulis. NCBI lineage: Eukaryota > Viridiplantae > Streptophyta > Pinopsida > Pinales > Pinaceae > Pinus > Pinus albicaulis. Next base: position 892,829,490 of record CM076576.1, read on the forward strand.
CCACACACCCTCTATATAAAAGGTTTTTTTATCGTAACAACGGTCCTTGTGTATGAGATTTGTATCATTTGGCACACAAATATCTTAATTCACTTTCTTAATTCCACTTGGTATGGAATCTTTTGTATGATGTTGCGGAGTATTTATTGATATTGGGGTTCTGTCAATTCTACTTCCACTATCATGTATTTGTATTTTATTTTTTTCACCATATTGTTTTGTTGTTGTCACCTTTCGCAAATATCATTACCCATCAAAAGATTGGACGTGTGATTATAACTACATACTTTGTGTCAGTTCCCTAAATTTTAGTTTTGTTTGAAGAATCATAATGGTTCTACTATTGAATTACAAAACAACACATTAAACAGAATAAGTCAATAACCACTTACAAGAATTGAAAAAACAACCTTATCCATGAAAAAAAAAATATTTTACTACAATCAGTAAATGCCTTGCAAGATGAAATGCAAACTCTGCAATGGAAATCATATCATATATCTTAGTAGATAAATGTATTTCGGATTAATCACATCATTAGGATTTGGTCAACGTTTCAAACCAAATAATGTGGTTCATCCTCAGGATGAGGTGAAGATGAACCACATTAGTTGGTTCGAAACATCGACCAAATCCTAATGATGTGATTAATCCGAAAGACATTTATCTTCCTTATGGATCACACAAGTCTCAGATCTAAAATCATATATCTTACTATCACAAGCTTTGTTATAAAATTTATAAAGTCTTGAGAACATAAGACAAATACAAAAATCCATGTACTCAAAAGAGAAAGTTGTAGCATTATAAGCCTATAAGAACACAAGGAAGGACTTTGTTTGCTATGACATATGAAGGCTATTAAGCCAAAACAAGATAACATGAAACAAAAGGGAAAAACCAATGAGCTGCAACATTAAAAGCCTGTAAAAACACAAGGCATTTGTTTGCTATGAGATATTTTGAACTGAAGCAGATCACATTATTGGAAGAACGAGATTGACAGCTAGAAAAATTTGAATATTATGATGCATTTTGCGTGGTTAAATGTCAAAATAGTTTCACGTATCCTTTTGTACTTCTAAGAAACTTGAGTTTCATTTTCTTTCTAAGAAACTAGAGTTGAAATTTATTACGAGAATATTATTTAATTTGTGATAATGCACATTTATTTTCTCTAAGATACGATAACTATCAAAATGACACAATTTAGTTTCTATTCTTCTAATACCCCCAATATAATTGTTCATTAGGGGAAAGAGTTGTCATTTTTTAATCTCACAAATATTACTTGCCTTCCTGTTCATGAGATACCTTTCTTGGAGAGAAGTACTAAATGGGATATGACTTGATCCTTTAAGGAAATCAAAGTTTATAATTAATAGGAGATTCAAAAATTATAACCAATATTATGACATGGAAATCATACCCATCTAATCTCGAAAGGATGATACAAGGTTCACATTTAGCCAAGTTGCTTATATGCAATAATTTTGTTCAGGTGTCAATGATGCACAGGCAGATGATTAAGAAAATTTAGGAATAGATTTGAGATTAGGTAGAATTTTCTTAGAGGGATGCCTCATTAGCACATTAATGATTCAAGGACAAGACAAGGTGGATTCCAAATTTTTATTTTCACATTGAGTTTACCTTTGTTAATTCTCATTCTTGAAGTGAATTGGTTAATTGGTAAACAAATTCACAAAGAAATGGGACCAAGGAATAACTCAAAAAGAAGGGGCATGCCATGTTATCCTTGAAGCCAACAAACATTTTAAACACATAACTGCTCAGTAGAAAAATGGTACTTACTAAGAAGTTATGTTTGAAAAATATGGCCTCTACATTTGAAGTCCAAAACTATTTCGTCAAAGATTTATACCTAGTCAAAAGAGTTATATTTCTAAATTTTGTGTAATTACATCTAACTTAAGGTTTTTTTATGCGGTCCTCTTAGAAATTCCTTTGGTTTCTGTTTTTACATTCATACTCAAGATATTCATAAGTATATATTATACCAGTCAAAAGGGAAGGAAAAACCTTACCAAAACACACATGAAAAATTAAATTAAAAAATGCAACTATGATTTGTAGGTTTTCATGGAGTAGAATTACTCACTTCATACCGAAGGGAAATTGCAGTGACTGGTATGAGGACAATAAAAACTTACCAAGAAACTAGAGAGATGATTGTTGCAACTCCTAAAAGTCGAATAATAGAAAATGCTAACCCTCCTAATTTGTAAGGAATGTTGGTGTCCATTATAGTCTGATCCATCGATGCCTCTGGATACAGAAGGGAAATTCCATTCAGTAGGAACAATCATTTTTACATGCTACTGTTTCACATCAATTATTATATCAATCACATCAATTATTATATCAATCTCGGTTATTTCCTTAAAGTGTGATCAATCTAAGAACTTAAAAATTTGTAATATGTATCAATTCTAAATTGATGTTGATGTTTATAATTTTGACTCATAATTATTTTTTAAATGAACAATATGAAGGCATCAAAAGAAAACTAATTTTCGTATGTTATTTTTTTATTGTGAAACATTTTTCAAGCTCGTTGAATACAAACATGTAATAACTAGATTTAAGATGTGTCTAGTTGGATTTGAATCAAATAAGGACATTATTATATGGAAGATGCATGTAAGCATGGCTATATTCTCATTCTTCAAGTGAATTGGTTAATTGGAAAAGAAATTCACAAAGAAATGGTACCAAGAAGGACTAACTCGAAAAGAATGGGTATGTCATGTTATCCTCGAAATCAACAAAAAATTTAAGCACATAACTACTTAGTTGAACATTGGTACTCACTAAGAAGTTTTGTTTGGAAAATTTGGTCTCTACATTTGAAGTCCAAAGCTATTCAGTCAAATATTTCTACCGAGTTAAGAGTTCAATTTGTAAATTTCATGTAAGTACATCTAAATTAAGATTTTTTTATGTGGTCCTCTTAGCGATTCCTTTGGTTTCTTTTTTTGGATTCATGCTCAGGACCTTCATAAGTATATCCTCTACCAGTCAAAAGGGAATAAAAGACCTTACCAAATCACATATCGAAAAAAAGAAGTATCTAGTTATGATTTTCAGGTTTTCATGGTGCAGAGTTATTCACTTGATACTAAAGGGAAATTGCAGTGACTGCTATAAGGACAATTAAAAATTTCGAAGAAATTAGAAGGATTATTGTTGCAATTCCTAAAAGTCGAATACTGCAAATGTTGTAGATATTCAATTGTAGATTCAATCTTCTCATGAAATTCGCTAAATAAAAAGACAATAATCTACTCTACCAATCTAAGGAATTAAATTCACGATCCAAAACATCAATCAATAACATGCATCCATATTCAACACACATGCACAAATATTTATCTAGGGGAAGAAACTGCTCAAAACCCCTTACTATATATATTGCATTAATCAAAGAATCTAGATGAATACAATATGCTCTAATCAACCATGAACTAAACTTTCTCATGTATTTTCTATCCTATGCCTGACTGAGGGACCTTGGCCAACACTCAGCAAAATTTTCAAGCCTCCAAACTCCTATTTCCTTGCGTTGTTTCCTTGGGAATTAGGCCCAGGCTATTAATTATGAAATTCTTCAATTGGAATTGTGCAATACCTTTAGGCCTTCCTCTGATTGCATGCATGACCTGTAAAATTTGGAATATTATACAACTGATAGTACACTTTCCTTGAGCTCCAATCTCAAATGGGTAAATCAAATTTTGTGCATGCATGTGCTAATTTAGGTTGATTGATCAGTTAACTGGTTGATCACTAAGTGCACACCCCACTACTAGACCTCCCACTAGTTCCACTAGTTCCTCCAATAGTTGGAACTAGTTTAATTGACCAAAAGTGAATTTAACTGAATTTAACTGTTACAAATGAGATTAACTCAACCTAGGCTCCTAAAATTTAGGTATCATTGTACCCATCTCAAGTTATCCCTCTAACTCGAATTAACTAATCCAACTAAGTCAAAATAACTTAGTTAACTTTTACAAGTTGTCTATTGACATGGAATTTCGAATTTTCTCCTAATTTAATCAAAGGAAAAATTAAATTAGGATTTTCTTGCTGCATTTTCAGCATTCCCTCTCAAAAAGAAATGGATTATCATATATCGCAATCCCACTCTATGGAACTCAAATTTTACTCTTGATAATGCCTTTGTCAAAATATCTGCATTGTGTTCTTCTGTCGGAATGTACTACAAAAACATGATCGCCTTCGCACACAATCTCGAAGATGGTGGTACCAGATATCAATGTGCTTGGAATGATCATGAAGAAATGGATTCTCAAAGAGTTTTATACAACTATGATTATCACAATAAATCACTGTAGGCTCCATCATTTGACCAAATAACTCAACAAGAATCTTCCTCATCCAGATAGCCTCACAAGTTTCTTGATTGGAAGCCATGTACTCTACTTGTGTTTAACTGAGTGAAACTGATCTCTACTTCTTGTTGTACCAAGAAACTACTGCTAACCCAATACTAAAGATGCCTACCAAAGGTGCTCTTCCAATTTGATGGACTTCCAGCCTAATTTGCATATGTGAATCCTTGTAGCTTCGCTCCCTCTGCCCGTTGGTATATAATTCCAAACTAAGTGGTGCCTTTGAGGTACCACAGTACAAGTTTTTCCTCCCTCTAAAATAACTTGGTGGGTCGAACCATGGCTTGGTTCAACTGATTGACCACATAACACAAATATGGGCGAGTGTTCACCAGATACATGAGTGAACCCACCAACTTCCTGTAAATAGTAGCATCCACTTCCTCTCCTGAAGTGGCATCCTCTTTCCTCTAGTTTATCTCTAGAGGAGTATCCATGGGTTTGCATATGTCCATGTGGAACTTCTGAAGTATCTCGTTGGCATATTTTACCTGAGAGATAAACAATTCCCCATCTCTCTTCCATACTTACAAACGATGGAAATAATGCATCAACCCCATGTCCTTCATCTCAAACTCTCTTGCAAGGTCCTCCTTGCAAGACCCGATAAGTTATTCATCACTCATCAAAATCAAGTCATAAACATAATGAACTATAATAAAATATTTACCTTTTACCATGATGTGGTAAAGGTTGGCATATGCTTCACTTTTGGTGAAGCCTAACCCAGTGAGGTAGTTATCCATATTGGTGTACCAAGCACGAGGTGCTTGCTTCAATCCATACAATGCTCACTTGATTCAGCACACATGTGAGTCTCTGTAGAAGGTCTCAAATCCTTTAGGTTGTTCAATGTACACCTCCTCCTCAATCACTCCATTGAGGAATGTTGTTGTCACATCCATCTCGTGGATTTTCCACCCCATATGTGTAGGCAAAGCGAAGAATACCTTTCTACAGGAGAAAATGTATCTTTTTAGTCAATCCCTTCTACTTGAGAGTACCCTCTGGCCAAAAACCTGACCTTCTGCTTCTCGATGCTTCTGTCTGCAACATGATTTACCTTATAAATCCATCTTGAATCCACCACTGACTTGTCTGTAGGTCTTGGGACCACTTCCCAAACATAGTTTCTGACAATGGAGTCACACTCCTCTACCATAGCATCAACCCATACCGGCTGCTCTATTGCTTCCTCAAATGAGGTTGTTTTTGGCTTTATTAGCTCGCTCATTAGAGCCATTTATCTTGTGTACCAATCCAGTGACCTCCTCTACCTATGTTGTGATGTGGGTGCTCCCACATTCTCTCTAATATCATATACTAATTTTTTAGCTTCCCTAGTTCGCTTCCTTCATTCCTTGGATGTCTCTGCCTGAGTGGTTGTCTCCACTCTTTGTTCCTCTGCATGTGGATGCTCCACATCTTCTTTAGGTTCTTCTGTTAGAGTAAAAAAATCTTGATCTACATGCAACTACAACTCCCTCTCAAGGGAGCACTTCATTTCCTTCTCTTCATCGAACTTCACACCTTTTCAAAAAAGTGTCATCCTAAGAGATGGCAGGTATAACTAATAGGTGTGAGGTGTGAGGTGTAACCCACAAATATTCCCAACTCATCTGTCGACTCTAGATTTTTCCTGGCTTCCTTGGAAACATGGAAATATATTGATGATCCAAAGATCCTGAAGTGTGACACATCTGGTTTCTTCCCTGAAAAATCTTCTGATGATGACTCCTGTTCTGCACATATACTGCTGTGTTGCATGCTTCAACCCACAAGTGCAGAGTTAGGATTTGGTCATGCAACATCTCTCATGTAGCTCCAACAATACTTTTATTATTCCTCTCAGCCACCCCATTCTTTTGTGGGTTATGAGGGGATTCCAATTGTCATCGAATGCCTTATTTTACACAAACATTTTTATATTCATTAGACACACATTCGCCACCATTATCACTCCTGAGAGCCTTCACTTTTCTACTAGTTTCTTTCTCAACAAGTGCTTTAAACTCAATAAATTTAGAGAATATATGGTGTTTCTTCTGCATGAAGTAAATCCAACACTTACGTGAGAAATAATCTACAAATATAACATAATACATGTGCTTGGCTATGGAGTTTGTCAAGAAAGGTCCATAGACGTCAGAGTGGATACTTTCAAGGATTGCATGCGCTCTACTATCCTGATCATTGAAGGTGGCTTTTGTGTACTTCCCCAAGGTACACCCTTTGCATGTATTCTATCGCTTCATTGCTCCATTAGGGAGGTTTGTGGTGATCTGTTGCATGATCTTCAAAGCTCCTTGATGCAAGTGGCTAGGCCTTCTATGCCACAATTCACTGACATCTCGACTCTGCACCTTATCTTCCTTTTTTCTCCAAGAAGCACAGTCTGCCACATCCAGCATGTGGAGGTTCTTCAATTGAACCCCAATTTGCTTCACTTGTCTCGTGGCGATGTGTCGCAAGAAAGTATTTCCTTTGCTAAATATCACGTTGTAGCCATGGTATTCCAACACTATGACATAAACAAAATTGTTCTTTAGACCTGGAACAAACATCAGTTCCTTGAGCCTAAGAAGGGAGCCTGAATCCCTCTGAAAATTAAAAGTACCAATATTGGTCACATTATACCTCCCATGATCTCCCATCTCAATGTGCTTCTAGAAGTCTTTCTCCTCCAAGTCACTAAAGAAATATTTGTTCCCCATAAAATGGAATGAGGCACCGTTGTTGAGAGACAACACACTTCCCATTATGGTGTTTTCCATGCATGCAATGAGAGTAAAATCAATTTCAAACTATGAAGCTAGAGCTTCACAAAATGTTCCTCCTGCAGTCTTCTTACTTGCTTTCTTGTGTGGGAATTTCATGGCATAGTGCTCGAATTCATGACAGTGAAAGCACTTTATTTTGGACAAGTCCTTTTTCTTCCCCCCTTGACTATAATCTCCTTTGGATTGTGATTTATTCCATTTATGTTTCTTTTCCTTTCCAACCAAGGCACAATTCTCCTCATCCTCAACCTTGGATGAGGTCCCATCTCTATTCCTCTACCTTATTTCTTCTTGCATTAGATCAAACCATAACCACTACCATCTTGGTAGTTTCTCTCTACCATTTACGAAATCCTGATAACTATGCTAGCTCTTAGGAAGACCCAAGAGGGAAATAGCTACCAAATCTTTTTTCGGGATAATCACATCGACTCTGCTAAGTTCATCACGACACTCTGTCAACCTTCTCAGGTACTCTAGAATTGTTTCTCTCTTTTTCATCTTGATACTTCGAAGCTTCTCCTTTAGTGCCATCTTAATGTGGTTGCTATTATTCTGGAACAACTCTATCAGTGATTTTCAAATTGCGTATGGGGTATATTTCTCATGGAGATTAGAGACAATATGGTCTCGTACTCCCTCCAATATGATCCTCCTTGCCCTAACAACACACTTCTTCCATTCTGATAGATTTTATGCATGAGAAGATGCTAGTTTTAGAACATTGTTATCAATGTAATCCTTCAACCCATTATCCTCCAATACTGCCTCCATCATGTCCTTCCATGCAAGATAATTCGTGCTACCCTCAAGGGCATACTCAAGCCTTAGTCCATTGAAAGTCATCTTCTAAATCCTGAAGAAATCCTACAACCTAATCTGCAACCATGAATCTCCTGCAATGGAAACTTTGAATTCTCTTCTATACTATGAATCTAGCTCTCATACCATGAAAAAATTTAATTATAGATTCAATCTACTCATGAAATTTTCTAAATCAAAAGACAAGAACCTACTCTACCAATCTGCGGAAGTAAATTCACGATCGAGAACAAGAATCAATAACATGCATCAAGATTCAACGCACATGCACAGAGATTTATCTAGGGGAAAGAAATTGCTCAAAACCCCTTACTATTTGTATTGCATTAATAAAAGGATCTGGATGAACACAACATGCTCTGCTCAACCTTGAGCTCAACCTGCACCTGTATCTTCTATCCTATGCCTGACTGACTAACCTTGGCCAACACTTAGCCAAATTTTCAAGCCTCCAAGATCCTATTTTATTATGTTGTTTCCTTGAGAATCAGGCCCCTATTAATTAGGAAATTTCTCAATTAGAATTGTGTAATACCTTTAGGCCTTCCTCTAATTGCATGCATGACCTATACAATTTGGAATATTCTACAACTTATACTACACTACCCTTGAACTCCAATCTTAACTAGATAACTCAATTTTTTTGCATGCATGAGCTAATTTAGGTTGATTGATCAATTAACTAGTTGATCACTGAGTACACACCCCACTACTAGGCCTCCCACTAGTTCCTCCAATAGTTGGAACTGGTTTAACTCTAACTCCCACTAGTTCCTCCATTAGTTGGAACTAGTTTAACTGACCAAAAATCTATTTAACTAAATTTAATTGTTACAACTAAAACTAACTCAAACTAGGCTCCTAAAATTTAGGAATCACAGTACACAACTCAAGTTCTCCCTCTAACTCAAATTAACTAAGCCAACTTAGTCAAAATAACTCAATTAACTTTTACAAGTTGTCTGCTAACATCAAATTTTGAATTTTTTCCTAATTTAATCAAAGGAAAAGATTAGATTAGGAATTTCTTGTTTCATTTTCAACAAATGCTAACCCTCCCCATCTGTAAGGAATGTGTGTGTCCGTCATCATTGTTATTTATTGACATACTATACATAAAATTTGGTGTTTCAGATTTTGGGAGAGAGCATTCTCTCTGTGGAGGAAAATTCATCTACGTTGTCATGCGCAAGTGCAACAACACTATTGTGGAGATAACCAAAACGTGCAAGCTTTCTTTGTGGCACCTACACACATTCAATTCTATCCACAAAATATTTTTCTCTAAAGACACCGAAGGCTTCTATTACAAGATCTTCAAACCTTCTATTGTGAAATTTGTAAGCCTTCCTTTGCAAAAAATTATAAGTTGTGAACTTCCACAAACCTCGCCTCAAGTTTTAACTTTTTTCAACACTATATACTTCAAATACAACATTGAAAAAATTTAAACTCCCTTATTATGACATTTTATTTTCTTAATTTCCTTATCAATTTCTATTATGAAATATAACTTAAAGGCTAATTCATACCTAAAGTGATATAAAATAGTGTGAAATAATATGTGATAATATATCATATACCAAATTTCAATTTCAAACCTCAATTGTTAAAAATAAAATTAGTTTTAAAGAACTGGATGATAATGGTTAAAAAATGATAGTGATAAGATTGAGAAAAAAAATCAAAATTTCCATACTATAATAGACTTAAAAAATATCTCACCTTTATATACCCTAATTAAAAAATAAACTTTTTAACTTTGCATTTCACCTTTATGTACCCTAATTAGAACCCTTACAAAACTTTAATTTGCTTGAGACACTATGGTCTTATGACCTTAAGTAATAGAAAGTTAGGTTAATCAAAATAACACTTAAAATTCCATGTTAATCACTATCAAAATACTTATCCATCGAGACCATTTTGGATGATACTAAATATCATATAATAATGTAACAAATTTCACAACTTATCGAGAACCTTCCGATGATACTTTGTTTTCCCTTAATTGAATATCCTATGACACCTGTGACAACTTTTACAAATTTAATTATTTTATAGGCCCCACCACGCAGCAAAGTTGAAAAACAGATATTCTTTACCAAAAAGTAGATATTACACAGCAGTTTGGGTTTAACTCATCGACCTCATTCGAGGCTTTTATGAACGAAAGTCGAAATCAGAATCTTTGGGATTGACTTTGCATGCATTTGCCCAACCAAATTAATGGAAAAAAGAAAAAGAAAATTGGTAAAAGAGAGCAAATGGCATGCCAACCATCCACTCCCATGCAAAATTTAAAAATATAAAATCTCAAGAAAAAATTGAAACATGCAAAAGCTTTTTCTCCTTTAGCTGCTGCATTTTCTCAGTTTACTTTGTAAGCGGTTTCTCTAAGTTCAGCTCCGGTTCAAGGGCAGCAGGTGAAGAACAGGGCGTACGACCTCCATTGACATAGGTGAACAGGTGCCATCAACTTTTCCTTCCTCATCAAATTTCAATGTATTAAAAAGGCTTGTCCGCCACCTTGTATCATATGGTTTTTTTTCGAGTTTGTTCTTTGTTTTGGATTTTTATTACTGGGAAAAAAGAAATGGTTGAAGTTCAGTGCATGGCTAACCTTGAGTGTAATGGTTTATGGTTCAGAGTTTTTGTGTTTATTTGAATTGTTTTTCGCTGAGTTGGGGCGTAGATTGTTCATGGCTGAGATTAGCGTACGTTTCAGAAAATTTGTTATTTTAGAGGTTAACTGAGTATGTTTCTGAGTAATATTTTGCAAGAGGGAGGGGATTTGAAGCCCTCTGGGGCATTACGCCCAAGCCCCAGGGACATCTTCAAATTTCTGGGTAAGTGAGTGAGTGTTCGGACCAGAGTGATTCTTGCGCCTTACTTCCTCAGGGAGACAGGCTGCGGCGGGTTTCTTGCACGTCACTACCTCATTATAGGTTATGTATTTACAGAGGTAAGCAGTAAAATTTGAAAATAATTTCAAATCTATTCACAATAAAGGCGTCTTTGACCTCCTAGCAATGGTTGAAGGTATTTTTTCCTTTGAGTTGTTAGAAGTATGGTTTGTTTTCTTAGGTTTAATATTTTGGATATTTTTTCCTTTTAAGTTAATAGTTTATTTTAGGTATTTTTTCCTTCTAAGTTAATAGTTTATTTTAGGTATTTTTTCTCTCTAAGTTAGTAATTTTAGTGATTAAGAGTATGATTTGTTCTGAGTTCAGTTTCAAGAAACATATTTAAAAAACATTCGTAATATTCAAGAAACATGTTCACTTCGTAATTAGTGCACGAGTAAGAACGGTTGGATATAAAACTGATAGCTCTGCATCCGGATCTGTAACTGCTCTCACCCCGGGCACCACCTGTAGAAGCAGCATCTAGAGCCTCCGCACAGCTCAGTAGCCACAATAGATTGACAACTTGCCAATAGGCCATCCAAGGAGAGGAGCATCGTGATAACAGGTACTCCAAAGAGCATAGTTTCAATCCCAAAAATTTGCTAAATGATTGATATATCTAACCTGTAAACTATTGCATAGTTTACAATTTTAATGTTAAAATCACAACCAAAAAAATAAAACCTTATTAGATATATTCTTATGTTATATCAGTAGAAGAGATGAGATCAAGTATCCTTTCCCTTAGTTCGAAAGTGGTATAAGTAACGGGTCACTTTCACCAAGGTTGTTTTAAATAGTAATATGGGATGTTCGGAGTAGGAGGAGACTCCTTTTGGGAACTGGGCATATTCTTATTTAAAACCACCAAATAATTAGACCAAGACTGCTTTAAATATAATAGGGGACATTTGGGATAGGAGGAAAGCACTTCGGTAAAGCATGGTTGTTTGTTTGTGTATGTTTTACATGGTAATAGGGGACATTTGGGATAGGAGGAAAGTACTCACGTAAAGCATGGTTGTTTGTGTATGTTTGGATAAATAGCATGGTAGCATGGTTGTTTGTGTATGTTTGGATAAATAGCATGGTTTTTTTTGTTTGTATTATTATTATAATATATGTTTGGATAATTTTTTTTTTTAAAATGGTGAATGTATTTTGGAATGAAAATTAATATATATATGAAATTAGTCCTATGAAGTTATTTTTATTTTTATTAGAATTGGCTACTTTAACAAATGAATGATGATAAGTTATGTATAGAGTTTCATGATTTAATTGATATAGGGATGTTCAATGATTTTTTGTTTCAACGATTTATCTTAGATGTGAGGGCATGTGGATTGCAAATTTCTAGATACATCTTACATGTGAGGGCATGTGGATTGCAAATTTCTAGATACCCAAAATTTGAAAATCAAAATAGAAGTTTAATTATTTGACTTTTTTTTAGTGTTATTATGAAATATTCTCAAAATCTACCATTAAAATAAATTTAACATTTAATAATTACCGACATGAATGATTGTATGGTAAATAAATAAAAATATAAATAAACTAGAGGTATGGTAAATAAATAAAACCCTCTATATTTACAAAAACTCAAAAAAAAGATTTTATTTATGTGAAATCTATGAGTCAAATATTATGGGCCAACTACCATATTAGCCTTTTTTTTTAATGCAAAACTTGAGAAAAAGTTTACACCTAGAAAAATTTGATCCCATTTGGATTTGATAGATCAAGAGTTAAAGATGAATCTACACTAATATCTAATAATTACCCACATAAATAAAATGATATCGAGAAAATCTGACATCTTAAGTTTGAAGTCTGGTCCATTAAACCTCCATTTTTCAACTTGAAACCATGTTAATGGGAATGGCCTCCCATGTGCGTACGTTTTATCGCAATAATGGTAAGAGGTGGGCCGCGTTGATATTCCAGGCGAAACCTGGTCGCCTTTTCCAGATATTCCTGCTAGAATGCTGTAGCTGATAGCCCTTTTTCAGATACACTGCTATCCATTTGAAAGATCATATGGGAATTTTTCCGTACGGGCATGCCATCTAACACCAACTTCCCTTCATTCAACAGTGTCGAGGTAGGGCCAGGAATCTTTCGAGTTCGTGGAAATAGGATCCCATAACTCTCGTGATCGTTTTACGTTTTGGCTGCTGTTTTCATGAGGTGAAACGCGAAGGCTCCTTGACCATTAGGTGTTCCTGTTCATGCCTTGCTTGGGCTTTCTTCATCCCGCCGCGTCCTTGTGCACAGGCAGAATGCGCGTTCGATCGTGCGTGCTCGAGACTCTATTTGATTTCCCAATTCGTAATTTACCGACCGTATTTATGGATTGAGTTATTTTGTAATGAGTATTTTTAGTTCAGTGGAGATTAAAATATTATTCATTTATATTTAAAAAAAATTCTTAATATTTTAAATTTATGATAAAAAATTCTTAAATTATTTTAAAATAAAAAAAATATAATTAAATTCAAACAATTAAATTAACCAATATTTAATTTCAAAATATTTTTAAAATCCACAATAAACATAAAAATTACTCCTCTTACCAACTACCCACCTTTTTATAGTTTTTCTTGGGGCTGACCGTGGCACTTATACACCACGTCCGGCCTGGCCCTGTTCCACCACCAAATAACACACGACGGGGTTTAGCGCTGTACACCGCCGCACTATTCCGCTGATGCGAGTTGTTAACATATAGCTTTTAATTATAAGACACGATATCTTGTAATAGGCTAGAAGTTAATTTATTTTGATTTCGAAAATTCTTATTTTTCTTGTTATTAAATTAAAATGTTGAATTGTTGAAATAGGCTGGAAGTCAATTTATTTTGATTTCGAAAGTTATTAAATTAAAAGGTTGAATTGTTGAAAAATTGTAAAAGTGTTTATTTGTGGGATAAAGGACTCAGATCAAATTGGTGTATGAGATTTCCTTGTTTGTGGGATAAGGGACTCACCTCCACACAATGATTTGACTACTAAGTCTATGAAGACATACATACTCTCTCTCCTCTGTTTTTGAACCTATGGCCTTTTAAGAGGAAACACATGCTCTTAACCATTAGGTCCCCTCAAACTATATATATATATTTTAAAACTAATCTATAATTGTATGGATAATTCAAATAAATTATTGTTTTCATAGACATTATTAGTGTAGTGGGATAGTGGGTTGTTTTCCTCTCCAGTTGGGTTTGAATCTTATGCTATGACATTGTTTGTATTGTGATTATTTTGTTAAAATAACTACTTACTCCCACATGAATAGTTTTCTAAATTTAGAAAAGTTGAGTTAAGCCACAGTTGAATTTAGTGTGTAGTTGCATGTCAAGGTATTTTAGGCAAGTAGCTAGTCGGAAAAGGTTTAAATACCCCCTCATTGATTTTGTGTGATCAATAGAAGAGCCCCAACTCATGTTATTGTGCCTCTAAAATTTTTGTGTTATTTTTTTTCTTACCTTCTCTTCCTTTCCAACAAATTAATACTGTAAGAATAGTTCTATCCACAACAACTCAAAATAAGTGGAAAGTATATCAGATGAATGTGAAATTAGGCTTCTTGAATGAGCGAGTGAAAAAAAAAGGCAAGTGAGAAAGATAGATGCATTTTTTTTTTAAATTTTCAAGAAACAAAATTGTCAAACAGCTAAGATAAGCTGCAAATTTGTTGCTTAATTAAAAAATGTTGACCAACTTACCACCTCTCTCTGTCGTAAACTGGGACGAATTCATGTAAAATTACGATTCTATTTTTTGAGTGACCTATCTAAAGAAGCGTTGTTGGTATAAATTGTCAAACAGCTAAGATAAGCTGCAAATTTGTTGCTTAATTAAAAAATGTTGACCAACTTACCACCTCTCTCTGTCGTAAACTGGGACGAATTCATGTAAAATTACGATTCTATTTTTTGAGCGGACCACCACATGGCAACCCTATCGAAAGAAGCGTGGTTGGTATAAAGCTTGTGACCTTAAGTCAAGAGGCTGAATCGTAATCGCAAAGTCAATTTTTTTTTCTTTAAAAAGATCACGTGAGACCTATGGATCACTTAAATCATACGTGACCATTATTTTTAGAAAGGAAACCTTTTATATGCAAAGAGGGGTTTTTTTTTTTGTTTTTTAAAATAGAGACTTTGAAAAAGGCTTTTTTTTTTTTTGGGGAAGAGATATATTAAAAGGACTCGTTCAAGTTTATTATAGAAGTGTTTTCTTTAAGGGGTTTTTGTATAAAATGTTTTTTATAAAAATTAATAAAGGAGGTTTTGCAAAACTTAAAAGGTATATTATTATTTGAAGAGGAAGTTTTTTTTTTAAAGATTGCTTCATCTAACTTTTAGTCACAGTTTCCTCCATTCACATAGAAGAATTATGATGTGTGGGCCATTAAGATGAAGACTATGTTGAAGACTCATGATGTTTGGGATCATGTACAGTTTGAGTTTTCAAAACCTAAGGATGAAGCAGAAAAATGAGCTCTCACTAATGCAAAGAGAGAACTATGGAAGAAAGACAAAGGAAAGAATGCACAAATGTTGCAGCTTATCCAATAGAGAGTGGACCGAGCAGTGTTCCAGAAAATTATGATCATGTCTTCAGCAAAGACAACATGGGAGACCTTGACGACAAGCTATAATGGTATAACTAAAGTCAATATTGTTAAGTTGCAGAACACTGGGAGAGATTTTGAAAGTCTGCAAATGGAAGAGACAAAGGACATCGATTCATTCGTGAATCAGGTCATGACTGTCGTAAATCAGTTAAAAATTTATAGTGAAGATAT
This sequence comes from Pinus albicaulis, assembly GCA_034641835.2. Lineage (NCBI taxonomy): Eukaryota > Viridiplantae > Streptophyta > Pinopsida > Pinales > Pinaceae > Pinus > Pinus albicaulis. The sequence goes on from CM076576.1 coordinate 892,845,259, forward strand.
TAAAGATCAAATAGTGGTTGAGAAGGTCCTCGAATATTTGTCTAACAAATTTGACGTTATAGTAGCAACCATAGAATAAGACAAGAATTTGGAAACACTAACAGTTGAGGAGTTGATGGGATGGATTCTATACCATGAGGCAAGGATAGAAAAAAATAAGGATTCCACTTTAGAAACCGCTTTCAAAACTCAAATTTCTATTTCAAGATACAAAGGTTGAGACAAAAGTATATCGAGAGGCATAGGACGAGGTGGAAGACATGGTGGCCAAAGAGATGGTCGAGAAGAGCATGAACATGAAAATGGAAGCAACAACAAAAGCTTCAACAATAATCAATGAGTTTACAAACCAAAGGCGATATGTTATTATTGCAATAAATTTAGTCACTATGCTAGTGATTGCAGGAAGAGGGCAGCTGATAAAAGGAACCAGAGAGACAATGTCACTACAAAGAATGCTAACTCCATGTTCCTATATTTCCATACCACGCATGAACCTTTTGATAATGTGCAACTATTAGACAATGGTTGCAGTAACCACATGACATGCAACAAGAATTTGGTTGCAAATTTGCAACTATGAAGACAAAGGTAAATTTGTGAACAGACAAGACTGTTGATGCAGAGAGAAAATGAGTGGTCAACATTATGACCAAGCAAGGGGAGACAAAGACAATTTCAGAGGTACATTATGTCCCTGGTCTCAAACATAATTTGATAAGTGTTGGTCAATTGACGAAGAATTGATACAAAGTTATCTTTCAAGGACAAGAGTGGGTTATATATGACAAGCCTCCAAGCAAGCAAATGATAGTAAAGGTGTAGATGAAAAGGAACAAACTTTTTCCTCTAGTTATGAATTACAGTGATCAAGTTCATTCCTTTACAATTGCATGTTCTAATGATTACTAGTTATGACACTTTAGGTTTGGACACTTGCACTTTTCTAGTTTAATATTATTGCAACAGAAATGGATGGTTAGAGGTTTACCTCCCATCAAGGAACCTGCTAGTAATTGTGAGTGTTGCATCTTGGGAAAGTAACACCATGAGATTTTTCCAAAGGGAGTTGCATACATAGCAAAGAAACCTCTTGAGTTGGTGCCTACAAACTTATGTAGACCTATGAGGACACAATTGATTGGTGGAAGTTGTCACTTCCTCACTTTCATTAATTATTATAGCAGAAAGACTTGACTTTACTTCTTAAATAAGAAGTTTGAAACCTTTTCAAAGTTCAAAGAATTCAAATCCTTAGAAGAGAACCAAAGTGATTGACAGATCAAGGTATTGAGATTAGATAATGGTGGCGAATATTATTCAAAGGCATTCCATGATTACTACAAACAACATGGAATTAGATGGAAATTTACAACTAGGTACACACCGCAATAGAATGGTGTAGCATAGAGAAAGAACATGATAATTATGAACATGGCAAGGAGCATGTTGAAAGGAAGAAACTTGTCTGATGAGTACTGGTTAGAAGCAGTTGCATGCAGAGATGGAATTTGTTGGACAGTTTTCCCATCATAAGGCATTTTACTCGTATTTGTAGGCTGGAATATTTTGATGCCTGTTTTATCAGACGTGCTAGGATGGATGGAAAATGTAATTTTTACGTTAAAAAAATAAATCGAAAACATTCTTAAGTGTCTGTTTTCCATTTGCGAGCGTTTTCTTAAACTTTTCCATTTATTAGCTTTTTCTTAAATTCGACTCCTCTGTGCAACTGCAACTTGCAAGTCTGTATTCAAACATTAATGGAAAGCTACCCTTATTCGCTCACTAAAAAATGATAATTGATATTTAAACTTTCTTTGCACTGCCAAATTCCAATTACAAAGAAACTGCCTTCATTCCCAAAAAATAATAAATCCCGTGGTCAACCTTAAACAAAAGGATTCAGTTTGAATGGTGAGCTGCCATCATATCAATGCATCAGCCAACAGAGACAGGGGTGAGCCTCCATTGCTACGAGCTTGGAGCTTGGGAGCAACTTCTGGCTCTCTTACAATGAATAGTCGAAGGTGGGCCTGGTAATTCCAACACACATTGCACCCTCAATGCATGGTTTCATTCTAGTTCCTGTGTAGTTTGGTTCTCCATACGACGTAACTTAATTTTCATATTATAAGGGAGTATTCTCATGAAGAGACTGTCGAAAGGAAATTCCTTCTCTCAGAAGCAGGAAACTTCGAATAGAACAAGGGTCTGTAACTCTGTGGGTCACTCTCACCCTCAATACGAGGTTCCTGAGCATCTAGTTCTCATGCACGCTCTAAGAATGGAAAATAGATTGTCTGAAGTTTAGTCTTTTCGGAGATACAAGACAATGTATGGGATAGTTTTTTGGAGGTTGGAGATAATCTCTGGAGCTTGGAAGCCCAAACCATGCTCTCAGAAGATTCCGGGGAGATCTTACATATATTTCTCCTTGTTCTTATCATGTTGTATTTTCTCTTTCAGATTTTTCATTGATTATTTTTTCATGAATACTTTGTCCTGCAATCCTCTTATATTTGGGTTGAGGTGCTGTTGCAATGTGATTTGGGGATGTTAACAAATTTTTTTTTTTTTGTTTTTTTCAATTTTTTAGATTTGTTTCTGAAAATATAAAATGTCATGTAATTTTATTTATTATTTTAATTTATGTCTGAATTTAACCATACATTAATTTTGGAAAATATTTTTTACTCACAATTCTCTTGAACTATCAAAATTGCAATTTAATAAAAAATAAATTGTAATTTAAAAAATTTGATAAATCATGCATGTCCTATCAACTTTATATCAAATACCTTCCAATGTAACTTTTTTTTTACTATAGCTGGTTTTTTTGAAAGTCGAGAGACATTTTCTACATCTATTTTCATTTCATTTCAATTAATAGTATGTTAAACGAAGAAATTGGAGAAGACTAGCTTTATAGGGTTACAAATAGTTTTTTATTACAATGTTTTTCTTTTCCCAATGAATGAAAGTGTGCAAAGAGTTAAGTTTAGTTTTGCATTGTGGTGTAATGGTATTCGAATACAGAGAACCGTCATGTTGTTTTAAACCTTGTAGATGCTCAAATTTGGTTTCTCTTTGTGTAATTTTATCGAGACGGAACTAGACTCTAACCATATGACTATGGGTGACACAGAAGTACAAATTCCCTGCGAGTTGGATTTGGTTTTTTTCGTTATGATAAATATGTGAAATTTTTTAACATAACTATGTTATTGGAGGGTAATTTTTTAATCAAATCTTTATTGGTGAAGGGTTAATTTATTATGAAAACATCACTAATGAAGGGAAAAATTTTAAAGATAACGTTTCTTGAAGGGAAGAATAATGACCCAAAACGTCAAAAAAAATTTCTCTGACGGGTAAGGAGAAATCCAAATTCCAACCCTGGTTGCATGTGTTGTTTATGTGATACACATATCTCCTACAAATTGTGTGATGAACATAGTACCTGAAGAAGCATGGTCAAGTATTTCTTGCATCGTATCTAATCTTATATTGTTTGGATGCGTAGCCTATGGACATGTACCTAAGGAGCTAAGAGGCAGGTTGGATAATAAGAGTGAAAAATGCATATTTACTAGTTATAGTGAGCAATAAAAAACTTACAAATTGCATAATCCTATCACCAATAAGACCATAATTAGAAGAGATGTGTTCAAAGAAAAATCATGGAATGGGACTGTAGAAAAAATAGTTGATGCACAAGCACAATTGATGGACAAGGATGTGGCAGAGAAAGAGTAGCAAGAATCACAAGAGCATACACCAAAAATTACTCCAAGATTTTCTGAGCAATGTGGATCTTCAAGAAGATCAACAGATTGAAATTCTCCTAACAGTCAATCAGGCATTGAATCAAACAATGGTAAGAGAAATATGAGAAGTCTGAAATATATTTATGATGATTTGGATGTTAGTTCAAAGCTTGCATTGTTTTCTTTCCAACCTTCTTCATTTTAAGAAGAAATCATAAATGAAATGGGTGCAATCTATGGATGAAGAAATAGAAGCTACTGAAAAAAATGATACATGGGATTTGGTTGATTTACTAAAGAATTAAAATCTCATTGGTGTGGAATGGGTGTACAAGCAAAATTTGAATGAGAAAGGTGAAATTGAAAGATTTAAAGCAAGACTTGTAGCAAAAGGATTCTCTAAACAACCGAGAATATATTTTGTTGAAATATTTGCTCCGGTAGCCAGATTAGATACTGTAACAATAGTTATAGCTACAACAACTCATAAAAAGTGGGAATTATATTAGATGGATGTGAAATCAACCTTCTTGATTGGAATTCTAGAAGAAGAAATTTATGTGCACCAACCTCCAGGTTATGAATTTGAAGGTAAAGAAGATAATTTTTACATGTTTAAGAAAACACTCTATGGACTCAAGCAAGCACCTAGAGATTGGTATAGCAGAATTGATAGCTACATGATCAAGAATGGATTTTGTAGAAGCAACATTGAGCCTACCTTGTACATAAAGGTAAATGAGCATGGACAAATTTTGATTGTTTTCTTATATGTTGATGACATGGTTTTTACAGGTGATCTTGAGTTATATGAATTTAAGGTAGACATGATGAAATAATTTGATATGATAGATACCGGTCCCTTGAAATATTTTATTGGCATAGAAGTTGAGAAATCTGAAAAAATGATTTTTTATTTGTTAAAATAATCATGCTAGATATTTGCTAAAAAGATTCCGAATGGAAAATTGTAAATATTCCCCTACACAAGTTGCAACATGTACAAAGTTAAGCAAGGATGATGAAGGATAAGATGTCAATCCAACTCTATTCAAAATAATGGTTGGTAGCCTCATGTATCTCATAGCTACAAGGCGGGATATTATGCAAGGAGTGAGTTTGATTTCTAGATTTATGGAGACTCCAAAAGACACACATTGGAGAGAAGGAAAAATAATTTTGAGATACATAGCACGAACTAGAGATTGTGGCACAATGTATGCAAGCACATAGAAGAAGGATTTCATTGGATACACAGATAATGATTTTGTAGAAATTTTGGGTGATACGAAGAAAACTTATGGTTATGTGTTCCATCTTGGTTCAGGTGTGATTTCATGGGGATCTACGAAGCATCCTATTGTGATACTTTCGTCAGCATAAGCAGAATATGTAGAAGCAATGCCAACAACATGTCAAGTAGTGTGGTTAAGAAGAGTATTGGATGGAATCAAGCAGAAACAACAAGGATCAACAAAAATATATTGTGACAACACCTCAGTGATTTCACTATCCAAGAAATTGTGTTTCATCAAAAGAGAAAACATATTGATACTAGATATCATTTTATTAGAGAACTTGTGAGGAGTGGAGAAGTTCAATTGAAGCCCTGTAAATCTAGTAATCAATTGGCTCATATATTTACTAAGTTATTAGAAAAATATATGTTTGAGCTTCATAGAAGAAACTTGGGTGTTGTAAGCCTAGTTGAGACATAGATGAGTAGGCATGTTTGAGTTGTTATGAGTCATGTCTTAGTTTAGAGGTCGCAATTAAGGGGGAGTGTTAAAATAGCTAATTACTCCCTTATGAAGAATTTTCTAAATTTAGAGAGTCAGTCAATTCGAGTTAAGTCATAGTTGAATTTAGTGTGTGGTTGCATGTCAAGGTATTTTAGGCAAGTCGCTAGTCGGAAAAGGTTTAAATACCCCTCACCGGGTTCATTATAATAATCAAATTTGTGTGATCAATAAAAGAGCCACAACTCATGTTATTGTGTGTTTGAATTATTTGTGTTATTTGTTTTCCTGACCTCCTCTACCGTTCCAACATATGTCATACCCTTGGTGAATCATTTTTTAAATGAATTTTATTATTTAAATTCGACATGCGGAAAATTATGTCACACCGTTGGTGAATAATTTTTTAAATGCCCTTTATGATTTAAATTGGACATGTGGAAAGTGAATATGTTATGAGAATGTAAATATTTATTTTCTTCATACAAAATGACACTGATTTATTTATTATTATTTTTTGAAATAAATTAGAGGCTACCATGTGAAATATTAGACTCCTAGCTCCTAGGAAAAATAGTAGTCTATAATGCGACTTTTTGAGTTTCCCGGTCACCATTCTCTGGTTGATGTGACGTTGCCGTTGTCTGTCGGAACGCTCGCCATCACCCCTACTCTTATTGACCTTTATCTTTGTTTCCCACCTATGGAGAATCATGTCACCACTATTGCCATAAACATACACATTCATTGAGAATTTCCAACATCACCATCAAGATACACATCCATGAGGAATCTGGGTGCCACCGTCCTATCAGTATCATGCAATGAAAATAGGTAGGAAATTTCCCAAGACATAGTCCCTCCCATTTCAATTTTGAATTTCAAAATTTGAATTTTCAATACCCCCACACTGTGCTCCATGAATACCCTGGAGGCCGATTTTCTGGTACATTATTTATTCTTTCTTTTAAAATATAGCCCTTAACTCTCAGTCAGAGATGAAATGAATGGGACCTTATGAAATTGTTGGTTTTTTCGAGGAAGAAGTAACGAGCTCTGAGAGGGGTGTTTGGTCTATGAAGGAAAGTAGAGAATACTATAGTTGTGGCCATATCCCACCTGACCGTGCCTCTCTTGGCTCCAATTATGAGAGGAATTCTACATTGTGGAGGATAAGCGTGCGTGTCACCCATGGAACTGGACTTTGGAATGTCCTCCATGCTCTAGAGAGGGTTCACGTCTGTCATCACCATTCTCAGATGAGGACTTTGGCCTACTTTATATGTGGACCTATACAATGATGCTCAAGATCCGGACAACCTCGATTGGCAAAAAGATTATCTTGATTGGCTTGAAGAACAAGATTTAGAAAAATGCCAATCTGAAATAGAATCTGATGATTATGACAGTGACCGTAGTCCGAAAGGGCCATGGTAATTGTGTCTTATTATGTAAATTATTTTACTTCGGAATATTGGGTAGACACCGTCTGGAATAGTAATATCCGACAGGACCTTCAATAATTCCTTCTTTATGTCATGTCTTTCTTTTTTAGATTCATAGTTCTAGATTATAAATAGATGATCTCTATGTATCTAAGATCATCGTTGTATGAAGAGTGAGTGTGTGAGATTGTGTGTGTAATACAGAGCTCTCTGAGATCTGAAGTTTGTAATACTTATTTTGAAGTAATTCGAAGCCGTTAGGCCGCCTGTCTGAGGACAGTTCTTTGCAAAAGCACCTGTGAGTTGTAAGGCTTTGCTTAAAGTGGCCAGTGGAGAGCCCAGAAGTTGCACGCAGACTCGGTTGAGCAAGCGGTTCGCTGACTATTTCTAAGTTGGTTCAAGTAAGTAATCTATCGTCAAAGCCGTTAGGCCGCCTGTCTGAGGACATTTCTTTGCAAAAGCACCTGTGAGTTGTAAGGCGTTGCTTAAAGTAGCCAGTGGAGTGCCCAGAAGTTGCACGCAGACTCGGTTGAGCAAGCGGTTCGCTGACTGTTTCTAAGTTGGTTCAAGTAAGTAATCTATCGTCTATTTATTTGGTATTAGAGCCCTGTTTTCAAAGCCTGAAGATGTCAAGCATAATTCACTCTTTCTCTTCGATAGATTATAGATTTGTTACTGAAGTTGATACTCAAAGTGTAGAAATGGAGAATGATCCAAATAGCTCTCATGAAGTGATCGAAAATCCAGAGACTTGGAATCCCCCTCCTTTGAATTCTATAGATGTATATAAACTTCCTATGACCTTTATTTTCAGAAAATTGTCCATGTTAAAAGAAGTCGAAGTAAAAATAAAAATAGCAAGTCCTAATGTACAAATAGTGAGTCTGAATCTGTTTTCAGAAACAGAGATAAAGAAGTTTAGAGAGTATGCTCAGAAAAAGAAATATTCTTATATCCACTTTGGAGGCATAAGGGTTGGTTTAGCTCCTTTGTTTAGACATGGTTTAAATACTCCTTGTATTGCTGAATTGCTTGATACCCGACACCATAACTATGATCATACTAGAATTGGAACAATCATGGGAAACTTATCCACAGGATGTCAATATGAACTATCTATCCAGATTATTCCATAAGTCTTACCGATCCCCATTTGCGCGATTGTTGGAAGTTAATGACTGGTGTTCAAGGTTTAGACATGATTGATGACTCAGATTATATGTCTGTCTTAATTCAAACATCTTTTCAGTTGACTAATACTATCCATCCAAAGCTTAAGCAACCAGTATTGCGAGATTGTATTACTGTAGGTATAAGCAATGCTCAAGTTGAAGGCATATCTTATGACTCAATAGGTTTACCTAATGATTGGTATTTTCAGTATAAATCCCTTGCAGATGTACATAAACCCGCTAGTAAAGCAAAAAGAGTGTCTGTAAAAAATGGTCAAGTTCGTATCATTCCTGATTGTCCATCCATCCCTCGACCTATTTTTCATCCTCACAGAACAATTGTCCCTGTCTTTGCAGAATCATCTTCTCAAAATCAGAATCCAATTGAGGAAGTCTTTACTCAAGAACCAGTTTTGGCCGACAATGAATTATACATTCCTGAATCCAAACCCTTTTTAGCTGTTCAAAAGATGCATAGAGTAAACTTTCCACCAATAGAAGAATGGGAATATGCAAACAAACGTTATGTAAAAGGGGGGAAATGGCCTGTCAAAACCAAATTTTGCACAACATCATCCAAATCCCGTCAGCCATCTACTAGAGCTGATTGTGCTCCATTGATAGAGCATATAGCCACAAATACAGAAGACCTTGATCAGGTCTACCAAATTGGAAATTATCTCACTACATGGTGTGCACATGCTGAAGAAGTTCTTGATGACTTAGGTTCTCAGTCTGAACAAATATTGGCCAATTTAAAATTGCTAAATGAGGAACAGCAAGAGATAAAAGCAGAAAAGGAAGCCAAAAGATTGAGAAAAGAGAGAAGAAAGAAACGAGATGCCAAAGGTCCTAAATATTCTATTGATATGTCAACTCCTAATTTTTGGGATGTTGAAGAAGACAAAGAAGAAGAAGAAGCATATGTAGATTCAAGCTTAGAGATTGCATCAAAGAAGGAAGAAGGAGAATCATCAAATCCTCCTCCTAAAACCAAACCAATTCCTTCTAAACCAAAATCTAAAGCTGAATTGATCACTCTAAAAGATGCTGCTTCTTTATTTCCATCATTTATTCTGCCTTCTACCCAGAAAGCTCATATATTCAGAGAGGAAAAATATCGTAGAATTGACGAAGATTTATTTGCAGCAAATTCTAGTGATTATGTCCTAGACTTAGATAAGTCTAGCAATCCAAGAGAGTCAATTCATATTTGGATAGGCTCATTGTACCAAATGCAGATTTCAATAAAGTTAGATAATGCATCTATCTTTGCCCTAGCAGAAAGACGCATGGCAGGCATAGTCCATGACTGGTGGATGGGTCCAAAACAAGAAGAAAGACAGAAAGACATTGACGCTAGACTATCCATGTTAGAATTGTTGTTAAAAACCCAGTTTGTGCCAGAGCCAGTAGATGAAAACCAACAGATTATAACAGATCTTCCTAGGATGGAGTTGAAAGAGTTAAAATTATTAGAACAATTTGGTCAAGATTTTATGACAAAGATATATAAAGCTAATTTGACCAATGACTCCAGTCAGAAGATTGCATATCTTTCTAAATTACCAGGTAATCTAGGAGATCTTATTCTCAAAGATCTACAACAGCAACAAAAGACAGTTGATCAAATATATTGGGTTGATCTTTTATTTAGATGCAAAGAAAAGGTCAAATATTTATGTTGGAAAAAGAAAGCACAAGAAGTGACTCCTAGTTCAGAAGTTTGTCGAACTGTTTTGCCATGGACTCCTGTTAAGAATAAAAGAAAATTTCGTAGAAAATATGGAAGATACAGACCCAAGAAAGTTGCTAATCCTAGAAGACCTTTCAAGAGATATAAGTTTTTGAAGAAACGCAGGCAACCAAGAAATGACAATGCTTGTTTTATTTGTAAGCAAGAAGGACACTTTGCAAGAAAATGTCCTAAGTCTTCATCCAGTAAACTGAAAGCTTGTATAGATGTTGAAGAATTTGTAGATAATTGTTCAGTTGTCGAGTCAGAAGACGAAGTCTCAGATGTATATATTCTGATTGATGCTTCTCTATCTGATGAAGAAATCCATGGAATATCTCAGAAAATGTATAAATGTACATATTATTGTGATGATGAAATCTCTGAGATAGATGAACAAGAACTTCATTATAGTGATGAATTTTCAGAAACTGAAGAATCTTCAAGTGATATTGAAGATTACTCAAGTGAAGATCAATCAGCCACACCTGAAAAGCATGAAGAAGAAAATTCTTCTTTGCAACCATTAAACTCTTTCTGTCCATATCAGAAAAAGGTTGCTGAATCTTTATCTTTACCAATTTCTCAATACGATCCAGTTTCAGAAGAAACATTTTTAAAGAAAATCGTCAAGACTAATAGCTTGATTTATTTTCCAGTTCAAGTCCAAGTAAAAGGTGAATGGATCACTGTTGATGCTTTCTTAGACACAGGTGGTTCAAACAACCTTGCCAGACCATCTTTGTTCAAAGGTCTTTGGAAGCCATTACAAAACATTCTTGTTGCCGAAACAGTGGGAAGCACGATCAACCTCACCCACTATGTTGATAATGTGTCTTTAAAAATTGGGGGGAGTATTATTAAAATGACAGCTATTCAGCACTATGATCCCTCTACAAGTTTATCCTTGGAATGCCATTTATAATTTCTGTGTTACCTCTTACCATCAGTGCAGACAAAATAATTTTTAATGTAGAAAACAAGGCTATCTCTGTTGATAGACTGACCATTGTAGATACAGAAGCCAGAAGGACAAATAGCCAGAAGAAATCAGGTATGAGAAAACCACAGAATGATTCTAACAATTGGGTAGACGTGCTCCAAATCTACAATGACAAAGTTGAGTTAAAGCACAAACAAAAGGCAAACATAAATCCCAATTGGTCTCCTGAACAGACAACTATCTATGAAAAGATTTTGAAAAGCTGTTCTGATGATCCACAGAAGTTTTGGGAAGTTGAAAGCCCAAAAAACGAAATCGTGACTTTGCATGATAATGGAGTCAAAGGGAAACTAATCCCTTGTACACCCTCAGATGAACAAAATATTAAGAAACAGATAAATGAATTGCTAAGTTTAAAGCTGATAGAACCTAGCACATCTCATTATTCTTGTTTTGCATTTTTAGTCAGAAACCACTCAGAAATAGTCAGAGGAAAGGCTAGAATGGTGATAAATTATAAGCCTTTGAATGCAATTACCCAAAGTGTTAATTATCCTCTGCCCTGACAAGAGACTATAATGCAAAAGATTCAAAACAACAAAGTCTTTAGTAAGTTTGATATGAAATCGGGTTACTATCAAATCCAAATAGCTGCTGAAAATCGCCACAAGACTGCTTTCACATGCCCAACAGGTTTTTACCAATGGAAAGTAGTACCGTTTGGTTTGAAGAACGCCCCTGCCTTCTTTCAGAAAAGAATGGATTTTATTTTTGGAAAATATGATTTCATAGTGACATACATAGATGACATTCTTGTACATAGTCCAAATATTGAAAGTCATCTAGCCCATTTGGACATATTTCATCAAGAAGTACTAAGGCATGGTATAGTTTTATCTGAGAAGAAAATGATCCTATTTCAAGAGAGTATTGATTTTCTTGGAATTCATATTTTGAATGGTCAAATCCAGATGCAGCCTCATGTACTTACTAAATTGTCAGAGTTTCCAGATGTTTTACCAGATACCAAGTCAATCCAAAGATTTTTGGGTGTTTTAAATTATGTACATAAGTATATACCCAGGTTATCTTTCAAGACTGCTCCCATTAGAAAACATCTTCAATCTGGTTGGTCTGATGAAGCAACCAAAGCAGTCAAGTTGTTAAAAAGAGAATGCATGAATCTGCCCACTCTAAAACCCCTAGGTGATGGTTTATTAATTTTACAAACCGATGCTTCTGATGAATTTTGGGCAGCTGTTCTTTTTGAAAAAGGGGAGAATCTAGAAGAAACGTTGTGTGCCTATGCTTCTGGTGAATTCTTAACACACCAGAAAAACTATTTCACTGCTGAAAAAGAAACCTTAGCCATCTTCAATGGAATTCAGAGATTTGAACTATATTTGGCTCGTGTCAAGTTCTTGATTAGAACTGATTCTATGAATTTTAAACATTTCTTAACACAAAATATCTCTAGACAAATAGAAAGAGGAAGATTGTTGTCTTGGCAAATATGGTTTTAGCAATATGATTTTGATGTTGAATGGATTCTTGGTAACTCTAACTATCTTGAAGATTCTCTAACCAGGGAGATGAATAAGGCACATCGACAAGTCAGTTTGTTTTAGTTTCCAGAAGATGACAGCTACAACACGTTTGTCAAAAGGTTCAATATCCTAGAAAAATATTGTAGTTTTATCATAGATGAAATCAAGAAGATAATTGGTCTTCGACTCAGAAGGAATCAATGGATTCAAAGGTGCCAGTCATGGCAAAGCAAAAATGTTGGAATCAATCTTGGTCTAGAAGCCGAATTGGTAAAGGTTTATCCTCTGCCAAATTTGAAGGTAAAAATTTATTTCAAAACTCTTGATGATTTCTGGTCCATTCATTTCACACCTCCAGTGATATGGACTTTGGGAACATTGAATTATTATCAAATGATTGGCGCTATTGATTTCGCATTGGCTGTATTTACTAATTCAAAAATGCTTGAATTAGAAGAAATCAATATGAATGAACAAATTCAGAGATTTTTAGTTTCTTTAATGATACTAGATTTGTTTGAAGAATTAGACACTGCATGTCTACAAAGGCCTAATGAAAATTATCAGCCTACCGATACTTTTCCTCAATATGAACTCTTTGAAAAGTTTGCAGATTGGGAAATTAAGAATGGAGTTTGTTGTAAAGTGAAAAGTGAAAGAGTTTCTCAGTGTATAGAACGATCATTACAGTATATGAGAACCTTTTATAATCCATGGGATTTTCAGAATGCTGAGATGAGAGTTCCCATAAATCCCAATCCATTTGCACAATTGTATTGTGTAGAAGCTGCTGATTTTTCTTATTTGGCAACAAACGAAGAAGAAATCAAAAAGATATCTCAGCGGTTGACAGAGTTCAAGTTTTTAAAATTAGAAGAAAAAATTGAAATGTTGAAGACTATTAGTGAAATACAAGGCGATCCTCATGTTTTCAGATTTGTGGTAAATCAAAAAGCCTTAATCACTACTAGTGTTATCAGTGGAAATTGGTCAAGTGATGCTATTTGTCTCCTTAGTATTTTACTCAAAACCAAGGCATGTTCGTCCATTATTTTTGAACTTGGTTGGCAAGAACAAGATGTTCTTAGCAATAATTGTTGACAATGGGTCCAATACTCAATTGAAACAGCTACCAGCATGTTTCAAATTTTCAAATGGAAAGTGCTAGATGGGATTGAATTATCTGTTGAAACAATAATGAAATTTCAGAAGATAAGAAAAGATTCTTTTCTTGACATTGAAATCAATCATACTGCATATCTACACCGTTGGAAAAAAGTAACAGATAAGTATGCCCCAGTCATACAGAAAAAACATCCGTTCACGGATCGAATAAAGTTCGAGCAAGGACAATCGTCTAATCTAAGGCCCTCATATTCAACTGAAGAGACGAAAATAATATCAATCAAAGGAAAAGGCAAAGTTGATGAAAAAGAGATTCCTACTTTATATGTGGACCTATACAATGATGCTCAAGATCAGGACGACCTCGATTGGCAAAAAGATTATCTTGATTGGCTTGAAGAACAAGCTTTAGAAAAATGCCAATCTGAAATAGAATCTGATGATTATGACAGTGACCGTAGTCTGAAAGGGCCATGGTAATTGTGTCTTATTATGTAAATTATTGCACTTCGGAATATTGGGTAGACACCGTCTGGAATAGTAATATCCAACAGGACCCTCAATAATTCCTTCTTTATGTCATGTCTTTCTTTTTTAGATTCGTAGTTCTAGATTATAAATAGATGATCTCTATGTCTCTAAGATCATCGTTGTATGAAGCGTGAGTGTGTGAGATTGTGTGTGTAATACAGAGCTCTCTGAGATCTGAAGTTCGTAATACTTATTTTGAAGTAAGTCGAAGCCGTTAGTCCGCCTGTCTGAGGAAAGTTCTTTGCAAAAGCACCTGTGATTTGTAAGGCGTTGCTTAAAGTGGCCAGTGGAGTGCCCAGAAGTTGCATGCAGACTCGGTTGAGCAAGCGGTTCGCTGACTGTTTCTATGTTGGTTCAAGTAAGTAATATATGTGAGTTGTAAGGCGTTGCTTAAAGTGGCCAGTGGAGTGCCCAGTAGTTGCACGCAGACTCTGTTGAGCAAGCGGTTCGCTGAATGTTTATAAGTTGGTTCAAGTAAGTAATATATCATCTATTTATTTGGTATAGATGATCTCTATGTCTCTAAGATCATCGTTGTATGAAGAGTGAGTGTGTGAGATTGTGTGTGTAATACAGAGCTCTCTGAGATCTGAAGTTTGTAATACTTATTTTGAAGTAATTCGAAGACGTTAGGCCGCCTGTCTAAGGACAGTTCTTTGCAAAAGCACCTGTGAGTTGTAAAGCGTTGCTTAAAGTGGCCAGTGGAGTGCCCAGAAGTTGCACGCAGACTCGGTAGAGCAAGCGGTTCGCTGATTGTTTCTAAGTTGGTTCAAGTAAGTAATCTATCGTCTATTTATTTGGAAGTAATTCGAAGTCGTTAGGCCGCCTGTCTGAGGACAATTCTTTGCAAAAGAACTTGTGAGTTGTAAGGCATTGCTTAAAGTGGCCAGTGGAGTGCCCAGAAGTTGCACGCAGACTCGGTTGAGCAAGTGGTTCGCTAACTGTTTCTAAGTTGGTTCAAGTAAGTAATCTATCTGTTAGCGCTCGATTCTGCCACAGGCTGAAAAAGGAAAAACTCGAGGCAACATCAAACCAATCTCAGCCTCGTAGCTAGCCCTACGAGGACAGGGGAGGGCTCTCTCCGGGTCAAACTCAGTGAAAGATGTCCAATAGGATCTGAGATGACCTAAATGAAACACTGATATTGATTTTAGGCTAGTAAATAGATATGCAAGAGGTTTTTAATAAATGTCGGGGTTTTCTGGGCTGTGTGGGGCAAGGACAGCAGGAGCAGGGAAATTAAATGAAAGATGCAGATTATTACATGAGGCAAGATAGGCAAAAGCTTAAGCATTCATTTCGAAATTATATGGAGTGCAAAGAATGTCTAAGAAGCTGAAAAGGGGATGAATTCATGAATCCTTTTCAGACGGAGGAAAACATGGAACTTGAATACTTTCCCAAGGCAGAGCAGCGAGCTGAATTCTGCCCTTCACACTTAAAAGTATTCAATAGGAATGATTATGAATGAAACAATAACATAACAAGAAACATATGAAAACAGAGAAAAACATAATGCTAAGTTGTTACCACAGGGATCTCCTGAAATAGAGCTACATCATTTCATTAATCTCCAGCCAGAACTGTACAATGAAACAAATATTTTTCTCTCCCACACACCTCTCAGAACTCTCTCCTTTACAAGTGATTTTTCAATGTATAAATAAACTCAGAGATGGGGAAAACAAATCGATGAAAATAGGGGGGCAGTTTCACCTAAAATATTGAAAATAGGAAGAGTCTGCTCTAAAAAAGGAGCAGCGTTACAATTTATTCGTTGATAACAAATGAATGGGTAGAACCTGTAGCTGAACTTTATGAACTGCAACTGAAGACCCAAAATAGACTAACCAATTCGATTTTATTTGCTGGGATAGTTATCTGCACTTCAATTTGACTTTGACTGCCACGTTATACTTTCCATTTTCCTTTTGCTGTTAGACCAAAATAGTGTTTGGAATGTAGAGGTCGCCTTTTGATAAAAAGGGACAAGCGCATTGCAAATCAAGCCACGTTAATTTACCATTTGAAAATATCCGATGGCCAATAAAAAAAACAAAGTGTGGATCCCATTCGAATCATTAATCGAAGTCTTAAGTAGGAATCGAATTTGTCTTATTCTTCACGTAGTGTATTAGTTTTTTAACTTTGGCTTTCGATTCGACTTTTCACCGTTGCAATAAAATCTGAATTTTGATACAAATGGCAAAGATTTCGTTTGAGGCACCATCAAGAAAAACAAAGAGCATAACAAGTGCATTCGTTGCCCATTATAACACCTCCAAATTATCGCGAATTACCTCCATCGTATCCGCACAAGTGAGGACGCCGACTTAGCCGACACACTATACAAACCAAACAAGAGACAGGCCCACCTCGCAAACTTTCCATAGCGATTATCATCTCCTGAGCTTGGCGTGCAGCCCACTGATTCAAAATTCCAGATTGCCGTTTTATTACAGCAGAAGACTCTGTCGATTTAATACTACTGGATCTTGATGCCTGCGTGTCATTTGATTACTTGCCTCATCTTGCTACAACATATTGCGGAGTTGACATATATTGCAGCGCTCAGTCACATGTTTTAAACGTCGGTGATGAATGCCATTGCATCACTCTTTCATCAGGAACATCATGTCATCAGGTAAGTCTTTAGGATGGGGAGAAGTGAATCTGAACCACATTTCTGGAAATTCAATAGATAGACGGTCTTATGGCCTTGAAAAAGAAGACAGGCTCGCAATCCATCTCCAAGAAGATTCATAGCTGCCTCCATCCTTGTACTTTCCAAACGCAGCAAACACACACTACAATCATGCTAAAAATCTACTGAGCAATGATAAAAACATGTTTGCAATTTGCTGGAGTCGACTTGAATCGAATCTGGGCACAAAACACGAATTTTCTGGGCTCTGTTTTAAGTGGGTAGCGTGCCTGTTTAAGTGGGTAGCGCCCCTCAAGTGGGTAGCGCCCGTGTTAATTTGCACTGGCTGTGGCGCTCAAGTGGGTAGCGCGCACCTCAAGTGGGTAGCGCCCACCTCAAACGCTGTCAACACTTCTGCAATTTGTCTTCTGGCCTCCAAAACACGAATTCGACTTCTGCCTTGAGAATTTGATGGAAATGAAATTGTTTATCATAATTTATATGTGAAGAAAATATCTTATCAAATCAAATTTGATTTTAAATTACTCCATGACCCTCTTTCATAATGTTTCAGCACTTTGACATTTGATCATTTAATACAATGCTTTTCTTTGGCTTTGCCATGCTTTTCTGAATCTTGGACTAATGACACTTTGTTGTCTTTTGCAGGGATTGGTGGCCTGTCTTGGCTCAGCACTTTTTCACATTATTACAAACTCTGCTTTCCAATTTCCTTTTTAAATTTGCTAACTTTGAATGAGGGATTTTCTTTGTATGCTTGCAGGGATAATTAACATTGAACTTTGACAAGGAGAACCAGCATCTGCAACTGAGAAACTACATGGTGAAAAGATACATTCGATGATTTCTTCTTCAAAACCCTGTTTTGAAGAAGAATCAATTTCACATTATTGATAATGACATAAAAATAAAAACTTACTGAACCTTCCTCTATTCTGCAGACAAAACCCTGGACTCAAGAATTAAAATGACTCTTTTCTGGACCACAGTAACATCAGTGACTGCGAATAACAAGGAATGAACTTCGGAGAATTTGACTGCAGCGGGCTGACAAGACGGAGTCTAACATTGGCTCCAATGGGGATGGCAGCTGCCGCTTCTTGGAGGTGCCAAGAACTGCAGAGCTTTGGGAGAGCAGACAATGCCTCCATCCATTGGGCGATGGAATCATTATTCTGACAAAAAGACTAAAGACTAATGACTCAACTTATTAACTGAAAAATCGACTCAAACTGACTCGATGCAAACTGAATTAAAACAAAAAATTTCTGAAAAAGGGCAGCAGTCCATCAAGCCTTAAAATCCTGATGGCAACCACCTGCATACTGATGAGATATGTACAATCATGTATAATGTGATTTCCAATGTAACCAATCCAGTAGATGGCTACACCCCAAATTTCTGCTCTTACTCTCCTTGAGCAGGCAGAATGATGAACCTGTAGGCAACTCAAAATAACCACTGAAACCAAAGCTTATGATAATGAACCAGGCAATATTTATCCTTTCTAATTTTTGCAGAAGAATGCTGAAGGAGTCTTGAAAATCCTGAAGAACTGGCTTATCTGGAGATCCCGCTACAAAAATACTAGTATTCACTTCATTCCAATCTGAAAGGACAATTGATTTCTGAAGGATAGAAATGCACAGAGAGGTATCTGCCATCTGAGTGTTAGCTGTAGGTTCCCTGACCATGAACAATTCTGGCATATACTCTTCAATTTCATGATCTAGGTCATTCTTAAATAAAAAACAATCTTCAAGATTATCAAGCATGACAGCCTTATCATCTTTGTGAAAGAAAAAATTATCTGTTCGCTGATCTACAAGACAGTCATCTTTTTCAAAAGAGGAAGGAGTTTCACCAACACTTTCCTGACTATATGTGCACTGTAAATCTGCTGTAGCTTCGGCTGAAACAAGACCTTTCAAAAGCAGATCTATCTCATCTTCAGACAAAGGAGACAATGCCTTTTGTTTTCTTCTACTTAAACAGTAATTATCTTCATATGACAGGGCATTCAAACTATCATTTATTACTGAGTTATTGAAAGGAGATTCATCACTTACTTGCACAAAGATCTCATTCTGTTTTTCATGAACTGACTAGATTGCTTCTTCATGAAGGCTGTGTTCTAATGATGGACTGACAGTATGACTGAAAACATTTGGATCCATTACTGTGTCTTCTGCATTCCAGATGATCTCGACAGCAGAATTCTCTTTGATGGGCTTCAGCACAAGATATGCTTGGTCATCATGATCTAAATCTGAATATGAAGTAGCTGTCCTGACATTGTCACATTCTGAAATTAGCACTGGACTTACTTGCATGCTGCTGTCTTCTATGGGCAGATCTGAAACTACACTTTCTCTTTCATCATTTTCAGCCATATGGCCATCAACCTGCTGCAAAGTCTCCTGAGCACCTTGATGGGTATCCTTTAGGTTCACTTCATGTTGCTGAAATGGATTCTCATATAGAGCCTCCATGATTTCTCCGTCCATAAAATCATTATCACCATAAAACAGCTCTAGATCTTCAATGAAATTATGTACATGGCTACAACAGTTCTGAACTAAAATCAAGGATGGATATGATGCTTTATACTTTTCAAAGAACACGATATGAAAATCCCTTAAACAGTAAATAGAAGCAGCTGGCAAACTTTCATACCATGATCGGGCTTCGTCTTCCAGAGTAGCCATAAACATTTTCATCAAACAGTCTTCAGGAAAATTGATCTTAAATTTATGCACATGAATGTGAAATTTCACCAGATGAAGAGCAGCGTTATTACCTTCCTCATTTCTGAACATAGGAAAATCCTGAAGCCAATCCACCTTGGGCATCTTATTTGGAAAACCTGGGATGTGATCTCGGCTCATGGGAGCGTATCTTCTTGCAATCCGGTCCGTCAACAGAGAGGTCGCCATGAAGCATTGATTTCTGGATTGTTCAGTGAATGAAGTTGCCGATGAATGATTTCAGCCTTGCGGTGTCTGACTGCTGTCCACCATCAGCAATCAGATCTAAACTTTGTTATCCTTTACCGGGGAAGATCTTCCCCAGTATGGTCGCCACTATGTTAGCGCTCGATTCTGCCACAGGCTGAAAAAGGAAAAACTCGAGGCAACATCAAACCAAGCTCAGCCTCGTAGCTAGCCCTACGAGGACAGGAGAGGGCTCTCTCCGGGTCAAACTCAGTGAAAGATGACCAATAGGATCTGAGATGACCTAAATGAAACACTGATATTGATTTTAGGCTAGTAAATAGATATGCAAGAGGTTTTTAATAAATGTCGGGGTTTTCTGGGCTGTGTGGGGCAAGGACAGCAGGAGCAGGGAAATTAAATGAAAGATGCAGATTATTACATGAGGCAAGATAGGCAAAAGCTTAAGCATTCATTTCGAATTTATATGGAGTGCAAAGAATTTCTAAGAAGCTGAAAAGGGGATGAATTCATGAATCCTTTTCAGACGGAAGAAAACATAGAACTTGAATACTTTCCCAAGGCAGAGTAGCGAGCTGAATTCTGCCCTTCACACTTAAAATTATTCAATAGGAATGATTATGAATGAAACAATAACATAACAAGAAACATATGAAAATAGAGAAAAACATAATGCTAAGTTGTTACCACAGGGATCTCCTGAAACAGAGCTACATCATTTCATTAATCTCCAGCTAGAACTGTACAATGAAACAAATATTTTTCTCTCCCACACACCTCTCAGAACTCTCTCCTTTACAAGTGATTTTTCAATGTATAAATAAACTCAGAGATGGGGAAAACAAATCGATGAAAATAGGGGGGCAGTTTCACCTAAAATCTTGAAAATAGGAAGAGTCTGCTCTAAAAAAGGAGCAGCGTTACAATTTATTCGCTGATAACAAATGAATGGGCAGAACCTGTAGCTGAACTTTCTGAACTGCAACTGAAGACCCAAAATAGACTAACCAATTCGATTTGCTTTGCTGGGATAGTTATCTGCACTTCAATTTGACTTTGACTGCCACGTTATACTTTCCATTTTCCTTTTGTTGTTAGACCAAAATAGTGTTTGGAATGTAGAGGTCGCCTTTTGATAAAAAGGGACAAGCACATTGCAAATCAAGCCA